>BSBK01003923.1:107500-319028 GCA_027943335.1 Chamaecyparis obtusa
TTGTGGGTTTGAAGACACAACACAGCCCAGGGGTGAAATGGAGATCTAAATCTTTGGATTTAGTAGTTTTATGCAATACTATAGATGTTACAATAGTTAAGATTGGAAGGAGATAAATATTCCAAACACTTCCTTTGTTAATTTGACCTATTAGCCCTATTAGGCCTAGGAGATATTTGAGGACAACCGGAGTTTGGTGATTGATTAAAGGTCCAAACTTGGTGAGTACTATTTATAGGTTGATTGAAACCTTTGAGGGTGGTTAAGAATTAGTTTGGTGGATTTCCAAATAAGTTTCTCTCAAGAATTCAGGTTTTCTCCTTGTAGCCCTATAGTGGGTTTTGGTGTCTAAATTGTGTTCTAAGATTTCTTGTTGTAGGATTGGTGTTCCATTCCACTAGGAATTGATATTAAACCTTGTGAGAACCTTGGTTACATCCTTGGAGTATTAGGGTTGAGTTGTGTGGGTTAATGCTATAAGGGTGTAGGAGATTGGGTTGAAGAACCAATCTTGATTTGTGGGTGTTGGGAACTCTTTGTCAGAGCCCTAGTTTATATGTTGGAAGGGGGGTATTAAGGATGTCTAAGTATTGGTTTGAGTATAGATTAGGGATCTTCTCAAAGTTGTATCAGAGAGACTAGTAGATCTTTTGAGGAAGATTAGTTGCAGCCATGTTAGATGGTGGGGAAGATAGTGAACTTCCTAACAAAATGACTAATGTAGAACTACTAAGGGTAGTGAAAGAGCATGATGCTAAGAGAAAGTGGATGAGGTGAGAGATGGAAAAGCTTAAGGAACAACTCAAGAAAGGACATAGTGGGAACTCTGGATGGGAAGAAGTGGGGAGTGATGAAGAAACCCCTTTGTAGGAGGAAGAAGTAGATGTGCCTATAGACCAGAGGCTATTGTTGAAGACCTTGAAGTCCATGAAGAGAAGGACCATGGATACCAAGATTGACCTGCCTGTCTATAGTGGGAAGATGGATCCAAATGAATTAGTGGATTGGATTGATGCACTCACTAGTTTTTTTTACTATGAGGAAATACCAAAGCATCAAAAGGTTAAAATAGAAAAGTCTAAGTTGAAGGGATCCGCCTTGACTTGGTGGAATTTTACTCAAAAAGAAAGAGTAAAGATGGACAAGAATCCAATGGCTATATGGAAGAAGATGGTTTCCTTGGTGAAAGAGGCCTATGTACCCAAAGAATATGAATTCCAACTTCATAAGAAGAGGAAAGGTCTAAGGTAGAAGGAGATGGACATCTCAAGTTATACTGAAGAATTCCATAGGATTAATATGAAGTCTAAATTGGTGGAACCTAAGAGTGTCAAACTTTCTAGATACATGGAAGGATTGAGGGTGAATATCCAAGATGAGTTGAGTTTGTGTACCCCTACCACTATCCATAAATTATTTTAATTGGAATTGAAGGTGGAGGAAAAACTCAACAGGAAACAAGACCAAGGTGGGAAAGGGAGAGGCTAGAGAGATTTTGGCAATAGAGGAAGAGGATCAGGCAGTAGTAGAGGACAGACTTCTAAGAATTTTGAAGAGGCCAGCCAGGAGAACTCCTTTGGGGAATGAAGTTCTAGAGGCTCTTATAGAGGGAGAAGAGGAGATTCAAGGGGAAGGACTAGTGGAAGAAGTTCAGGAACCATAAGGTGTTATAGATGTAACCAACCTGGGCATCTAGCATCAAAGCACCCTGAGAAGGAAAAGAATTAGGTAGAGAGAAGGACTAACTAGTCAAAGATGAAGAAAACCAAGGAGACAAATGCACTTGGATCTTATGCACCACCTAAAGAGGGAGAAGCACTCATGATGAGAAGAACCTTGTTGAAGGATCCTTGTACTCAAGAACCACCATAGAGAAAGAGCTTGTTCAGAACCACATGTAAGAGTGGAGGCAAAGTGTGTAGATTGGTGATTGATACTGGATCTACTGATAATTTGGTGTCCAAGGAAGCAATGAAGAAATTGAAGCTGAGAAGGGTTCCACATCCAAACCCCTACAAGGTGTCATGTCTCACCAAGACCCAACACATTGTCATAGAAGAACAAGCATGAGTTGAATTCCAACTTGGAAAGTACAAGGACAAAGTGTTGTGTGACATTGTTCCAATGGATGCCTGCCACTTACTCCTTGGAAGGCCCTGGAAATATGATGCAAAGGCTCATCATGATGGGAGGTTGAACACCTACACCATCACCTATAAAGGAGAAAATGTAACATTCTTACCCCTATCTGAAAATTCAGAATAAAATAATGACTCAAAATTTTTGTTGATTGGTGAAAAAGAGTTTTTAAAAACTTTGAAAGAGGAGAAGACTCCTTGTTATGCCCCATTCCTGTTGCCAAAGGATGACAAACCCAAGAAATCTGAAAAGGACATAGATCCCTTGAAGAGAGTAGGCCCTAAGGAAGTTGCAGACCTACTAAGTCAGTATAAGGACATTGTCACCAAAGAATTGCCAAATGAGTTGCCACCAATCAGAGATATAAGCCACAATATTGACTTTATCCCAGGAGCAATCTTACCCAACAAATCTTCTTATAAGTTGACCCCTGAAAAGAATAAGGAGATGGAAAGAAAAATACAATAACTCTTGGATAAGGGCCTGATCACTTAAAGCCTCCACCCTTGTGCAGTACCTACTCTTTTGGCCCCTAAAAAGGAAGGCACATGGAGATTGTGCACTCATTCTAGAGCCATAAATAGAATCACAATTAGGTATAGATTTCCCATGCCTAGAATAGAAGATGTATTGGATCACCTAGGAGGTGCAAGATACTACTCTAAGGTGGACTTGAAGATTGGTTATCACCAAATCAGGATAAGGGATGATGATGAATGGAAGACAACCTTTAAAACCAATAAAGGCTTGTATGAATGGAGGGTGATTCCCTTTGGCCTATCAAATGCCCCTAGCACATTCATGAGGCTCATGAATGAAGTGATGAAGCCATTCCTTGGAAAATTTTTTAGTCTACCTTGATGACATCCTTACCTTCATAAACGGTGAGGAGGAGCATTTGGAACACCTTGATCTAGTCTTGAAGAGGCTGCATGAAGAGAAACTCTTTATAAATTTGGAAAAATGTATTTTTATGTAGGAAGAACTTGTCTATTTGGGATTTGTGATTGCATGTGGGAACATCAAGATGGAACCTAAGAAGGTAGAAGCCATCCTAAGTTGGCCTTCTCCAAGGACAATGATTGAAGTGAGAAGCTTTCATGGTCTTGCATCCTTTTATAGGAAATTCATCATGAATTTCAGTCAGTTGTGTGCTCCAATCCTTGAGACCATAAAAGGTAGACAAAAGTGTAAATTTGTGTGGAAAAAAGAGGTAGAGGAAGCCTTTCAAATGATGAAGCAAAAGGTAATGGAAAATCCTATACTTTTTTTCCCTGATTTTCAAAAGGTTTTCACTATTGAATGTGATACATCAAATCTAGCCATTGAAGCTATCTTGAGCCAAGAAGGAAGACTTGTGGCCTTTTTCAGTGAGAAGCTAAATGAAGCAAAGAGGAAATAATCATCTTATGATTTGGAACTATATGCCTTAGTCTAATCATTGAATAAATGGAGGCACTACCTCCTACCTAAGGAATTTGTTGTCTTTACAGACAACCAAGCCTTGAGTTTCTTGAATAGCCAAGAGAAACTAAGCCACACACACATGAAGTGGGTGGATTCAATACAAGCCTACACATTTTCAATCAAATTCAAGAAGGGAGTTTCCAACAAGGTGGCAGATGCTTTGAGTAGAAGATCTTTAGTTGTGCAACAAATCCAACTTCAAATTGTAGTTATAGACTCATTGAAGGACATGTATAAGGATGATGATGATTTTAAGGATATCTACAAGGTGTGTTCTAAATTTTCTGAATCCTATCATGTGGAGTTTGTTGATTATTTGATCCAAGATAGCCTATTGTTCAAAGAAAATCAATTGTGCATTCCCAAGTGTTCCATGAGGGAGAACATTATCAGGGAGAAGCATGCGGGCAACATGGGAGGACATTTTGGATTGGGCAAGACCTTGGAATAGGTGAGAAGGTTTTACCATTGGCCCAAGCTTCAGACTGAAGTGAGGAAGGTTGTGGAGACATGTACTATTTGTCAAAGGGCCAGGGGTGCATCCAAAAATGTAGGGTTATATCAACCCCTACCAATTCCTACCAGGCCTTGGGTGAGTTGTAGCATGGACTTTGTGATGGGTTTGCCTAGAGCATAAAAGGGATATGATAGAATATATGTTGTAGTGGATAGGTTCAGTAAGATGGCCCACTTTATCCCTTGTAAAAGCACCAATGATGCATCCTCCATTGCCAATTTTTTCTTCAAGGAAATTGTGAGGATTCATGGCTTACCTGAAACCATACTGTCAGACAGAGATGTGAAGTTTGTTGGCCATTTTTGGAGAACCTTGTGGAAGAGGTTAGGAACTAATTTGAGTTTCAGCTCTGCCTATCATCCACAAATGAATGGGTAGATAGAGGTTGTCAACAAGTCCTTTGGCAATCTACTTAGTTTCCTAAAAAAGCAATATAAAGACAAGTGGGATTTAGTACTACCACAGGCAGAGTTTGTTTTCAATGACTTAGTCAATAGAAGCACAGTGAAAAGTCCCTTTCAAATTGTGTATGGACAAAGTCCAAGAGGCATCTTGGAACTTAGAGATCTCCCATCAAACACTCCAGTCAGTGCTCATGGTGAATAATTTTTAGAGAGCATGAAGGAGATACATGATTCAGTCAAGTTGGCACTTGAGAAAAGTGCAGAGAAATATAAGAAAGCCAAAGACAAGCATAGGAGAGATGTATAGCTATAGGTTGGAAACTTGGTGTGGGCACATTTAAAGAAGGAAAGAGTTCCTAAGGGAAATTACACTAAGTTGCTCATGAAGAAGATTGGACCATGTCTAATGTTGAAGAAACATGGACTAAATGCATATGAGATTCAGTTGCCTTCTAATCTTGGCATATCCCCTATATTCAATATTTGTGATCTAACCCCTTACAAAGGTGATGTGAATGCAGGATCAGATGTGCATGTGGAAGAAATTGAAGAGGATGCTGTAGGAATACCTCCTCATGAACCAAGAAAAATTGAGAAGATCTTAGACACAAAGATCATCAAGAGGACTAGGAAGAATGTCTACAAGAAGTACTTGGTGAAATGGAAAGGAGGCTCGGAGGAAGAGTCAGTGTGGATGGATGAAGTAGAGATTCAGAGGCATGGTTCAACCTTACAAGACCTCATCTCAAGAAGACTTGAGATCAGTGCACCCTGGGAGTATGGTGCAAGACCACCCTTAAATTCACCCATAGCTATAGGAACACCAACTAACTCATTGAAGGGTTAGTGTGAAGGGTTAAGGAATCAGTTGGATCTAGGATCCAAGGATGTAATAAAGTCCTACTTTGTAAGGCAAGGTGACATTGGGTATGGTTATAAACCTAAGTGTCTATCTTGGCCATTATGGACAATTTGGTTAGAAGGGATAGAATAGTCTAAGTAACTAGGGTGGTATAGTTGGCCTAAGGTAGGGTGGAATTAAGTTTATTTAAGAATTTCCAAGGTCCTAGGCTGAGTCTAGGATATAGATTAATAAGTTTGATTGACAATTGACAACTTCAGCAAATGTTGTCAATGTTGCATTAAGCAGCTTCTGAAAAGTTGTTAAGTTTGAATCTCAATGGTCACAACCATCTTAAATTTGTTGAACCAATTGAGGAATGTATAAAAATGATGGAAACCTTTGATCCAAGTTGGTTGGATGATTTTGGAGAAGTTTCTGATATCTAAATTCAATAAAAATTCATTTTTTTTCCTGAGAATTAGACCGTGTTCTTGAATTTTACAGACTTGTACGGTCACACATGTGCATATGAATGAATTTGAAAGTTGTTCCTATGTCATAAGAGTGATTTTAATTTTTTTTGAGGTCTTGAATTGACCGGGATCAAAAGTTATTTGAATTTGAGTATTCACTGGTTGTAGGAAGGCCCTACCTAAGGTTTCAAGACAAAATTCCTCTTTCTAGGAGAGTCCACCATGGAAAATTATTGATTCTTGGTGGAAAGAAAGGAGGGAGGATGTAATTTAAGATTCTTGAGGTCTTAGATTAGGAAACCAATGGAGAGAGGATGAGTGATTAAACCTTCTGGACATACATCTCTATGTGACTGTCCAGAATTATGGGTTTGAAGACACAACTCGGCCTAGGGGTGGAATGGAGATCTAAAACTTTGGATTTAGTAGTTTTTTGAAATCCTAAAGATGTTCCAATAGTTTATATTGGAAGGAGATAAATATTCTGAACACTTCCTTTGTAAATTTGACCTATTAGGCCTAGGAGAGATTTGAGGATAGTGGAGTTTGGTGATTGATCAAAGGTCAAAACTTGGTGAGTATTGTTGATAGGTTGATTGAAAAATTTGAGGGTGGTTAAGACTTAGTTTGGTGGAGTTCCAGATAGGTTTCTCTGAAGAATTCAAGTTTTCTCCTTGTAGCCCTATAGTGGGTTTTGGTGTCTAAATTGTGTTCTAAGATTTCTTATTGTAGGATTGGTGTTCCATTCAATTGGGAATTGATATTAAACCTTGTGGGAACCCTGGTTCCATCCCTAGAGTAGTAGGGTTGAGTTGTGTGGGTTAATTCTATAAGGGTGTAGGAGATTGGGTTGAAGAACCAATCTTGATTTGTGGGTGTTGGGAACTCTTTGTCAGAGCCCTAGTTTATATATTAGAAGGGGGCTATTAAGGACCTCTAAGTGTTGGTTTGAGTATAGATTGGGGCTCTGCTCCACTTTCCCATATATAAGTATCTTCTTTCTCAACATAAGAACCCTCATTATCCTCGCAACTCAGTAATGGCCACAAGATTATAGGTGGCTAGAAAATTATAATAAACTAATCATTCTGACTTGTTCTACCCAGGTTTATATGTTTAGGTTCCCTTTGGATTATTTAGTAGTAATTAGTTAGTGATGATGAAGTACAACTAATTGAATATCTGAATGACTTGAAGATCAATGATTAGAGATCACTGAGTACTGAAATGATATGTAAGATAATTAAATCAGTCATTATGTTGTCATTGATGTCAACTAGTTTTGACAGTACTTATCATTATAGTTTCAAATATCTAAACATCTGTAAAAGAGGAGAAAAAGATGAACTAAGATATCTACATAGAGGAAGATGGATATGACAGATGAGGATAAGGAATACTCTTGGTAACTTATTGATGATTCTATGACTTCATATTGTTGACTTGATTATGTTACAGTAATCTGTTATGAAGTTGGAAGCAAAACTTAACAAATTAGTGTGGTCGGTAAATGAAGCACTTCAGTATACACTGAGCCAGTGTAGTGTATACCAAGTGACAATATGAATTGAGCTTGTGTTCATCGACATATTTCTTCATTAACCGAGAATGGATGAAAGAACGAAATGTTTAGTTTAGCCGACATAAATTGATGAGCTAGAAAGTGTATGATTTTGAGGTAGAAGATAAAGTTTGTTATGAGATGAATGGCTAAAAAAATTTGAAGAAGACCTAAAGGATGGAATTGAAATGAGGTATTGACACATCTGTCGAGGAAGGTTTAAGTGGTAAAATCAATGAAGGAGATTAAGAGGCAAAATATGATGGATGAAAAGAAAATGGTTTACTCCTCTATATAAGAGACATTGGTTTCATTGTGAAAAGGATGCCAAAAGAAGACTACATAGATATCATGTGAACAAAGCTTCATGCATGCCTGATCAGACTGGTTGAAGAAGAACTGAACTATAGAACAATATTGAGCATCAAAGAGCTTTACCGAGGGATAGTAAGTTATTGAATGTTTATGAAATGAATAGAAATATTGATTAGAGAATTTTTATGGGCTTAGAATAGATTTTAACATCTAGAAAATCAAGTTGTATTGTAATCAGATCACCTATTGTTTCAGTTTAATCATTGTAAAAGCAAAATCTCTTAACCGAGTGGACTTGAAAGTTTTATTATGTCATTCATAGAATGTACATTGTTATCCTGTCAACCCCATAGTGAATGCTGGTTGGTCGATAAATGTTAGTGTTAAATCCTCTAACAAGGTCACACCTTACAGTGTGTTTCATAACCTTTAACAGGGTTGGCTCTTCACTGAGCTCACTTCAGAAGAGTGAAAATATTTTGGGTTATCAATCCTAGGTGGTTTTTCCCTTTACAGGGTTTCCATGTTAAATCTTTGTGTTATGTGTTTATGTGGTGATTGTTTGGTTATCATACTTTACATGTTGCATATTTTATTTGGTCTATAATCATTATGAGCAATTAACTGGTAATCATTAGTTACACAGATAGTTTAGTATTTTATGTTTACCAAGCTACAGATTTAGCTGAATTTGTTTTAAGTGATACATTTTGTGTTTTGGGACTGTGGATAATTGATTCACCCCCTTCTCAGTTATTCTAACAATTGGTATCAGAGCATATTGGTTGCTTGGAACAAGTTTTAAGAACTTTACTAGAAAGATCAAAAAAAGTATAAGAGGGAAGTGCCAAAGCTAAATAAAAACAACTTTACAATATGGCAAAGCTGAATGAGAGTTCATATATCTGGACCTTAGCATTGGATAATGGCTACTTAGCATCGCATACTAGACCTTTGACTCTTGATGAATTGAGAGATAGACATGAGCATAATGTTACTATGATGGAGATTTTTGCTGCTCTATCAGATGCCAAATTTGAAGATGTCAAGGATTGCCTTACTTCAAAGGAAATGTGGGATAAAATTACTCAAGTTTATAGTGGTGATGCAAATGTCAAGAGAGCCAGAGCTGAAAGTTTAAGATGAAGATTTGATGATATGAAAATGAAAGAAGGAGAAAACATAGTGCAGTATACAAATCAAATAAAGGAGGTAGTTAATGCTATCAAAGGATCTAGTAGTGTCATTGATTAAGATACAGTGGTAAGAAACATTCTAAGGACTTTATTTCTTGTTTATGCAATTAGAATATTTGCAATACATGAAATGAGGTCAGAACTTAACAGTACTCTCACTCTTGATAATCTGATTGGTAAGTTAACAAATTTAGAATTGAACAACTTTGATAATAGTGTTGTACCATCTGTTGAGTCTTCTTTCATGACTTCTGTGAAGATCAGTAAGTCTAGCAATAGAAATAATAAGGATGATAGTGATAGTAACACTGATGATGAGCTTGAAGCTCTTATAGCCCAGAGGTTACCTAAAGGTAAAGGTAGATATAGAGGTAAATTACCTTTAGCATTTTTTAACTGCAAAGAAGTTGGTCATATTGTTGCTAGATGCCCAAATAGGAAAGAAGATGATAGAAACAAAGATCGATCTAGTGAAGGAAGCTATGGGAGGAGAAACAATAGAGGTTACTGACACTACAACAGGGATAACCAAGACAACAATGATAAAGGCAAAAAGGTATGTTACATTTCTAAAGAGAATGATATTGAGACCGACACAGATGATGATGTTGAAGTAGTTTTTGTTGTGATGAAGGATGATTTTGAGGAAGAGGAAAGGTATGTAAAGACAAAACTCATTTCTAAAGTTAATAAAAATGATACATGGATCATTGATAGTGGCTATACACATCACATGACTAGTGATGAAGAAAAGTTTGATCATCTTGAGCAATATAATGGAGGATCATTAAAAATGGGTAATGATACACCATGTATGGTTAGAGGAAAAGGATCTTTACTGATAAATGATAAAATCAAATGTGATAATGCTTATTGGGTAGAGGGACTAAATTAAAATTTGCTAAGTGTGGCACAACTTAATAACTCAGGTCATCAAGTAGCTTTTGAGAGAAAGAAGGTAAAGATATTTGATGATGGAGGAAAATTTGTTGGAACGGGAGCACAAACCAAGGGTAACTTGCTTTATCTTGACAATGATAAGTCTTCTTGTTTAATGATGAAAAATGAGGATGCATGGCTATGACATAAAAGGTTATGTCATGTAAACTTTGATAACATGATTAAGATTAGTAGAAAGAAAAAGGTTAGAGGTCTGCCTAGCCTAGCAAAGCCAGATCATGTTATGTGTCATCAATGTTAGAAAGGTAAGATGAAAAAATATAGTTTTAAGAGTAAATACTATTCAACAAAGAGAATTTTGGAGTTAGTTCACACTGACCTATGTGGTCCCATGAGAACACAGAGTTACCATGGAGAGAGATATTTCATTCTGTTGATGATTACACTAGATTGATGATTGTAATGTTTTTAAAAGAGAAATCTAAGGCATTTAAGATGTTTAAATTGTATAAAGAAAAAGTAGAGAAAGAAACCAAGAAAGAACTAAAATTCTTGAGATCTGATAGAGGTGGTGAATTTATTTTTGATGAATTTACTAAATATTGTAATGAGCATGGTATAAGAAGATAGGTTTCTGCACCGAGGACACCTCAGTAGAATGGGATTACTGAAAGGAGGAGTAGATAAATTGTTGATTGTGTAAGGACACTGATGTTACAAAAGAATGTTTCTTAGACATAATAGAGAGAGGTAGTCAGCATGACTATATATGTTTTGAACCAAGTACAATTGAAGAAGGACACAAACAAAATACCCTACAAGTTATGGTTTGGTCACAAACTGACTGTAAGTTACTTCAAAAATTTTGGTAGAAAATGTTTTATTCTAAAAGATGAAAGAAATGGAAAGTTTGAATCTAAAGAGGATGAAGGGATATTTCTTGGATATTCCACTAAAAGCAAAGCTTACAAGTATCTAAATAAAGTTACTAATAAAATGATTGAAATTTGCAATGTCAGAGTTGATGAATTTGATGATAAAAATGGTGAAGAAAGCACTAGGGAGCCGAAAGACTATGGTAGATTCACTTACATTGAACAACCAGAGTATCTACCAAAGCCATAGGCTGAGTTGACCGAGCATCAGGAAAATAACACCGAGGAATAAAAAAGGGAAACCAACAAACAGGAAGGAGCTATCGAGCAAGAAAATGAACTTGAACAGGATGAACAACAAAGAAGAGATCAAGTACTGGCAAGATTTGTCAGAAGACATCATCTTGAGAACCAACTCATTAGAGACAAGCAAGTTAACATGCTAACAAGAAGTAAGTTAAGATAAGGTACATGCTTAGTTTATGAGTTTGAACCAAAAAATGTTAAGGTTGCATTGGAGAATGATGAATGGGTAAATGAAATGAATGAAGAGATAGAATAGATAGAGAAAAATAAGACATGGACCTTAGTACCTAGACCAAAAGATAAGAATGTTATCGGTACTAAATGGATTTTCAGGAATAAGATGAATAAGAATGGAGAGGTTATAAGGAACAAAGCTAGACTTGTATGCAAGGGATATGCACAGGAGGAAGGTATAGATTATGGTGAAACTTTTTCACTTGTTGCTAGACTAGAGGGAATCTGAATGTTACTTGCATATGCAACACATAAGAAGTTTAAAGTCTATCAAATGGATGTTAAGTCTTCTTTTCTGAATGAGATACTAGAAGAGGAGGTTTACATAGAACAATCATAAGGGTTTGTTGATCCAGAAAAGAAAGACATCGTATGTAGACTACACAAAGCTTTATATGGTTTAAAGCAAGCACCTAGAGCCTGGTATGAAAGGATGCATACTTATTTGTTAAGTATTAGTTTTGTTAGAACTAGTGAAAACAACAATTTGTATATGAAAGGAGAATCTGATGACAATATTTTGATTGCTGAAATATTTGTGGATGATATAATTTTTGGAGGAAATGATCATATCTATAAATCATTTTCTGATGAGATGCGAAAAGAATTTGAAATTTCTATGTTTGGAGAGATTAAGTTCTTTCTAGGCTTGCAGGTTATTCAACAGAATGATGGAATTTTTATCACACAGTCAAAGTACATAAAGGAGGTATTGAGAACATTTGTAATGGAAGATGCTAAACTAGTTGGAACACTAATGGTCACAGGATGCAAACTAACTAAAGATGATGAATCTACAGAAGTAAACCAGACATTGTACTGATCTATGATTGGTAAGTTGATGTATGTAGTACATAGTAGACCAGATATTGCACATGCTATGAGGATTGTTGCTAGATTTTTTGCAAATCCTAAGGAGTCACACATGGTTGCTACAAAAATAATCTGAAGATACTTGAAGAAAATAGAGGACTATGGATTGTGGTATCCTAAGGAAGGCAAGTTTGAACTAAGAGTCTACACCGATGTAGATTGGGCTGGAAATATAGATGACATAAATAGTACAACTAGAGGAGCATTTTTCTTTGGTGAAAGACTTGTTACTTGGACATAATATTGACCAACTGTCAGTATTTTGCATTTGATGAAGAATTCAAATTTCTAGCTGACATCGTTGAATTCTTGGATTATGTAAAACATGTTGACTTTATTTATTGATTGTATGAAAGCATTTAATGCACTATAAAATATTTTATTGTAAATCTTTAAGAGATTCAAGATATTTCTCAAAGGATAGCCAAAGAACATAATGTAGGATGGATTCAATGAATCTGACCTAACCCTAAGATCTATGAAGGAGATTAAGTGGCAAAAGATGTATTGACCTAATAGAGGTAGTATTAAGGAAACCTAAGTGAGAGGTTGAAGAAAGGAGTTGATGCTAGAGGTATTGTTGATGTTATTGACTGTCTAAGCATAAAAGGTTGAAAGAGAAGTGTTGTGATCGCTTGAAGGGTTCCAAGAAGATCAGTGATGGAGATGGAAAAGGTTCATAGTTAGTAAGCCATCATATGTGTATGGAATTAGATCTGATATTTGGAAAGTGAGTTGTATGTTTCTCAGATCAATATTACTGCTACTTTCTAACCATTGTAACAGTCAAAATCCTTTTAACAGAGGTTGACCTAACAGTCACAGGTATAAATCCTTTGAAAAAGGTTGCATTCTAATGGAGTGTATGTAAGTCCTATAATAATACACACTTTTAAAAGAGTGGTTTAAATCCTTTAACTGGGTCACACTTGACAGTGTGTTTGTAACCTTTGACAGGGTTGGCTTTTCACCGAGCTCACTTCAGAAGAGTGAACATAATAGTAACATGATACAAAGTGGTTTTTCCCTAATTGAATTTCCACTATAAATCTTGGTGTTGATACTTGTGTGAATGTTTTGGTTTGAACATTTCTATGTTTTACATGTTAGAAGCTATTAAATAAGTGGATTGCACTGTTATATGTTTCTATTATGCAATCAGTAATGACTGAGTAGGTGTTGGTTATTAGATTTGATTTGTTGAAGAGTTTAAAGATTGTTTTTATACATTTGGACCTAAGAACAACTGATTCACCCCCCCTCTCTGTTGTTATAAATCATATTAACAATTGGTATCAGAGTTGTTGGTGCTTACAGAGAACAAGTTTGAAGGTACTTGAAGTAAATGATCAAGATGTATAAGGAGGTACCAAAGCTGAATAAGGAAAACTTTCCTGCATGGAAAAACTTGATGAAGCTGCATCTGGCTAGTATTGGTGAATCTGCTAAGTATTACATTAAGCATGACTATGTCACACCTGGTGCACCTCTGACTATCGAGGAAATGAAAGCTAAACAAGAGCACAACCAAGAAATATTGGAGATTATGTCTACCCTAAGTTATCCATAATTTGAAGACATCAAAGACTACAATACTGCAAAGAAAATGTGGGACACCCTTGCAAGCATTTATGGAAGTGATGTGAATGTGTTGAGAGAAAAAGCCAAGAGCCTAAGAGGTAAATTTGATGAAATGAGAATGCAAGAAGGTGAGAATATTACACAATATTGTGGTAGAATAAAAGAAGTTGTAAATGCTATTAGAGGAGAAAATGGAACTATTGAGGATGAAACTGTAATAGGAAAAGTATTGAGAACTTTGCATCCTATCTATGCAATCAAAATTTTTGTAATCCAAGAATCTAGATGTAACTCTCCTAATGCCCTTACTTTAGAAAGTTTGGTTGGTAAGCTTACTGCTTTTGAATTTTCTAACTATGATAACTTCGCTATTGGTAGTCTTGAATATGTTTTTAAGTCACAAATGGTTCTGAATAAGTCAAAGAAGGAAAAAGAAAGATGCATAAGTGAAAGTGAAAGTGATAGTGACAATGGCACATCTGATGAAGAACTTGAGGATCTAGAAGCTCTTATGGCTAGAAGACTGAAAAGGGGAAAAGGAAGGTACAAAGGTAAACTCCCTATTATATGTTTTTCATGTAATAAAGTTGGTCATGTAGCTGCTAGATGTCCTGACAGGGATAATAAGGATGAAGAAAGAGACAACAAGCATAAATACAAAAGAGAAGATAGAGAAAGGTAAGAAATCCTGCTACATTGCTGAAGAAGAGATTGACACTGATAGTGATGATCTTGAAATTGAAATTGTCTATATTGCAATGAAAGATGAATTTGATGAGGATGAGAAAATTGCATTGATATCTTATGTGAACAAAAATGATAAATGGATTATTGATAGTGGTTGTTCACATCATATGACTGGAGATAAGAGTAAGTTTGATACCTTAAACCATTATAAAGGTAGGAGTGTGAAATTTGGAAATGATGCACCATGTCCTATTAGAGGAAAAGGATTGATTAACATGACTGATAAGATCTCTTGTGAAAATGCTTATTGGGTTGAGGGTCTTAAGTATAATTTGTTGAGTGTTGCACAACTTAATAGCACTAGCTATCGAGTGGAATTTCATCACAGAAAGGCCAAAATATTTGACGCCATAGGTGAACTGATTGGAAGTGGAGAATAGAAAAGAGGTAATTTGTTCTATCTAGACCTATCTGAAGAAACATGTATGATTTCACAACTTGATGATATTGGGTTATGGCATAAGTGGCTATGTCATGTTAACTTTGATAATCTGGTAGAAATTAGCAAGAAAAAGAAAGTGAGAGGTCTACCTAGATTGAAGAAACCTAAGAATGTAATGTGCAAATAATGTCAGTTGGGTAAGATGACTAAGTCTAGTTTAAAGAGAAAAACCTTTACTTAGGATAATATCTTATATTTGGTTCATAGTGACCTTTGTGGAATGATGGGTGTACAAAGCTATTGTGGTGCTAGATATTTTATCTTTTTTGTTGATGATTATACTAGAATGATGCATGTAATGTTCTTAAAGGAAAAATCTGATGCTTTCCAATTTTTTAAGTGGTATGTGGCTAAGGTTGAAAAAGAGACAAGTAAAAACCTGAAGTGTCTGAGATCTGACCAAGGTGGAGAATTTACATCAAATGAGTTTAATCTATTTTGCAATGATAGAGGGATCAAAAGATAGATGTTTGCACCTAGAACTCCTCCACATAATGGTATAGCAGAGAGAAGGAACAGATCTATCTTGGACTATGCACAGACATTAATGATTGAAAAGAATGTTGCACAAAAGTATTGGAAAGAAGTTGTAAGTACAACTGTTTATACTCTTAACTGAGTACAGATAAAAAAAGGTACAAATTTGACACCTTATGAATTATGGCATGGGTATGCACTAAATGTAAATTACTTTATAATTTTTGGAAGTAAGTGCTACATATGAAAGGATAGTATGAATGGAAAATTTGATGCTAAAAGCGACGAGGGTATATTCCTAGGCTATTCCACAAAAAGTAAAGCTTATAAGTGTTTGAATTCTAACACTAACAAAATTGTGGAAAGTGTGAATGTCAAAGTTGATGAGTATGTAGAGAAAAATGAAGCTCACAATAACAGAATTCTAGAAGGTTATAGATCTTTTGTGTATATAGAAGAAGAAGAGGCAAGTGATAGATCTGCACCTGATGTTGAGTCTCGGGTAAGCAATGCAGAGCATCAGGATAAAAATGCCAAGAGAGAAGAACATGTTGAGTGACTGGAAGAAGCTACTGAGTATCAAGAAGAGGTTGCAAGCATTTAGAAGCTGAATCTAACAATCTTGTTGGTGAACCTGATGAGCCAAATGAAAGAAGAGCAGAACCTATTCTAGCACAATATGTAAGGAGACATCACAAGCCTGAATAGATTATTGGAGATAAAGATAGTGGAATTCATACCAGAAGCAAGGCAAGAGATCCAACATGTTTACTATGTGAATATGAGCCTAAGACAACAAAGGAGGCATTAGAAAATGAAGATTGGATAGAAGAAATGAATGAAGAGATTGACCAGATAGAGAAGAATGATACCTAGACTCTAGTGCCGAGTCCAAAAGATAAGAATGTCATTGGGACAAAATGGGTATTTCATAATAAGCTGAATGAACATGGTCAAATAATAAGAAACAAGGCTAGGCTGCTATGCAAAGGCTATGCACAAGAAGAAGGAATAGATTATGGAGAAACATTTTCCCTTGTAGCAAGATTGGAAGGAGTCATAACTCTACTTGCATATGCTACCTATAAAGGTTTCAAGGTATACCAAATACATGTCAAGTCTGCATTTTTAAATGGTATATTGGAAGAAGAAGTATATATTGAACATCTAAAAGGATTTGTTGATTCAAATAGAAGACACATGATTTGCAAACTAAATAAAGCACTGTATGGACTAAAGCAAGCTCCCAGAGCAAGGTATGAGAGATTGCACAACTAGCTAATACAGATTGGATTCTCAAGGATAAATGAAACAAGCAATTTGTACATGAAAGATGAAGAAGGTAAAGGAATCTTGTTAGCCAAGATCTTTGTAGATGATATTATATTTGGTGGACAAGATGCCTTGCGTAGGAAATTCTCAAATGAAATGCAAACTAAATTTGAGATAAGTATGTTTGGGGAGATCAAATTTTTTGTTGGTTTGCAAGTATATCAGATGGAGAAAGGAATCCTTATCACCCAATCTAAATATCTTCATGAGATACTGAAAACCTTTGGTATGGAAGATTCAAGGCCAGTAAGTACTCCCATGGCTACTAGATAGAAGTTGTCTAAGAATGATGATGTTGTAGAAGTTAACTAGACTTTGTATAGATCTATGATTGAAAAGCTATAGTATGATGTACATAGTCGACCAGATATTGCATTAGCTATTGGGATTGTGGCAAGATTTTCTGCCAATCCTAAGGAAACTCACATGATGGCGGTTAAAATAATCATGAGATATTTAAAGGGAATTGCTGACTATGGATTGTACTACAAGAAGCATGATAAATTTGAACTGAGAGTGTATACAGATGCTAATTGGGTAGGAAATGTAGATGAAAAAAAGAGTACTAGTGGTGGAGATTTCTTTCTTGGATAGAGATTAGTTTCCTGGACAAACAAGAAACAAAATTGCATTTCCCAATCTACTGCTAAAGCTGAGTATGTGGTTGCAGCTGTGAATTGTTCAAATTTGATATGGATAACGCAATTGTTTGTAGGCATGAAAGAAGAAATTACTGAACCAGTTGTCATCTTTTGTGACAACACAAGTGCTATCAATATCTCTAAAAACCAAGTGATGCACACAAAGACCAAACACATTGCCATCAAGTATCATTGCTTGAGAGAACTGGTACAAGATAAAGAGGTCCGCATGGAATATGTGAATACCAAGGAACAATTAGTAGATATATTCACTAAAGCTTTACCTAAAGAAGCTCATGAATACTGAGAAGTCAATTAGGGGTCCTTCCCCTAACCGAGGCTGCCTAGTCAAGCTAGGAGCACTGCATCAAGTGTGCTACAAAGAACATCTAACAAATTGATGCAGAGAAAGGTCACACTTTATGAATAGGCTAGTGTTGTGAAGAGCACAAAAAAGTCAGAATTAGACATAAGAAAGACCTGAGAACAACTAATTTACCCCCCTCTCTGGTGTTCTAAATCATATTGTTAGAATAACTGAGAGGGGGGTGAATTAGTTATCTAGTGTCCCAATTCAAAATGTATAATCCAAAACAATTCTACTGCATCTGCTAGTTGGTAAACATAAAATACTTTCACTATCTATGTATTTACCGATTGTTAGTCTAAACTTTGTAATAATTACCAATCAAATCTAACATGTAATATGCAAAGTATGATAACAAATAAATATCACAATCAACACATAACATAAGAGATTTAACATGGAAACCCTCTAAAGGGAAAAACTACTTGTGACCAGCAACCCAAAATTGTTCACTCTTGTGAAGTGAGGGCAATGAAGACCCAACCCTGTTAAAGGGTTACAAACACACTGTTAGGTGTGACCTTGTTAGAGGATTTTAGACTAGAAGTTATCATCAAACTAGCAGTCACTCTGGGGTTGACAGGATAACAATGTTCAGTCTATGAATGAAACATCAAAAGACTTTCATATTCCACTCGGTTAAGAGATTTGACTGTGTACAATGGTTAAATATGTAACAGTAGATGATCTACCTAAATACAACTTCAATTTGTAGTTTACAGATCAATGTTCAGCTCATTCAAATATTTTTGATCAATATAACACTTCAGATTCAATACTATATCAACTTACAATCCGTCAGTAATAACTCTCTGTAGCTTGGTAATTGTTCTGCATCTTGGTTCTTATTAACCAGTATGATCAGAATGCATGAAACCTTCTCCATGTGATAATTCTATAGTATCTTCTTCTTCTGACATGTTTTAGAATGAAACCAATGTCTCTTATATAGAGGAGTAAATCATTTTCTTTTCCTCCATCAGATTTTGCCACTTAATCATATTCATAGATTTTGCCACTTTAAGCTCCCTCGGCTGATGTGTCAGTAACATGTTTCAATTTTCTCCATTAGATCTATTGGTGTTCTTTCTCCCCAAAGGTCAGCTTGGCATTAGGATTGATAGGGCTAGTGTCACATTCACTCAACAATCCAAGTCTGACAGGAAAAAGGGCCAACATACAAGGATCAAAGAGAGATACTTCTACACTTTGAGCTCCACATCACTCAGGCAGGTGTACCTCATCTGTAGACTCATACAATTTGTGTCACACTATAGGCCTATAGGTAATTGATTATGGAATGGTTCTCAAACTCTTCTAGGTATCCTATACCTCAATGAAGCCAATATCTCATGCAATAGCCCAGCTTGCATGGAGTGAGTATGAAAACCAGAGACCTAATCTATCCAAAAGAAAGGGAAAAGGATGGAGCTGAAGGGAAATGATTTAAAATGAGTTTGAAGGGACCCCTGAGATACCCTAAGTCTCTCATGGACCAGTGCCTTATCCAATGGGCCACAGAGTCAAATACCCTAGTGCAAGAGACAACTATGAAATAAGGAAACAATATATTCACTGTGTTGATGCCTTACATCAATCACACACCATGACTAAACCTCAACTCAACACCCACCTGTGCATTCAAGCATGTTATTATCCATTCAAAAGATTATAACTCTCCCATTAGAAAAGACCTATGAATCAGACAATACATTTACCAGCATCCACCGGAAGACAAGCATGACATATCCTTGATATTTCAGCCCATACATACATGAACACTAACCCTGAACCAGTTATCTCGGTGAAGACAACTCCACTTGCAAACACATAGGAAATACAAGTAGACAAATCAAACACCCTTGATGTATGATCAATGAATTCAAAGCTCAAGTGGAGATAGCTTGGTAACAGTAAGAATAAATTAAGTTCTGATACATAAGAAAAATCTGCTGCAGCATGCATTATATTCCCCTAAACCAACAATGGAAGAAGAAGAACCCTACATGCAGAGAAGAAGAAGAAAATCTATAGGAAAAGGACCCTCCTTGGAACTAACAAAATTCATAACCCTCATACAATTAAAAATAAAAAATTTATACCATTGGTTACCTTGGAATCCTAAACTAGTAGGATGCAACAAGCTACGGGTAACTAGGGTTAGGATTAGGGTTTTCCATCAATTAGGCATTTCAAGTTCATCCAAATTTGATACCATTTGGAGGGAAAACACTAAGTCCTAAATGCACTTAATCAACATCTGATCTTCAATCATGATAAACTCTAAAAAGGCACCGAAGATTAGTAAAACATTTTGCAAAATTCAAACTGGAAGTGACCCTGCAACTGCTTTTGGTACATTTCATTTACTCCCCTACAACAAGACACTCTTCTAAAATCATCTCACACCCTGGAACACACTGGAGTGGTGGAGAAAATCAGTTTTACCAACTCTGGCCCTTTTTGTCATCAATTTCAATCCTTTCTAGTCGTAGGAAATGTTCTCAGAGATTAAAAAATGAAAGCAAACGGTCACCATGCATTTCACGGGCCTGTGTTTTTAACCCATCCAAACACCTCAGGTTAACTTTGTAATGATGACACCAAATAGTTGTCGCATGATCGCATAGCTCAGAAATGGGCTATGTGAACATGCAACATGCCACTTCCCACTACCTTCTTCATAATTGCCACCGTTGCCGCTGCCACTAAAGGGTTTGTCGCATGTTCACAAGCTAGAAAACTAGCTCATGCGAACATGCGACAAGATACTAACATGTACCCTACCAGTTGTTATGTCACCACCGAGATACCCTAACCTGGGCCCACATTCAAACCTATCATCTTGCCAGCTCGGACCAACTGAAGATTGCCACGACACCACCTGCCAACTATAAATAGGCCCGAGCACACATGGCACCCTTGTCGCATGATCGCAAGGCCAAAAGATGGCCCTTGCAATCATGCGACAAAGCCATAAGACTACCACCTCAGATCACATGAACCAACCAAAACATAGCAGGACCACAGTACCTCCATGTTGGCCAATTGAGAACCACCACATCACCCTTCTCTCTAGATCTCCTAGGCCCACTGATGAAATGCCACCTCACCACCACAAACACATGTCAACCAGTCGCATGATCACATAGCTAGAAATTGGGGTATGCGATCATGCGACAACCAACCAAAGGCCACCACATGACCACCAGCGGGACCACCAGCCAAGGAAAGAGCCTTGTCGCATGGTCACATGTCAGAAAATTTTGACATGTGATCATGTGACAACCAGTTAAATCTGAGCTTTGAAAACTTGGGCCCACCATTACGCGACCGCGTGACTAAGGCAAAGAAAATTGCTAGCCAAGTCACTAGATGTTAAGGGCTTAACCTCTAGGAATCAGTGACCAAGAGATAACCGCAAGTCGCTAGGTCACGGAATGAAGACTTAACCACCAGGCATCTGAACACCACTAAGAATTGGGACCCACACAGACAGGTGGCAAGCGGTCGCATGATTGCATGTCAGAAAAGTCTAACATGTGGCCATGTGACAACCAATCTTTTTAAAACCTTTGAAGACCCGGGCCCACCATCCAGATGGACTTGCATAGTTAGAAAAAGCCATCAATTTAGGGCAGGAGTGCGAGGTCAAAAACACAAGGTTTTTGACGAAACAGGATCGAAAACACACAAGGTTTTTGATGCCAAAAGATAAGCGCACAAAAGCAGGAAGACATAAGGTTGAAAACAATGAAGGTTTTCACACAGACCGAAAACATCATGGATTTTCAAAAATACTGTGGGTTTTCGACACTGTGGTAGATTTTTTAAAATTTGTTTTCTGCAAATCTTAGAACTTGAAAAACTTTCTGGAATTTGCAATTCAACACGTGCAATTTGAACTGGAGCAAGGTGATACATTGAAGAACATAGGGCAGGAGCTTTTACAAAAACATTTGCAGGGAAGAGGCCATTTTCACAGGATTTTTTCTATGATAGAAAAATGGCCTAACAAGATCCTTTTTGATTTATGTTAGTTGTCAATCTTCATAATGAACATTATCTATTACCTTGATTTCATACACTTTATAGCTCATCACTTTATCAACTAAACTGATCATTTAATTCCTTTCTATTTTGCTTGGTTAACAAAGAAATGCACCGGTGAACATAAGCTCAGTTAACACTGCACTTGGTATACACTACACTTCATTGGTGTACACTGAAATGCTTTATTTACTGAAAACACTGCTTTGTGTCTTTCAGCTCTATTCTTCATCATAGATGAATGCAACATAATAAAGTCAATTCCATCAAGTCATAGACTCATCAACAAGTTACTCAGTGTATTCCTTATCCTCATCTGTCATATACATCTTCCTCATGTAGATATTTATGTTCTTCATCTCTTTCACCTTCCTTCAGATGTGTCTATATAGTAACTTACAAGATAAGTATTATCAAGCTAGTTGACATCAATGACAACATAATACTAATTTAATCATCTTGCATATCTAATCATCAACTCCTCAATAATCTTGAATTATAGATTCTTCATTCTAGTTCTAAATCAGTTGTAGTTCATCAATCTCTCCCTTTGGCATTGATGGCAACTCAAGTAACATGAAATGTACCATACACATACCAAACATGTTTTCTACAACTCTGTGAGAAAATGCTGTGTAGTGTAAGCTCTCCCTAGCTTAATATGTTTAATCACTACATTACTAAAACAACATTATAAAGTACAGCTTTGTCATTCTATAGATGTAACCTTTTCAGTTCTTAAGTTCATTTCAGATTATCTCTCCCTTAGATAGTTCTCATCAGTGTATAGCTCCTTTTCTTTTCATATTATTTATCTCTCCCTTTGACAACAATGCCAAAGAAATAAATAAATAATTAGCTCTGTAGTAGCTAAGTAACTCTTTGTTGTCCATTACTTCCTTTGTATCTTAGTATACTGATATCCCAATCTGTTTCAGTTCTTCAAACTTAATCACAACCTTGAACAAAATCCAAAGTGTGAACTATGTTGCATCAACATGAATGATCTTCTTATAAGATTAGGTTGATGCAACATCTAGATCACATTAGTGACCAACAGACAGGGGACAGACCCCAAGTCTAGTCCTCAAATATTCAAAAGTATCCTTCGGTAGAGGCTTTGTAAAAATGTCTGCAAGTTATTCTTTAGATGTAACAAATTCTAACTTTACTTGCTTCTCTTGCACTTGTTCTCTTAAGTAGTGATACTTAATTGATATATGCTTTGTCTTAGAGTGCATCATAGGATTCTTTGAAATATTAATAGCACTTGTGTTGTCATAGTATATGATCATTGGGTCAGTGATTACCTCATTCATTCCTTCCAACACTTGCTTGATATATGCAATGTTTGAAAAATTAGTAGTAGTAGCAACATACTCTACTTCAGCTGTAGACTAAGAAATACAAGCCTGCTTTTTACTTGTCTAGGTTACAAGTCTTTCACCAAACAAAAATGCTCCTCGGGTGGTACTTTTTCTATCATCCACATTTCTAGCCCAATCAGCATCGGTATAAACCTTCAGCTCAAACTTACCTTCCTTAGGATACCATAATCCATAATCCTCTATCTTCTTCAGATATCTTAAGATCTATTTAGTAGCAATCATGTGTGATTCTCTAGGATTAGCAGAATATCTAGCAACAATTCCCACAACATGTGCTATATCTGGTCTACTGTGAACTACATACATTAGTTTACCAATCATGGATCAGTAAAGTGTCTAGTTTACCTCTATAGTTTCAACTCCCTTTGTCAATTTACTTCTAGTAGCCATCAGTGTTCTCACAGGTTTAGCATCTTCCATGCCAAATGTCTTCAAGACTTCCTTTATGTACTTGGACTATGTGATGAATATCCCATCACTCTATTGTATCACTTGTAATCTGAGAAAGAATTTAATCTCTCTGAACATAGACATTTCAAACTCATTCCTCATGTCATTAGAAAAATATTTACATACATGATCTTGATCTCCAAAAATAGTATCATCAACAAAAATTTCAACAATAATAATAGTGTCATCAGTATCACCTTTCATGTACAAATTGTTGTTCTCACTAGTTCTTACAAATCCAATACTTAACAAGTAAGTGTGTAGTCTTTCATACCATGCTCTCGGTGCTTACTTCAAACCATATAAAGCTTTGTGTAATCTACATACCATGTTTCTACTGTCTAGATCAACAAATCCTTCAGGTTGTTCTATGTAGACCTCTTCTTCAAGTATACCATTCAGAAATGCTAATTTCACATCCATTTGATAAACTTTAAATTTCTTGTGTGCAATATATGCAAGTAACATTCTAACTCCTTCCAATCTAGCAATAGGTGCAAATGTTTCACCATAATCAATGCCTTCTTCTTGTGCATATCCCTTGCATACCAATCTCACTTTATTTCTTGTCACTTCACCATTTTCATTCATTTTGTTTCTAAATATTCATTTAGTACCGATAACATTCTTATCTTTAGGTCAGGGTACTAAGGACCAAGTTTTAATTTTCTCTATTTGTTCTATTTCCTCCATTGCATTAACCCATTCTTCATTTTCTAATGCAACTTTCACATTCTTTGGTTCAAATTCACAAACTAGACATGTACCTTGTCTTGTTTTGCTTCTTGTCTGCATTCCAGCTTGTCTGTTTCCAATAATTTGTGTCTCAGGATGATGTCTTCTGACAAAACTAGCTAGTACTTGGTTTCTCCTTTCTTGTTCATCTTGTTCAGGTTCATTTTCTTGCTCGGTAGCACCATCTTGTTCATCGGTTTCCCTTTCCTGTTCCTTGGGGTTATTTTCCTGCTGACCAGTTATCACAGGTTGCGACTTCGATAGATAGTCAGGAAGTTCAATGTAAGTGAAATTACCATAGTCTTTCGGTTCCTTTCTTTCTTCTATGTACTTGTCATCAAACTCATCAACATGAACATTAGTACTTTCAATCATCTTATTTGTAACCTTATTCAGACATTTGTATGCTTTACTCTTAGTAGAATATCCTAAGAATATTTCTTCATCACCTTTAGAATCAAATTTCCCATTTCTCTCATGTTTCAGAATAAAACATTTGCTTCCAAAAATTCTGAAATAACTTACAGTGGGTTTGTGTTGAAACCATAGCTCATAAGGTGTCTGGTTGGTGTCCTTCTTCAGTTGTACTCCATTAAGCACATATATAGCTATGCTGGTAGCTTCCCTCCAATATGTCTGAGCAACATTCTTTTGTATCCTCAGTGTTCTAGCATAGTCAATGATTGACCTATTCCTTCTTTCAACAATCCCATTCTGTTGAGGTGTTCTCGGTGCAGAGACCTATCTCTTAATACCATTCTCATTACAGAAATTAGTAAATTCATCAGAGATAAATTCACCTCCTCTATCAAATCTTAAGCATTTAATTTATTTTCTAGTCTTTTTTTCTACCTTCACCTTATACCATTTAAACAACTTACAAGCTTCAGATTTCTCTTTTAGGAACATAACAGTCATCAGTCTAGTATAGTCATCAAAAAAAGGAATAAAGTATCTATCACCATAATAGCTCTGAGTTCTCATAGGACCACATAGGTCAGTATGAACCAATTCAAGTATCTTCTTTGTTGAGTAGTCTTTGCTTTTAAAACTTGGCTTAGTCATCTTACCTTTTTGACATTCATGACACATAGCATGATCCGGTTTTGACAAGTTAGGCAATCCTCTCACTCTTTTCTTCTTACTAATCTTGACCATGTTATCAAAATTCACATGACATAACCTCTTATGCCACAACCATGCATCTTCATCTTTCATTAATAAACTAGAAGATTAATCAATATCAAGATAAAAAATATTACCTCTGGATTGTGTACCAGTTCCAACAAGTCTTCCTCCATCATCATAGATTCTTACATTTCTACTCTCAAAGGCAAGTCGCTGACCTAAGTTGTTCAGTTGTGCCACACTTAACAAATTTTAGTTCAATCCATCTACCCAGTATGCATTCTCACAGTTTATTCTATCATTAATCATCAGTGAACCTTTACCTCTCACCATACAAGGTGCATCATTTCCCATTCTAACAGATCCACCATCATATTCATCAATTAGATCAAATTTATCTATATCACCAGTCATATGATGAGTACAACCACTGTCTATGATCCATGTATCATTTTTGCTTACTTTAGAGATCAGTGTTGTCTCTTCATATTTCTCTTCTTCCTCTGAATCATATTTCAGAGCAACAAATACTACTTCTACATCATCATCAGTGTTAGATTCAGATTCAGATTCTTCATCTATGTAACATACCTTTTTCCCTTTTTCATAGCTATCTCGGTTATCTTTGTTGTTGTGTTGGTAGCCTCTATTGACTCTTCTCACATAGCTTTCTTCAGATCAGTCTTTGGATCTATCATCATCTTTCTTATTCGGACATCTAACAGTGATGTGGCCAACTTCTTTACAATTAAAACATGTTAGAGGTAACTTGCCTCTATACCTTCCCTTACCTTTGGGAAATCTTCTGGCCATAAGAGCTTCAAGCTCATCAAGTTCATCATCGGTATTACTGTCACTATCACTATTCTTATTATTCTTGCTACTAGACTTACCAATCTTCAAAGAGGACATGCAAGTGGATTCAATAGAAGGTACAACACTATTGTTAAAGTTATTCAATTCAAAGGATGTAAGCTTACTGATCAGAGTGTCAAGGGTGAGGTTGGATGTAGCCCTTGTTTCATGAATTACAGAGATCTTGATCACATAAACTGGTAGAAAAGTTCTGAGAATCTTGCTTATCATCATTTCATCATCAATAACTCTACTAGATGCTCTAATAGCATGTACTACCTCTTTTAGTCTATTTTTATATTGCACAATGTTCTCACCTTCTTTCATCTTCATATCATCAAATCAAGCTCTTAGGCTTTCTGCTCTGGCTCTCCTGACATTCGCATCTCCACTATATATTAGAGTCAATTTATCCCACATGGCTTTGGCAATAGTGCATCCCTTAATGTCTTTAAATTCAGCATTGGTACAAGAAGCAACAAGTTCCATCATAGTAATATTGTGTTCATGCCTATCCTTTAGTTGATCAAGAGTCAGGGGACCTGGTGTCGGTTCAATGTAGCCATTTTCCATTAGTTCTAGTGCAGAATTCCCAATTCTAGATATGTGCAACTTCATCCAGCTTTTCCATACTACGAAGTTATCTTTGTTTAGCTTTGGCACTTCCCTCTTATACATCTTGAGACCTTTTTGCTAAAGTCCTTAAAACTCTGTTCTAAGCAACCACAACTTTGATACCAATTGTTAGAATAACTGAGAGGGGGGTGAATCAGTTATCCAGTGTCCCAATTCAAAATGTATAATCCAAAAGAATTCTACTGCATCCGCTAGTCGGTAAACATAAAATACTTTCACTGTCTATGTATTTACCGATTGTCAGCCTAAACTTTGTAATAATTACCGATCAAATCTAACATGTAATATGCAAAGTATGATAACAAATAAATATCACAATCAACACATAACACAAGAGATTTAACATGGAAACCCTCTAAAGGGAAAGACCACCTAGGACCAACAACCCAAAATTGTTCACTCTTCTGAAGTGAGGGTAGTGAAGACCCAACCTTGTTAAAGGTTTACAAACACACTGTTAGGTGTGACCTTGTTAGAGGATTTTAAACTAGAAGTTATCATCCAACCAGCAGTCACTTTGGGGTTGATGGGATAACAATGCTCACTCTATGAATGAAACATCAAAAGACTTTCATAGTCCACTCAGTTAAGAGATTTGACTGTGTACAATGGTTAAATATGTAACAATAGATGATCTACCTAAATACAACTTCAGTTTGCAGTTTACAGATCAATGTTCAGCTCATTCAAATATTTTTGATCAATATAACACTTCAGATTCAATACTATATCAACTTACTATCTATTGGTAATAACTCTTTGTAGCTCAGTAATTGTCCTGTAGCTCAGTTCTTATTAACTAGTATGATCAGAATGCATGAAACCTTCACGCGATAATTCTGCAGTATTTTCTTCTTCTGGCATGTTTCATAATGAATCTAATGTCTCTTATATAGATGAGTAAATCATTTTCATTTCCTCCATCAAATTTTTTCACTTAATCATATTCATAGATTTTTCCACTTTAAGCTCCCTCAGTTGATGTGTCAGTAACACGTTTCAATCTACTCCATTAGATCCTTTTTGATTTATGTTAGCCATCGATCTTCATAACAAACATTATCTATTACCTCAATTTCATACACTTTATAGCTCATCACTTTATCGGCTAAACTGATCATTTAATTCCTTTCTATTTTGTTCAGTTAACAAAGCAATGCGTCGTTGAACACTATGCTTGGTATACACTACACTTCATCGGTGTACACTGAAATGGTTTATTTACCGAAAACACTACTTTGTGTCTTTCAGCTCTATTCTTCATCATAGATGAATGCAACATAATAAAGTCAATTTCATCAAGTCATAGAATCATCAACAAGTTACTCAATGTATTTCTTATCCTCATCTATCATATACATCTTCCTCATGTAGATATTTCTGTTCTTCATCTCTTTCACCTTCCTTCAGATGTGTTGGTATAGTAACTTAGAAGATAAGTACTATCAAGATAGTTGACATCAATGACAACATAATACTGATTTAATCATCTTGCATATCTAATCATCAACTCCTCAGTAATCTTGAATTATAGATTCTTCATTTTGGTTCTAAATTAGTTGTAGTTCATCATATATTAACAACGCTAAGAGGGATATTGAAGGAAAAATGGTGAGCACTCTTCTTGGGATTTGTGACATGGCTTAACCACCTCATGTGCCTTCTATATGTCTAGTGGTTGTATCAGGCATTAACAGGTCGATCTTTTTGGTGCAATGATAATGACTACTTATAACAATATGGTATCAGAGCTTTAGATCTTCTTTCCCTTGTCCTCTTTCTGAGAAATTTGGCTATGTCCATTAGATCTGCATTTTCAGAGGGTTTCCTATCGGATCTGGGGGGGACCTATTTTTTTGGCAATCTTGGCTTCAAATGGACATCACGTTTGCATTCACAGTATCCAAGAATCCCAAGATCCATATAAAACTTGTCCAATTTAGACAAAGTTGGAATTTGTGGAAAAATATTTTTGCAACCAGCCCTGGCATAGATCCTGAGGTGATCACTATTTTTGGAGCACTTCTGGCTCAAACAGACCTCTTAGTTGCGTCCAAAGCATCCTAGATATGCAAAATTTATATAAAACTTGTCGATTTTGGATAAGTTGGCTTCTGAGGTAAACATATTTTGTGTAATAGGTTGTACAACCTAGCACACATCCCAAGGTGGGTATAGATCTTTAAAAAAATGAATTTTTTTTTTACAGTGGCAGTCATGCCGAGCAGCCACCCGGGCACCACCGCGCAACCACCCAGGTGCCACTGCTGGTGACTCCACTAGTGAGAATTGTTGACGGCCTGCGATTAAGTTGTAGTCACCGCTGATGTTACTGCCAATGGCCTCTAGTTACCACTGTGGTCACCACTGGTGGTAACCACTGAGGTGACTGGCAGTTAACCTAACTGCTAGGGTTAAAGATTTTTTTTTTCTTATTACATGGTTTTTTGAGCACATTCAAACATGCAGATGGATTTTTGCCCATAACTCGGGCATCTGGGATCATAATCTGGCATGTGATATACCATCGAAAAGCTAGTTCCAAGCCTAATCCATTTTTGTTGGTATGGTTTTTGGATTATGCCATTTTGATGCCATTTTTTTTGTCAAAGTCATATGTTCTCTGTGATCTTGGCATTTCACACCTCTTGCATTCCGGGATCCATTTTTCTTGCATTTGGGCTCTATTTTTGAAAAACAAGATATTGTCGGAAGGCTCTTTCTAAGATTTTATCAGATCTAATGGTTTCATGTGTGATTTTTTCCTTTTTATGATGTCACCCATCTTCATATCCTTCTAGACACCTTCTTTGGGCCCTCTAGCATAGTTGTTGGTTTTTTGCTCATATCTTGAGCATACGGTGTTGATATCTAGAAAATGAGATATCTTCAGAAAGATGATTCTGAGCTCTTTCCAGATTTGTAGGTTTGATTTTATATTTTTCTTTTTTGATGGTGTTTTTCATTGTCAAATCTAGATGTTCAGTTCTACACTCTGGGAGCTCTATCTTGCACATCCAAACTTTGTTTTCAGAAAATGATATATCATTGGAAAGCTTGATCAAAGAGCTTTCCAATGCTATCAGTCATTTTGATAAATTATTCTCTAGGTTCATTTTAATTCAAATTATTTCATTTTTGTAGTCTGGTGGATATCTTGGATATTGTAGGTAATGGGATCTCTTCCCTCTGAGGGATGTCTTGTCTTAGGCTATTGTTTTGTTTTAGAAGCCTTCGGTCTTCTTTGAGTAGTGTATAATTCACTTTTGTAGCATTTTTTTATGCACACACACTAAGATAAAGTGCCATTCTATTGTATGTATGGGATCTTGCACATGTTCATGTTATATGTACTCACACTCCATTATAAAGTGCCAAGTGGGGTTTTGATGTTTGCCTTTGTTTTCCATCTACTTTTGTTAGGTGAGCATTCCTCCAATGAAATTAGCCTTAGGTATCTCTATATGTGTTTGTACTCTCTCTACACATTCGATGTTTCTGATTCTTCTTCATCATGTAGTTCATATTGGATGATCTTTTCAGTGTACTTGTCATTACTCCCTTGTCAGCATTATGGGGGGGTTTGTACTATTGGTTCTACCACTTCCTTGGTTCGATGATGTGAGCTATGTATTTAGTATTTGATTCTATGTACTAGGTAGATGCAGTGGCTAGGTACCTATGCATTCTAGTGAGATGGATCATTTCCCATATGAACACTCTTTCTTTTCCTATTTTTGGACACACTCTTCTAGCTTTGATTGATCAGCTCTTCAAACTTTTGGTGTTTTTATGCCATCTATGTTTTTGAGTTCACATGTTTGACTTTGTTTGCCTCCTGATTCGAGTCATGTCATTTGAGGGCACTCGTGCAGATTATAGTATTCTGTATCTTTGAATTCAGTTGTTTGCCTTTGTTTGCCTCCTGATTCGAGTAGTGTCATTTGAGTGAACTCATGCAGATTACAGTCTTCTCTACCTGGTCATATTTTAGTGGAGGATCTTCAGATCATCAGTTTCTTCTTGAAAAATTTTTTAGCTTCTTGCTTCAGTGATGATGTACATGTTCATTCTTGTTCCTATTTTTTGGAACATTCCTAGTTTTGGAGGCTTCTTCAGTCCTTCAGACTAGTCTTTGTCTCTTTTTGGAGTAGATTTTTTCCCATGTGGTTTTCTCTATTTCTCCACTTTTTAGAGACTCTCTTTTGTACTTGGGTACCTAATCAGGCCTTTTGTTGCTGGGACCCATTTGCTTTTAGTAGTTCTTTCTAGGTTTTTAGCTTCTCCCAAAGTTTATCTTAAAGGAGGTGTTAGAGTAATAAAGTTTTTGCTGATTAATTGAATCATATTGATTTAAAAATTCAATCACTTATTACCTCTTTTGACTTAAGCTAAACTTTAGTCATATAATAATTAATTTCTTTATTAATTATTATTATGCAACCTAAGGTTGTACCTTTTTAATTTTTCTTATCTCCTTTTATAAGGATTGATCTCATAACACTTTGTAACCTTTTCTAACATTTCATTATTGATTGCAACTTTTGTTTTTGCACATCAAGGATTTCTCCTCTCTCATGGATCCATACGTTTAGGTCTCCATAGTTGTTTGTGTGTGTGATGGAATGGGGACCTCAAATCCAACTACACATGCAACATAGTCATTACTCACATGATCGAATTACAAGAGAGTATAAATTACTCAATCTCAAATTCATGGTGATGCGACCTGTTGCCTCCTATGTAGACGGGGTGTTTAATTACTCTCAGATTGGAGAGCCAACAACCATAAGACTAATTCTACAATGGAGGATTTTCAAAAAACAATGAAGATAAACCAAATGAAATTGAACTAAATGAATGCAATTTACTCTAAATAGATTGAAATGAAATATGATACTAATCTAGAATAGCTTGGAAAGAAATATGAAGTGTAGATTATTCTAAAGTACTTGAAATAAAGATGATATTAAGCTATGAACAATTAAGAAAATTAATTCTAAAATGAGGTGCAATATTAAGCTAAAATGAGGAAATTATACTAATGCAATAAAGCTTGGAATTAATGAAATTAAGACAAAAAAGACTATAGCTTAGTTACCCTCAACAATTTCCCTCTTCAAATGAAGAAATGAGGTCCATTAAATAGAAAAGCCTGAGAAGAGAATGAAGGGTTTCTTGATTTGAAACTCCTGACTCTTCATTCCTGTTAGCATTGGTAAAAATTTTCATGGCTGCATACCCTTTTTCCTAGCCTTTGCATCCTTTTTCCTAGTCTCTGGTTTAAACCTTGGGAAAAATTCATATTTCTAGCCCTTTGTTTGGAAAACCCTAAGTGTGCCCTAGCCTCATTGTAATTTTATGTTACCTTTTTGGGCCACTTAAAAGTCTTTTAGCGCATGTGCTAATTATTGACCGCTTTGTCGCATGATCACGTTAGCCTTTTTCATGTTATGTGATCTTGCAACTAAGGTTTAATTTCAGACCCCTTTAATATTTCCCGCTATGCCTAGGTCTCCCCAGTTAATTTTTCCTAAGTCTGTCAGTTTTATCATTTCCTAAGTCTTGTGCCTTAATATTTCCTAATGTTTTTGGCTAATTCTTTCCTGGGCCTGGCTCTGACACCATCTCAATCTAACGGTGGGCGTATGTTCTTATAGGGTGTGTTAGAGGCTTGTGAACATGCGCCAGCCACCGATTCTACTTTATGGCATATCCTTTCTTTGAAATGGGTCCACATGCCATGTAAGCACAGTTGGCATTCTTTAATTGGTCCACGTGAAAGTGAGTTGGACATTCTGTTAGGTGGGCCTAGTATCTCAGTGTGAAGATTCAAGATCTATGGTGGGTGCATGATCTCAAGGAATCTTTGGAGTCCTTGAGATTATACACCAACCATCTGATCTTCCATGTGTTAAAGGCTGATGATGGTGGATCTGATGTGCCACATGGTGCTGACTTTCTTTTTCCTGATTGGTCAAGGCATTGATGATTCAGAGATGTGTCAGTGGGACCTAGCTGCCGATGTGTTTTGAGGGCCCTGACATCCGCATAGGATCTACGGTTGGTAAAAGTTCTCATGGGCTTTGCCAGAGCCATGAGATCTTGTGCCAGTCGTTGATTTTTCTTTTTCTCAGGCACTGATGAGGGTGGGTCCTGTATGTCAGAGGGAGCTAACATGCACATTTTTCATTGGTGTTGACTGTTGGTATGTACATGGAATTTTTAGGTTTTCATGACTATTGTAAAGATTAATGTAAGTTGCCTGATCTGCCAGGAAATAAAGGGATCTATAGTCACATTTTAAACCAGAGCTTGTATCCATTTTTTTTCAAATTCAAATTGTTTTTGTAGGGTTTGGAGACAGTGCGCCGAATGAAGCCATATTACAAGACCATTTTTTATCCTTCCAGCTTGGTTGTGGGTGAGATTTTATGAGGAAGGTCCTGGTGGTTGTTCCAGTGTGAATTTTTGTCCTTGGAGCTGGTACAGGGTCAGATCTGTTGCAGAATTTGATGATTATTTTTTATCTTACTAGCCTTGCACTTGGAGCCTATCTTTTTTGGCTTTCATTCTTTTTGTTGAGTTAGGTAGTTTTGAAATAGTTGCTTTGAATGGTCATCAGTGCTTGTTGCAATCTTGGAGATAAAAGGATTTTTCATGATCATTCAAAGGCATTGAGATTTAGGTGTTCAAAACTTTTTCTTGGTGAGCCCTATTCTCAGTCAAGGGTTGTAATAATTTTTGATTCAGTGTTTTTTGATAAAAGAAGAAAGTTGTAGTTCTAAGTTGTAGTTTACAAGCAGGGTGTCTTGTGACTCATTGTATACATAGAAGGAATTCATCATGCTTAATACAAATATCTAGTTCTTATCTCTCCTTTGTGTCAAGTCAAGTAAGCTTTGAGTTTTCTACCTCATTACATATTGTTTCTATGTATGTATCTTCATTCTTGAGTTCTGATCTAGGATTGGATTAAACTATGCTCTAGATGGGATATGGGTTTTCCCTTGTCTATGTAAGGATGTTTTGTAAGCAGTAAAGATTAGGATAAATGTATTTATGGCTATGAATTCTCAGGAATTCTCAAATTTGTGTGTCTTTGTGTCTAAGAACTCTTGCCCAATGGATGAGGCACTGGCCTAAATGAGTATTCCTCTTGTTAACATACACTGGTTGAAGTTATTGCATTCCAAATATTGAAATCAATAACGTTTTCAAGCTTTATGTTGTTGGTTGTGTGGTTTTTGTCACCATATAGTAATGGAGAGTCAATGAATGTGAGGTTAGCATTTAGTACTTTCTTACTATCAATATGTTATTTAGACCTAGTCTTTGGTGTGTGAAGTATAGTTTTCACTGGGTTAGGTGCACCCTCCTTGGTTTTGTAGAGCCAAAAGTGAAGAGGGCAGTCTTGTCCCTATAGTTGTTCCAGTTAGCCTAAGACCCTTATACATTTTGGAACTAACCAATCCTAAAATCAACCTGAGGTTATATTGGTAGCCTAAGAGCGTAAATGTCCATTTTGAACACCAACAAGATGGTGACTCTGCTGGGGATACGTTACACAAGTATATAGTAACCAGCAGGTCATCATTGGAAGAAACATGATTATTCTTGTCGCTTGTCTTGTCAAGCTCATTTGGATGTTTGTTAGTGAGGAATTAGTATTGTAAGAATCCCAATATTCTTGGGTGGCGACTCAAACATCTTTGCAACAGTGCTAGTCAGTAGATTATTTATAAAATGAGTTACAAAGGTACTAGGTCTCAGAGAAAGGAGCATCCTGAAGATGGAATGGAAGAAGTTATTCCAATCTCTTCTAGGCCTAGTTAGATAAGGGGAGGAAAGAAGAAAAGAAATTTTTCTCATACTTGGAAAAATAAAAAGGATACAAGACAAGAAACTCAAACCAAGCTTGGTCAAGAAGAAAATATTTCAGAATATGAAGAGGCTATTGATTTGGGATTGAACCAGTATGAGGATGAATTTCAAGTGGGAGATGATGAATATGAGACTACTCTCCCAGATTTAGAATAAATCTTTGAAGAGCTCTATGAGTTGGAAAAAAGAGTCCAAGAACAAGTTGCTATCAGACAGCAAAGAGAGAAAGATAAAGAAGATAGAGTAAGACAAGCAATGATAAGGGCTAATCAGTTAAAGAGGTAGTTGTTAGATTTGGAGGTAATTAATTTTGTCCCAGAGCCTGAAAGAGTAGAGGAACAACCTATTGTACAAAGAACACATGAGATAACTAGGCCTAGAGATAAGGGCAAATAGAAAGTTGTTGGAGTTCAAATCAATGAACAAGTTCATGTGGAAAACCCATTAGATCAAGAGTTGAGATTAGATGTAGACCTTGAGAAGGCTAGAAAGGAAAAAGAAATATTAGATAAAGAATTAGAGAAGGCAGAATTGGAGGCCACTACTACAGAAATAAGGAAGAAGATTGATTTTCTCAAGCATACCTTAGGACCTTCAAATGTTATTGCTTCCTTTTTGGGACAAGGTGGAAATCACGGTAACCTTGCAACTCAGAAAAATGGCATTCTAGGTGCTGATAAAATTCCTTCTGGTTCAAACACAAGGACATCAACATCTCAAGGAATGGACCCACCTCAAGGATTTCCTATTCATGAAAGGTACAAACAACTTATCTTTTTTGTTATTCCTGGTTATCCTAATGTAATTCCTGATGAAATTAGAAAGAAGCTCCCAAAGTTTGTTGGGAACAATATCATCACATGTGAGGAACATATAATTTTTTTTATAGATGTAATAGATGATTATAATGTTGAGCCTAATGATGTTGTAATGAAGTTATTTGTACAATCTCTGACTGAGGATGCTAGGGATTGGTTTAGAGGATTGCCCCATGCTAGTATAGGATCTTGGAATGAATTTAAGAATTGTTTCAAGGAGCATTATGGAGATAAAACAAATGAGGGTTTTATTTTGAATGAATTCAATAACATAAAGAAAAATCAGAATGAAGAGGTCCTTGAATTTAATATAAGATTCCAAAAGGCTATGCATAGGCTCCTGCAAGTTATCAGATTAGATGACAGAGTGTGTCTTGTGACATACTTAAATGCTTTTGATGCAAAGATGGGGTACCTTTTAAGGGATAAGAACCCTAGAAATCTTGGGGAGGCTTACAAGTTGGCTATCAACATAGAAAGTAATAGAAGAATATCAGGAAAATTAGGGAGAAGAGATGATCATAGGCCTCAAGTGCAAAATAAGAAAGAGATGGGAAGGTCTACTAATTTTAAGACAAAAGAGGAGGATAATCTAAAGTAGATTCTAAGTACTTTAGAGGATCTAAAGCTAGATGAAAAAAAAACAATAGGGTTGCAACAAATGAGGGTAAAAGCACAATTAGGTGTCACCTTTTAGGCTAACTTATTAGCACAACTGAATTTTAGTATTTCTAACTAAAAATTAATTTTGGTCAAACATATGGTCTAGCTAGATTCATTCTAGCTAAGTTAGATAAGTGCTTTAACTTTTCCAATTGGAAATATCTATTAAATGCATGTTTTATACCACTTTGGGTCCAATTACCATAAAAATAAAATTATTTCAGAAAAGTGGTGTTTCAATAACTCCTATTCTTTTTAATGATATTTTTAAAAAAATAAAAAAATACCCTTTTGTAGAGATCAGAGTCAAGAATAACTTCATATAGATTTTACAGTGTTTTAATTAGACATAGTTTATTGTAATTAAAAAAATATTGCAAGTAGGTATTTTAACAATCAAGGAGATGTTGATTCAGAGAAAGAAAAAAATAGTAAATCATATTAAATAAATTTGAAAAACATATGGTGCACTAGAGGAGAGAGTCCTCTTCAAGAATACATATTTCTTTTTTTGATTGAGATTGATTTGTTATGAAAAATATGTTGCGAGATGAAAACTGTCGATTTCAGTGAGTTAGAATTTGAATTATTATAAAAGAGAAAATATAGGTCACAAACCAATTTTTATTTCTTCATGCACTAGATATATATGTCATCTATGACATATTTTGAAACTAGGGGAAAAAATGTTTATTTAAATATAATTTTTTGGTGGGAACTAGATCCCTAATTTTCAACATTTTTCAGCAACTGAAAAATCATCTTTAAAAATTAAAAAAACATATCAATTCTTATTAAAAAATATTATTAAAAATATTAATCATAAACTTCATCCATTTTATCACATTTAATTAGTTTACATCATCTTCAAATTCCAAACATAAATATCATTTTTGTACTATTGAAGTTGAACAACTTTGATTTTGTTAGCCTTTTCCTTTGTAAAAGGGTGTCAACTTATTGTGATTTTACCCATGACCGACCTCAAGTAATTTTAGCAGGCAACCAAGAATGAAAAATTACCCATACAATACTCAGTGGAAGGATGGTGAGCCCATTTTTCTAGTAAAAGGGATAGGCCCGATGATAGCATTCCTGATCCTTTGCAAAGAAATTCAGTTAAGATGAATGATGATATCCCATGGTGTACTGCTTGTCAATCTCCTCATAGTCCAAAACACTATGTTATTGCTCTAAATTTATCTGAGAACCAAGAACAGGATAAGCAATATGATCAGAGAAGTTGTGCAATGACTTCTTCACATGCATGGGATGAGGTTGACTCTACTGATGATGAGGAAGAAGAATTTGATGATGTTGGATATGGTGCAGTGAAGTGTGAGGAACATGTTTCCCTAAGGAGACCCTCTAATGATGAAATTGCTCAAATTACTACAGACATGGTCACTCAAGCTAGGAGCAATTACAATTTGAGAAATAGGATAGTTGGAAGCACAAATGGTAAACCAGGTAGCATGTTTATCAAGAAATCAGAAAAGAGTACACAATAGCATGAGGAAAAGGAGAAAGATGCTGGTGTTGTCAGTAAGGTTAAAGTAAAAAAGAGTAGTGGGCCTACTGCAATACCTAAGGGTAAAGTAAAAACATCAAAATTAGTTGTTCCTATACCTCAGAAGGATGATGAGTTTCTACACAAAGGTAAATCTGACTTGACTATCCAAAAGGAGGATAAAGATGTCACTGAGATTAAGGAAGACATGGGGAACCATACATATGTTCCCATTAATATGACTAAATTTATTTCACAAATAAATGTCAAAGTTCCACTTTTGGAAATGATGAGAATAGAAGAGCACAAGGTCAAGGCCTTGGATTGGGTAAATGGTGCTTCTTCAATAAAGGTCCAAGAAATGAGTAGGAGTGATAAGCATGTGGCTTCTTTAGATGACACACTTGACAGTAAAAATGAAGAAATTGTCTCTGAGATCCCTCAAATATTTTTGAATGCAAATGTGGTAAATACTGCATCAGGGATAGTTGATCCTTTTTTCTTGTCCCTTATGATAAATGGAAAATTATTTAAGAATTGCATGATTGATTCTGGAGCATCAAACACTGTCATGCCTACAGAGATCATGAAGTGATTAGGACTAAAGGTTGATACACCTCATGGGAGATGCCAAGCTATGGACTCAAGAGAAGTGCCAGTTATTGGTACCATTAAGGCTTTGCCTTATAAATTAGCAGCATTTCTTGACAAACAACTAACTATGAGTGTTCTTGTAGTTGATATTCCTCCTCAATATGGAATGCTATTATCTAGAAAATGGAGTGCTTCTATGGGAGGAAGTATTCAATGTGACTTGTCTTTTGCTACTTTTAGCATTGAAGGAGAAAGTGTGAAAGTTTCAAGGGAAGCTAGAACTCCACATATGATTGAGGAGCATGAAGATGACAATATGAATTGTTTTGTTGACACTAATATTGGCTCTTTCGAAGTTCAAGAGAGAGAGGTGCAAGGAAAGGTCAAGCCTGTCCTTTTGGTTGATGATGAAAATAACATGGTAGAAGGTAGTGTCTTATGGACACTATATTTTGATTGAGCAAGTTCAAAGGAAGGTGCCAGAGCAGGAGTGCTATTGATATCCCCAAGTGGTAAGACTTTCAATTTTTCTTTCACTCTCTTGTTCCTTTGCACAAATAATGTTGTTGAATATGAGGCCCTATTGATTGGTTTGAGACAAGCATCAAAACATGGAATCAAACATCTTAGGGTGATTGGTGACTCTGAGTTAATAATTTCTCAGATTAGATTGAGGTATGCATCAAAGAATCAAAGGTTGAAACAATATAGAAATGCTGTTTGGGATGAAATTGAAGGTTTCAATGCCTTTGGTATTGATTGGGTGGATAGAAGCCAAAATAGGATGGCTGACTTATTGGAAAACATAGCTTTGAGACCAAAGGATATTACCTTTGCAGGGATATCCAGGATTGAGTGTAAGTCTAGGCCTTCTATCCTAGACAATGTTGAGAATTGGTAGGTTTTTTCTGATGATCAGGATATACTAAGGTTTTTGCAGTGTGATTCTCATTTTGCTGGTCAGGAGATGGATTTCATCACTTATGTTGACATCAAAAATGGAAAAGAAAATGTTCTTGGGAAGGAATTTTTGCAATTGAAATCTAATAGGATCCCAAGGGGATTGGTTGCTCTTGAGAGGGAATTTGATGATAAAGAAAGGACTTGTTGTCCTAGATTTGTTGATAAGGTAAATGATTTGGAGGAAGTAAATTTAGGAACAAGTCAAGTACCCAAAAATGTTTACATGGGTAAATGTTTGTCCCAAAGAACTAGGAACAATTTGATTGATCTTCTCAAAAGATTTAGACATGTCTTTGCATGGTCTTATGATGATTTGAAAGCCTATAGAGAGAACCTATTCCAGCATGAGATACCATTGAAAGAAGGAACTAAACCTTTTAGGCAAAACTTAAGGCCTGTGAATCCTACCTTGGCACCAAAAATGCAAGATGAACTCAAAAGGATGATGGATGCTGGCATCATCAAGCCTATCAAACATTCTACTTGCGTGTCAAATTTGGTTCCAGTCAGAAAAGAGAATGGTGACATTAGGTTATGTGTTGATTTTAGGAATTTGAATGTCAATTCTTTGAAGGACAATTATGGTTTTCCTAATATGGAGAATATGTTGTAGAAGGTTACTAGATCAGAGTTAATGTCTATGATGGATGGTTTCTCTAGATATAATCAGGTCATGGTCAAGGAGTTAGAATAGTTCAAGACTGCATTTACTACCCCTTGGGGAACATATGTTTATGTCAGAATGCCTTTTGGTCTGACAAATACAGGAGCTACTTTTTAGAGAGCTATCGATGTGGCCTTTGCAGACTTCATAAAAAAATTTCTAGTGGTATATCAGGATGATCTCATAGCATATTCAGATAAGGAAAGTCAACATTGTGAACATCTTGAGAAGATTTTTATTAGGGCTTTTGAGTATGGGATTTCTTTGAATACAAAGAAGTGTTCTTTTGGTGTTGTGGAAGGCAAGCTCTTAGGACATATTGTGTCCAAGGATGGAGTGAGAATTGACCCTGAAAGGGTTATGGCTATAGATAAGCTTTCACCACCTAGAAATGTTAAAGGAATACAGTCCTTCTTTGGGCAAGTAAATTTTCTAAGGAGATTTGTTATAAATTTTACAGAAATCAGTATCCCTATCTCTAGGATGTTGAAAAAAGAGGCAAAGATTGAATGGAATGAAGAAGCAGATGAATCTTTTAGAAGTATCAAAAAGGCCATCAAAGATGCTCCTATTTTGAGGACACCTGATTATGGCAAGCCCATGCAGATATTTTCTTTTGCTTCTTGTCATACAGTTGCAGCAGTTTTATTGCAAAAGAATTCAGATGGATATGAACAACCCATATCATTTTTTAGTAAATCCTTACAAGAAACAAAATTGAAATATGATATTACTGAGAAACAGGCTTATGCCTTAGTTAAATTAGTCAAGGCTTTTAGATGTTACCTTGTGGGAGCTAAGGTGGTTGCTTATGTTCCTAGTGTCGCGGTTAAGGATATATTGGTGCAACAAAAGATTTTGGGAAAAAGATGTAGATGGATCAATAGGATCCAAGAATTTAATATTGATATCTAGATTACAAAGTTGGTAAGAGGCTTAGGTCTTGAAAAATTAATGGCACAAAGCAATTTAATTGCAAATCATGTGAATATGTTAGAAGAAGAACAAAGGCCATATATTTGTGATATGGATTATTGTGACTGGTACAAAGATGTTATTGGTTACTTGCAGAAATTGATCCTTCCCCTTGAGATGGATGAAAATAAAAGGAGAACTATCAAGTTGCAATCTGCAAGGTATGCCATTATACATGGTAAGTTGTGGTGGAGAAGTAATGGAGTATTGCTAAAGTGCATAGACCATGAGAGGTCTGAGGCTCTGTTGAAGGAAATGCACCAAGGTGTTTGTGGAGGACACTATATGGAAAAGACCACATCTCACAAGATCCTTAAGTCTGGATTTTGGTGGCCTATAGTTTTTAAGGATGCACATCAATTTGTAAGAAAATGTGATGCATGTCAGAGATTTGCTGGAAAGTTGAAGTTTAATGAAAATTTTCCACTCCGACTTTTTGCAGTTTAGGCTCCTTTCTAAAAGTGGGGTATAGATTTTATTGGAGAAATTCCAAACAATTCTAGTGGTGGACATTCTTACATACTAGTGGCAACAAACTATTTTAACAAGTGGGTTGAAGCTATCCCTACTAGAAAGGCTACTAGCAAAGTGGTAGCAGATTTTATGATGTAGAACATCCTTACCAGGTTTGGTTGCCCAGAGGTAATTGTGGTTGATAATGCAATGTGTTTTAGATCAGAGGAATTTAGTGATTTTTGTCAGCAATATGGGATACACATTTCTTTTTCTTCCCCATATCATCCACAAGGAAATGGCCAGGCTGAGTCCAGTAACAAAAGTCTAATCAAGATTCTCAAGAGAGTGTTGGACAAGAATAAGAAAGCTTGGGACTCAAAATTATGGTGGGCACTATGGGCTGATAGGGTAACTATTAAGAAGGCCATAGGTTGTGCTCCATTTGATTTGGTATATGGAATAAGTGCTAGATTGCCTCAAAATAATCTATTGCATATGTATAAGTTTATCCAAGCATATGATGAAGACTTGAATGATGAGATGAGAGTAAGAATGGATGAGCTAATCCAGTTGGAAGAGGTAAGGAGAGATGCACATGAAAGAAATGAAACATTGCAGAGGCAATGTAAGAATGTGTTTGATAGAAGGGCTATTCAAAGAAGTTTTGAAGTTGATGACCTTGTCCTGATGTGGAATGCAAGATTGAAAGATAAGGGGAAGCATGGAAAGTTTTATCCAATTTGGTTGGGCCCTTATCTTATTGAAAGCAAATGGGGGACATATTCTTATGTCTTGAAGGATTTAACTGGTGGTACTTTGGAATTGCTAGTTCATGGATAATTCTTAAAGTTTTACTTCTCCTGAAGTATCTTTTCCATGAATAGTAGTTTAGGTTTTCCCTTGTATAGTTATCTATTTTTGCTTTTTGGGTCAAAATTTTGAGTTGGTCTGCTCTTCTAGGAGATTCTAGTTTCTCGTTGTATCTATAGGAGATACACGTCCTTGAGTATGAGCCACTGTTAGCATTGCTAAAAAATTTCATGGCTGCATACCCTTTTTCCTGGCCTCTGCATCCTTTTTCCTGGTCTCTAGTTTAAACCCTGGGCAAAATTCATATTTCTAGTCATTTGTTTGGAAAACCCTAAGTGTGCCCTAGCCTCATTCTAATTTTATGTTACCTTTTTGGGCCACTTAAAAGTCTTTTAGCACATGTGCTAATTATTGACCACTTTTTTGCATGATCGCATGAGCCTTTTTCATGTTATGCAATCTTGCAACTAAGGTTTAATTTCAGACCCCTTTAATAATTCCCACTATGCCTAGGTCTCCCTAGTTAATTTTTCCTAAGTTCATCGATTTTATCATTTCCTAAGTCCTATGCCTTAATATTTCCTAATCTTTTTGGCTAATCCTTTCCTAGGCCCAGCTCTGATACCATCTCAATCTAACAATGGGCATATGTTCTTATAGGGTGTGTCAGAGGCTTGCAAACATGGGCCAGCCACTGATTCTACTTTATGACGTATCCTTTCTTTGAAACGGGTCCACATGCCATGTAAGGATAGTTGGCATTCTTTAATTGGTCTGCGTGACTATGAGTTGGACATTCTATCAGGTGGGCCCAATATCTTAGTGTGAAGATTCAAGATCTATGGTGGGGGCATGATCTCAAGGAATCTTTGGAGCCCTTGAGATTATACATCAGCCATCCAATCTTTCGTGTGTTAAAGGCTGACGACAGTGGGTCCGATGTGCCACATGGTGTTAACTTGATTTTTCCTGATTGGTCAAGGCATTAATGATTCAGAGATGTGTCAGTGGGACCTAGTTGCTGACATGTTTTGAGGGCCCTGACATACACATAGGATCTACGGTTGGTGTAAGTTCTCATGGGATTTGTCAGAGCCATGAGATCTTGCGCCAGCCATTGATTTTGCTTTTCTTAGGCACTGATGAGGGTGGATCCTATATGTTAGAGGGAGTTGAGGTGCATGTTTTTCATTGGTGTTGACCGCTAGCATGGACATGGACTTTTCAGGGTTTCATGACTATTGTAAAGATTAACATAAGCCACCCAATCTGCCGAGAAATAAAGGGATCTACAGTCACATTTTAAATCAGAGCTTGTATCCATTGTTTTTCAAATTCAAATTGTTTCTACAGGGTTTGGATACAGTGCGCCAAATGAAGCCATATTACAGGACCATTTTTTATCATTCCAACTTGGTTGTGGGTGAGATTTTACGAGGAAGGTCCTGGTGGTTGTTCCAACATGAATTTTTGTCCTTGGAGCTGGTACAGGGTCAAATCTATTGCAAAATTTGATGATTATTTTTTATCTTACTAGCCTTGTGCTTGGAGCCTATCTTGTCTAGCTTTCATTCTTTTTGTTGAGTTAGGTAGTTTTGAAATTTTTGCTTTGAATGATCATCAGTGCTTGTTGCAATCCTAGAGATAAAAGGATTTTTCATGATCATTCAAAGGCATTAGGATTTAGGTGTTCAAAAATTTTGCTTGGTGAGCCCTATTCTCGGTCAAGGGTTGTAATAATTTTTGATTCAGTGTTTGTTGATAAAAGAAGAAAGTTGCAGGTCTAAGTTGTAGTTTGCAAGTAGGGTGTCTTGTGACTCATTGTATACACAGAAGGAATTCATCATACTTAATAAAAATATCTAGTTCTTATCTCTCCTTTGTGTCAAGTCAAGTAAGCTTTAAGTTTTCTAACTCATTACATATTGTTTCTATGTATGTATCTTCATTCTTGAGTTCTGATCTAGGATTGGATTAAACTATGCTCTAGATGGGATATGGGTTTTCCCTTGTCTATGTAAGGATGTTTTGTAAGCAGTAAAGATTAGGATAAATGTATTTATGGCTATGAATTTTTAGGCATTCTCAAATTTGTGTTTCTTTGTGTCTAAGAACTCTTGCCCAATGGATGAGGCACTGGCCTAAATGATTATTCCTCTTGTTAACATACACTAGTTGAAGTTATTGCATTCCAAATATTGAAATCAATAACCTTTTCAAGCTTTATGTTGTTGGTTGTGTGGTTTTTGTCACCATATAGTAATGGAGAGTCAATGAATGTGAGGTTAGCATTTAGTACTTTCTTACTATCAATCTATTGTTTAGACCCAGTCTTTGGTGTGTGAAGCATAGTTTTCACTGGGTTAGGTGCACCTACCTTGGTTTTGCAGAGCCAAAAGTGAAGAGGGCAGTCTTGTCCCTATAGTTGGTCCAGTTACCCTAAGACCCTTATACATTTTGGAACTAAGCAATCCTAAAATTAACCTGAGGGTATATTGGTAGCCTAAGAGCATAAGCGTCCATTTTGAACATCAACAATTCCCATTTGAGACAAAAATGCATAGAATTACTTAATTAAAAGAATGGAATTTGCCACATAGGGGAATTTTTGAGTATCTTGAATTATTAATTCAAAAGTGAGTGTCCATTCAAATAACAAGTAATTATTAATTCCTTTTTATGGGTAATTAGCTAAAGGGGGTAGATTTTAATTTAATTCCAAGTACTTAGGTCTTTAGGATTAAATTAATTTATCATAGGGGTAACTTAGCTAATAAAAGTCAAAGACTTTAGGAATTAATTTTAATATTTGATTAATGCAAATTAGGGTTTTTGCAATTGACATCAAGTTGAATCAAGTCAAGTAGGAGAGAGAAAATTGCCTAGGAAACTAGGACTTTGGAGATGTAAAATTGAAGATAATGCACCAAAATTAATCGAATTTATTAGGTGCCAATTTTAGGGTATTGCAGTTTTCTTCTCTCTCTTTCTGTGATAGGTGTTTGCATGCAGGTGTTCTTGGGAGCTGTGGGTTGTTTTTCATCAACTCCAATATATAACTCATAAATAAAATTTTAAGTGACTATAGATGATGATTGGTAGACATGATAAAATTATCATGGCGTATTTAGAGAGGGACTCAAATCCATAATAATCATCATTAACTAAAATAAAATATATTATTATTTTAGAAACAAAGCATAAACCCTAAGTTGTGCCCTAAATTCCATGAACTAATGTATCATACTAATTATAGTATCCACCTTATGTTTTAGTGAATTAATTTCTTTATTTTGACCATCAATTATCTTCTACATTTTTCACTTCTTAGTATCCCATTTAGTTTGTTTATATATCATGTCCTTATAAAAATTCAAATAAATATAATGAATTGTAAGAGAAGAAGGTGGGTTATGCTCACTAGGTATCCTCTTTCACTTACCTAGGTTACTCATCCTTGGCACTAATTTTTCTAATTGAAATGGAGGTTCCCCTAATTTTTCTACAATATAAATAAGCTCATAAAATCTCTACAATCCTTGACCTTCTACTGGTTCTTATTTTTCTTATATGTACACATACTATGGATCCTGAGGGTCTTCCTCCCTTATTTATTATTTACTCAATTCACCCCCTTCTTTAGGTATGTTGGTATACTCAACAAGTGCTTCAAGAGAATAATCCTCTCTCATCTTTACTTCTTGCATCTCACTAACTTCCATAAGGTAATTTATATGCATAGAAGATTTGGATAGTCATTCATTCTCTTCTATACTACTAATAATATGTGTTTCCTCCCGAGGGGTGTCATGAAAAGACATGGATGATTCAACAAGAATACTAACACTTTGTTTTTCAATATTCTCTACCCCACTAGATCTTCCTCCAAGCTTGGTGCTTCTTTATTTAGGTTTCTCTTCAATAGCCTTAGGAGTTCTATCTTTACTTGTTTTCCTAGTGGGTTTGTTTGTAGATATAAAAGCTATAGGAGGGTGTTTTTCCTCATTTTTCTTTTCTTAGAACTAGCAATAACTAGTTCAGTATATTTCTCTTGCATGCCTTCTTTATCACCTTCATCTAATTTTTCTTTCCCTTTCTCCATCCTCATATAAACCTTACTCATAATGGGAGTTTTTTAAGAAGTACCAATTCTAGGGTCTAATGAAGGGTTCATTTCAATATTGGTAGATGAGGGTTTATGTAAGTCTTTGTCAACTGATTTTGTAGGTATATGAATCTCATTTGGAGGGGATTCCTTAGATAAAGAGGCTGTTAGTGTCATTTTTACAACTCCTCATGGATTATTATCTCCATGACGTGAGGGTTGGCCTCTTGGCCCTACATCTTCAAGTTGAAACCTTCTAATTACAACAATTTCATCCAAAGACATTTGGGAAACCTCTCTTAATGACCTTTCAACCACTAATTTGATGAGAAAATGGTGAGTAATAGAATGTGGCCTACATTCATGTGTTTTTAGTTGCACTAATGGAGAGAAAGTTGTAGAGAATATTGGACACATTCATTATAGGTCTTCTATGGTGCATGCGATTAAGAAAATTTAAATTTATGGAGTGTAGGCACGATTATATTTCCCCATAGGTTAAATATTTCATGATGTAAACTACCACTTCATCCCAAATAGGCAATAAGGAAATGCTCTGCTTTTCAAACTCAAGAGGATGATCTCCAAGTTGTGTAAATTGAGCTCTAGCTATCTTAGAATCCTTTATTTCTAGTAAATTCTCTTGTACACTTGGGAGCCTTGTTACCTCAAATATAAATTCTTCTATTGCAATCACCCTTAATCCTTTCACCTTATCTTTCCTACCAGACAATGTGAAAATACAAGTAGCAAAATAGGATGTTTTTAAGAGAAGCCTAGAGGAGTTGGACTTTTCCTACTTGAATAAGAATTTTTTGTTTTCACCCAAAAAGTTTTATAGACTCTTTAAATAATTTTGTTCCAAAAATAATCATTAGGAGCTTTAGAGATGAAGGGGAGACCAAAGCAAGAATTTGAGAGCTTGGCAACTTGAAAACCTATAATATCCATAATATTTTGAACTGGACTCTTTTTTAGAATTAAAGAAGTAGACCTTGATTTTATTTAATTTATGAATCCACGTGAGGAAAATACATAATTATTAAAAATAGTCTTCTTGTGTTTAGGCTTAGCCACCAAGGAAACTCCAAAAAAGATATTATCATCAACAAATGATTGGTGGGTCTTAGCAGGTAAAAAAGATGTAGCTTTAACTCATCTAATGTTTTCTTGATCTATCATTTTATTCCAATTCATCCCTATAAATTTTGCAACTAATATGAAAATATAAGGTGAGAGGGGGTTTCCTTGTATAAGGCTTCTTCCACATGAGAAGTACCCCTCAATGGAGATATTAACAAAAATAAGGAGGGAGTAGTATAGAAAGCCTCAAGTATCTTAAAAAATATTCCTTTAAAACCAAAAGTTTTGATGCAATCAAGGTAGGATAAATCCCCAATGGAGATGTCTAACCTTGTAGCTAGATATTACATAGAAGTAATGACAAAACAAAGAAATCATCAATACCATCAAATAAGGAAAAATGCTCTTCAATTATCATCAAGTCAGCCTGCAAATGTACATCACAAAATTTTCAATAGACATGCCTCATTACTAAGGAAAAAAACCTTAGTCCTGATCTTCACTATCAGATATATTGGCTATTGTCATACTAATACGCTACCCTAAATAAGAACTATACTACCCTACTAATATACAATATCGCCAACCACAAGTCAACCTATTTGATCAAAAATCTCAAAGATAAATGAAATGTATTACAACATATAGGTTAGGACCTAAATCAATAAGAACATCCCCAAATAGATAGGTCATGATGTGCAAATACACAAGGAGGTTGGCCACATGTATAATAACATATAATTATGCACTATGAAGCTTCACATAATGTGAATCTCCATCACAATCCAAATATTTCCAACCTGTCTATTAGAAAGAGAATGCAATATAATACTGGAACTATCATAAGATAAATTCATCTAGAAACACTAAATCAAGATGTGATGCAGGGGCATTCTAGGGTACTCAAAAAATCTACATGGTAGTGTGTTAAAGTGGTCATGTGTTTCTCGGTTGCACCTTTAACCGATGGTCTTGGTTATTGAAGGGAGTTTAGTCGCTGAAGGAACTTGGTAAAACCTCTAGCGCATGGTGGAACTTGTACTTGATGATGCTTGTGGTGCTCGGTCGACGTCCTTACTCAGCGATGCCTAGTGTGCTCGATTGTTTGATTGGTGCTTGGTAGTTCTAGTTTACCGACTAGAGTTCTTGGAGTTTTGGTTGGCTGACTTGGTGTATTTAATGTTGGTATCTTTTTTGTATTATCCTTGGTGGATCTAGAGGCTAACATGGAGAATTAAATGTTTGTAAGGCTATTTGAGAGCTGACTATTGTTGCATTTAATATTTGTTTGTAATAGAAGTTGACTTGGCTTAGGAGTTAATTATTTCTTCCAGCCAACTTATGGTTGAGGAAATATATTTAAGGAGTGCTTAGGTAGTTGTTTAGGGAGAAGATTAGGAGATTGAACTCAGTGATGGACAAGGATAACAATTGGATCCTATGTGATCTTGAAGATCAAACTATTTATTTGATAGTTGTAATAGCAGAGCTATTGGTTTTTATGCTTTGAGACAAGGAGATTTCTTGGAGGCTTGCAAGCTCAAGTTTAGATCTGCCTTAGGGTTTCCATTAGTTGTTGATGTGTTTCCAAGCTAGACTAGCTAGGAGGTTGCAGAAATAATTTTGTAAGTGATTTTATTTGGCCCTAACCTGAAAGGCCTTACAACCTGGAATGTTTAATAAAAATTATGTTAAAGAATTATCTTGTTGTGTTATTCTACATTGTTGGTGTTTGGCTATAAGTTTGGATAGTTCTTTATTAGATCCTTTGACCTTGGACTGCATCAAATGGTATCAAAGCTTTAAGTTCTTGAGTGTGTAAACCGATCTCTAAGTTGAGGAAGTTTGCACTGGGACCTTGGTTGGTGATTTTTTGCCTTGGGTTTTTGAAGATCATGAAGGATGCCTTCGAGAAGATTGGACCCTAGAGAGATTGCAGATCTCTGTGATGTTGTGGAATCAAATATTACAGAGAAGGTTAAAGTTGATTTTAGATCTGAGATGGAATTGATGAAGAATGACATGATTGTTGCGGTCATGAGAGCTATTGCTAGTATGCTAAGGAATCTTGGTACTGAAGATGGTTATGAGGAAGTTGCTAAAGACTTTGAAGCTAATGGATCTAGTGGAGATGCTCAGAGAGATAGATCTGGTGAAGATAGAACTAGTTGGTTGCATAGATCTGGAGTTTGGTTAAGTACTAGTTACCGAATGGAAGTTTCTACTTTCTCTGGTACTTGGAGACTCAAGGATTTGATTGATTGGATTAGTGAATTAGAAGATTTCTTTGAGCTTGAATAAATTGAAGATCCTTTTAGAGTAAGGTTGGCATAGACTAAGTTGAAAGGACATGCTACTCTTTGGTGGAAAGGATTACAAAGAGATAGAGAAGATGAAGGTGGAATGAAGATCAATCGATGGAGGTTGATGGTGACTAAATTGAAAGCTAAGTTCATACCAGCTGACTATGAGCTTGACTTGTTTAGGAAGTTGTAGAATCTGAAGCAAAAAGATTTGAACGTGGAGGACTATACCTAGGAGTTCTATAAGTTGACTATTTGGTTTGGACACAGAGAAATTGATAAGGAAAAGGTAGCTCGATATGTGAATGGTTTGAGATTCAATATTCAGGATGAGCTTAGTATGCTAAAGATTGATTTGGTTGAGGATGCTTATCTGTATGCTCTAAAGGCAAAAGATAAGTTGAAAAGGAGAAAACATGGTAATTCTTGAGGGAAGGAGAAGCTTGATCACTTTGTGAAGGATAAAATAACTATTGAAGATAAACAGAAGCCTATGGAACTGAAAAAGAAGACAGGTAGGGTTATCTTTAAAGGCACTTCTTATAATTGTGGTGAAGAAGGACATAGATCTTTTGAGTCTACATAGAAAAAATTTTCTGACCGAAGGAATGCTGTGGTAAATGAGAACATTAAGAATGAACCTAAATCTAAGAACTTGTTGGTTTGGAGAACATTGCTTAGTGCAAAGGTGGAACCTTGTCAAAGGAATAATTTTTTCAGAATGCGACGCAAGTCGGGAGGTAAACTTTGTGATGTGATTGTGAATAGTGGTAGTACTGATAACCTTGTAGTTGAGGAGATGGTTTAGAAACTTGGTTTAAAGAGAATGAGACATCCTTATCCTTATAGGATTGGCTGGTTGTAATATGTTCATGCTCTAGAAGTGAGGGAGCAATGTCTTGTTGATTTTCAGATTGGCCAGTATAAGGATCAAGTGTTGTGTGATATTGTGGAGATGAATAGTGTGTGCTATAAATGTGTCACACTTCTATGGATCATTACATGCAAGGAAACTCAAGAATGAGCCCTCAAAAATCGATCCATAGCTCCCTAGGCATGGAGTGCAAGGGCTTTTAAGAATGCTCTCAGCTAGAGCTATTTACCCTATAACCTTGCTAGTAGACCATGCAATGGGAGATTCAATGAAGACAAGGGAAAGAATGCCAATATCCTCAAGAATCAAGAATGAAAATGCAATGCAATGCTATGCTAGAAATGGAAATGCAAGCTAAGCTATGAAAGGAAATATGCAAGTGTTACAACCCAAGCTAATTAATCTATGTGAGCTAATCTAGAGCATAGAAATGAAGCTAATCTAAGAAAGCATAAATATGAAGCTAAGCTAAGAATGCAAGAATGAGATATAGAATGCAAGAATGAGATGTAGATCCTAAGAATGCTCCAAATCTTCAAAAAGCTCCAAAGTGACCTAGAAAACCTGCAGCATAAAGTTAGCATAAAAAGTTGGGGATCTAGAATGAAGAAGAGAGCTCTTCTTTTATAGGAAATGAGGAGAAATGGACCATGGAGATTAAGAGGAAAAAGATTTAATCAATGGTGGAGCTTGAAGAGGGATCAATCCATGTGCACAAATATCCTCCAATGAGAAAATAAGAGTTGGCTTTTGTGTCCATATGAGACAAAAAGTGCTTTTTCTCTTTTTATAAAACAAGAATAATGCTTTATTTGTGCAACTTAGGATAAGAGGAAAAGTGGGGGCTTTTTATTTAATAAAAGGGGAGGAAATATTCCTTTTAATTAAATAAAGACTTAGGATAAGATGGTTAGCCTATAGAAAATAATCGAATAAATGATAGAGCTAGGATTTGATCAAGAATAAGCAATTGATGATTTTAGAAAAAATGCTAGCAAGGGGCTAATAGTCTAGATGACCATTTTTAGGTGTATACATTTTCCCCTCTTTGACTAATGTGTGATCAATTTGGGAACACATGTAGTCAAAGAATGAAGTTGAAATGTAAGATCGATTTGGGATCACAAAGAAACTCAGATCAGCCAAGAAAGCAAGAGATAGCCAAGAAGGCAAGCAATAGCATTCTGACTCCAAAGAATGAAGTGTAGAAAAATAGCAAATCCTGCATGGTCAGCCTGATAGCGACAGTACTGAACACTTAGGAAAGAGATAACCAATAAGATATGATGTGTCTGCTCCCTCGAGATTGAAAGTGAAATCCAAGTAGAGGGAAAGCAGAAGCAAGAGCAGCATAATCAAATCACTAGAAATCATAATCAAAGAAAGAGGATAGAATAACCATCAAGTAGTGAGGGTATGCCCCACACATGAGACACGGGGCATGAACCTATCAGTCCCTCAACCTGTAAACACCACGGAGGGGGATTCGAACTTGGGATGTGAAAGTGAATGAAAGACTGGAAGTTGAGAGAGATGGGGATGAAGAGGTGAAGAATGCCCCAACGAAGATCAAAGGATCATGCCTCAAAAGGTTAGCCAACTGCGCAGAAGGAGAAAGACAATTTGGGTGATCAAGGTGAACTCGGATTTTGGTTTCGATCTTGAAATGAATAGAAAATGATGTGATATGATTGGGAAGAAGTGAAAGGTGAGCGCAGTTGATTAACAAGTTCATGAAAGATAAAGGGAGAGCTCTCTCCATATGCAAGATGCAAAAATAACTAACATGAACCTAACAATGCAAGCTACATGAGAAGTGGTTTACTTGCAAGGTCACAAAGCCAATAGAGATCTAATATTCATCATTGAGTGTTATTGGTAGCATCACAAGATCATACAATACACACTAGCATAACTATGTGGATCTAAATATGATCTATATCAGATAGAAATGTGGAAATCCCACCTAGGCATCAAAGACATGCAGGTCAAGATGACTAGTGCAGTGAGGTTCCCTAAGTTTGATATAGCAAGATTGTGCTCGCATCGAGACACAAGAAAGTCAAGATTACTATAAGCATGCACTTGCAAAACAATCAAGGGTAATACCTTGTAGGTCCATAGTGGCAAGTAAGACTAGCATAAATGCTCATGACAGTGAGGACCAACAAAATATACCCACAAGAAGATAAAGAAATAAAACATGTTCTCATACCCTCAGTCTTCTAGCTATGCATCATCGAAAACAATCATAGGGGGAGAACACTCAGCAAAGAAATCATCATAGACAACACGCAAAGAAATAAAGTCAAACAAATCTCAGCAAGTCAAGTGTGTGTGTGTAGGTCATAGAGTCAAGCTTTGAGTATCACATCTACCAATGAGAAATGTTGCATCATCCAAGACAGCGGGAAGGATATCTGATAAGTGTTAAGAAACACTTGATGCTAGGGCAATGTTGAAAAAAATAGTTGGGATGGTGTTGAAAAACACCATTTGCGAGGTGCCTAAGAAACCCAGACGCACAAAGAGACCCAAGATAAGCTTAAAACAACATATGCCCCCTAGACTAAGACAAGAGTCAATTCCAAGCTAGGAGAGGCAAAGCGAGAAGTGGAGCGAATGAGCACCATGAAAGACTGATAGACATAGGTGTAGAGGGTCTCAAGCAGTGCCTATTTCTAGGTTTTCACCACTTGATAGATTTATTGCAATTTTTTTCAGGACTTTTTATAAATTGTTTTTGTATTTTTGCTACCAAGGCGCCTATTTCCAGGTTTTCACCAAGGCACTTTTTCAATTTTTTTTTATTTTTTTATTTTTTTGGTGAGACATCAAAGTGCCTATTACTAGGTTTTCACTAGGATGCTCATTTTTTTAGTACTTTTTATGCTTTTTAGGATTTTTTCAGCATCATATATGAATTTTTTTGGTATTTTTTCAGGATCGTAAAATATGTACAAAGGATGCCCCAGACAGAAATGGGCATCAAGAATCTGCTTCCTCTGATGTAGAGAATTGATAGGCCCCAGGCCCAAATGCTACAACTGTGACAATAGGAGGTCTCAACCAGTTTGACCAATAATAACCAGCCTTGAGCAATGTCTAAGCTAGCGGAGGATTGTTAGAATGTGATCCACATATGCCATCGTGGATTTCAGCTAGCACTTTTTCTGACTCCTCTATTTCTAGACACTTAAGGAGAGTTCCATCTAGACCCTTCCTATACAAGTCACTAGAGAAAAAGGCAAAGTGTAAGGGATGGCAGAAGGAATGGCATGGTGGATTTGCAGGACGAATATGAGGTGGAAGATATGAAAAGATGGTAGGATTGTAAGATTTGTGAGCAGGATAACGTAATTCATCCACCAGGAACTTGAAGCGAAATTTATGCTTTTTCATTTGTAAGATGGATGTTGAAGTAACCAAGGCATTACCAACTTTATTCTTAGCTCTAGGAATGGGTTGAAGTATAACATATATGAGATCATGCTTGAAGTAGTGCACTATTTTTTTGTAGGGAATCAGCTTGTCATCTTTCATTTGAGAATCATTATTTTTGAGCAGACTTTTATTTTTACTTTTCTTAGGTTTGGATACCGCCACAATGTGGTTTTCACCATCTGACCATTGCTCTTTGCTTTTGACTTGATGACTGTGATGTTTGATTGCTGATTCAATATTTTTTGTGGCCAGTTCGTTGGTGGAAGAAGTAACAGGTGTTGATGCAAGATGAAATGAAGTGACCGGTTCAATTGCATTTATGGGAGGGGTGTCATCTCTGGTAACAAGAGAGGTTGAGCCTATAGGGTAAGCTCCAAAAGTAGCTAGATCTAGACTTGTCATAGAAGAACTAGCGTGGTCCACTAAGGAAATACAAGGAACAAACTCATCAGACCCCACACAAGACCCATCAACCATGTCAGGATGGTTACTACAAGAATGAACCATATCAACATCCATATCATCAGTAGATATACATTTTTCTCCCCAAAGAAGTGAAGTAGAGGGAAGATCATCTCCCATTTGAACCATAGTGTGTAGTGGTGACTCATCTGTATCTGTGTTTGAATTACTGAGTATGGGAGTATTTCTAGAATCCTCTCTACAGATCCACTCTTGAATAGCTTGTTCTTCTCTGTCTACTTCTAAAGGAATGGATGAAGGAACAAAAGTATCAAAGATCACCATAGCAGAAGTGGAAGGCTTCATGTGATCAAAAGGTCTCCCATATGACCCAGGAGAAACAGGTATAGAAGAAAAGAAATCCAGCATATATTCACCCATACCAAGGCTCATCATCTTAAGTGTTTTCTTAGCAGCAACTAGAGACGTACTAGGATCAATAGAAGGTTCATTGTGAGGAACAAATTTTTCAGCAGCAGCAAGAGCATTAATAGAAATAGTATGGTCTCCAGGAATCACAACTTTAGTGCCATTGTACAGAAATTTGACGCACTGATGATAAGTGGAAGCAACAGCCTGCATGTCATGGATCCAAGGATGACCCAAAAGAATGTTATATGCAAGTGGGATGTTAAATACTTGGAAGCTAATATCTTTCATGATAGGGCCCACTCGAATAGGCAGTGTGACAAGACCTTTGGAAGATCTTTCCACTTCATCTTAAGCTTTTATAGTAATCTTCTTCTTGGAATCCATAGCCAATTCTGACAAACCTAATTGTTGTATGATATTGAAAGAAACAATATTTAACCCTACACCATTGTCTGTCAGGACTCGGCGGACTCGGGTATTATAGACTAGAACTTCAATGTGTAAAGCTAGATTATGTGGGTGAGCAATAGATATGTCATCTTCTGTAGAAAAAGAGAGAGATAGCGGAGATGAAATGTGGTTGACCATAGCCTAAAATTGATTCAGATCAATGTCATTGGGAACACATGTTGTACATAGAGCCTCATCAAGAATCTCTCTATGCGATGAGGATAACCGAAGCAACTCAAGGATAGATATCTGTGCTGGTGTCTTTTGCAAATGTTGGACAAGATCATAGCTAGGGGTGGCTGAAGGAGCCACTTGTTTGGAAGGCAAAGCTTGCTTGGGTTCTTGCACAGTTTTAAGGACAATCTTGGCTTGCCCCCTAGTAACAGCATTCAGTGTCTCACTTCGGGAAGATGAACTACCACGTGTTTGCAAGACTAACTTTGGCTTACCATGATTGGTGTTATTATCATCTTGAGACCTCATCATTAGAACACTCTCAATGAGCTCTACCATGTTAATCACAAGTGTATTAGAAGGATACGTGTAATTTATCTTTACATCATGATTCTTCTTATGTGTTTGAGAGGTTTCCCCCTTATCATGCTTAGGTAGAGGATCTTTGAAAGCTGTGTGATCAGAATTTTTAGTTAAGCCATCAGTGGAGATTGTGCCATTCTCAATAAGATCCTGAATATCATCCTTAAGCCTAAAACAATTGTCTGTTGGATGTCCCTTGTTTCTATGATAATGGCAGTAATGATCCTCTCTCCACCAATTAGGCTTATTTATCGAATCCCAAATACCAGGTTTATCAGGAAGCATAAGATATCCATTGTCAACCAAAGTCTTAAGGATCACATCATAAGGTTCTACCAACTTGGTATAGACTCACTTTCAAAATGACTTCTTAGGCTTATCTGCATATTGAGGTTTAGGAGGATTGTGAGTGTTGCTAGCTTCTTGTTGTTTTTCTGCATAGATAGCATTGGAGAGATTGAAAGCGGGCTCTTTAACTTTAGGAGCATCAACAACCCCATCATTAACAACATACTTGTTCTTATTCCAAGGTTTGTTCTTGTCTTTACCATTGCCTTTAGCATCTTTATTAATAAAAATATCCCCTTTTCTTATAGCTACATCCTCAATCCGATATGCACTTTCAACCATGTCATGGAAGGAGGAGAACAGTTGCTTCCTTAGATCATAAAATAGCTCAGGCACAAGTGTGTTGATGAAAATGTCAATCTTTTCTCTTTCGGGTAGCTGACGAGGATATCAAGAATACAATGACCTCCAACGTTGTAAGTAAGTTGCAAATGGCTCACCTTGATGTTGTCTTAGATTACTAAGATCTATCACAGTGACATGTTGTTGGATGTTGTAAGAGTACTGCTGGGTAAATTGCTGAGCTAACTCATCAAAAGTCTTAAGCGGTGGTGTCAATTTTGCAAACCATTCCAAAGCTTGGCCTCTTAAGCTTCGAGGGAATAAGCGTAGGAGATATGTGTCTTCATGAAGAAAGTCCATACTAAGAGCATAAAAATGATGTACATGGTCATGAGGGTCACCATTTCCATCATACTTGTCATATTTAGGAACCTCAATATCCTTAGGAAACGGGACCATGTATAAATCTTTATCAAAAGGAAGAGCACAAATTGATTCTACAAAAGAGACCTTTGGAGGCTCTCTTTCTAATGCCATTTGGGTAAGGCATAGATTTGTCCAATGTAATTCTTCTTGAAGGACTTCCAATTCAGTTGGTACTCTTTGTTGGACAATTTGTCTGACATTATAGCCGGGAGGAAGCTTGTATCCTCTAGAAGTCATATATTGAAAATATTGATCGCCATTACGCTCTAAAAGCTTATGCATCATTCGTTGGAAATCCACATCTTGTTCACATCTCATAAGATCCTCACTAGAAATCTCATCATTGGCCTCTGCCTCATGTTGACAGGGAGGAGGTCTAGGTGGTGAAGAAGGCATAGCAAAAGTTGGCCTTGGAGGAGATCTTGGTGGCGTGTTGTTGTCATTGTTGCCATTGTTAAAAAGAGGTCTATGCTCATGATTACTAGTCTTAGGTTGCTCATGAAATGTCCCTCTCTAAGCCATGCACCTAGTAGCATCCATCCTTTGTTGATTGTGTTCTTTGTCTAAGCGCGCTTGATTATCCTTACGCTGAAAGTGTTCTTGCAAGAGTTGAAACTTTTCTTGTTCAGTCAAAGTGAGTGAGACACTGTCTGTGTTTTTGGGGTTCTTGAATGTGGAAAAGAGGAAACCTCCTTTATACCATGGTGTAGCCTTAGAATTCTCAGATTGGTCAGAACTAGAACTGTTGTTGCTAATGGGTGCTTTTGAACGTCTTGTTGGAGAAGGTAACTGTGTATAATTGAACGGAGGATGACTCTCCTGCTCAAATTGAGACCGAGTTGTAACCGGCATGAAAAGAGATGTTGGTTGACTAATAGAATAAGACAAAGTTTCTTAGATTTGAGATAAGTAAAGCTAATAAAGATCACTTGTCAAAGTAGAACAATAGAGAGATGGCTCGTCAAAAGTGCTCAAGCACTTACAACAATCAATTGACTAAAGCTGAGTAGCGAGCAAGAAGCTCAATAAGCAAGTAGCTAGAGAGGTAACCATGATGCGACAAGTGATCAAGAGTAGCATTTGTTAAGCTCAAATCCAATAGTTTTAGCTCATTTGTTTTAGTCTAGAACAAATCTAAACATGTAAGTAACAAACTAGTTTCAAGTAAGAACAGAAAAGGACACTCTACAGCAGGTTAAAGTGCAAGTTTAGCAACTCCGAATTGTAGCAATGATAGGACAATAGAAATGACTCAGGATTCTTGGTTGAGGGTATGCAAGGATGCTTCAATATCATATGACTCTTGACCAGTGAACGTGAAAAACTCCGTTTTGAAGCGCTTGGACCAAATTTGTGGATTGAACAGTGCAATTTCTTAGTTTGACAAGCAGTAGCAACAGATAAAAGATAGGTTTGCAAACAGTATGGGATCAAACATGTCATAGAACACTTGAAACAAGGGAAAAAGAAACCTTGCCAAGACAAGCACTTGTGATATCAAAATAGAGAACCTTATGAATGCTACCATTTGTTTGAATGTTGAGAATGTTTACATTGGTATAGCACAATCGAAGACAATTCAAGCAATTACTACCTAGAAGGACAAGGCTCATTACTTAACAACTTGGCCCACAACTTGATGCTCTATTGCCTCACACCAAGTGGTTTCCCACAAGAGATATTGGCGTTGTCATGGAAGTGTCAAAAACACAACCAAAGGAACACATATGGTGAGTGTCTTGGGGTGATCCGGGTAAGTCCACTTGGATCAATCCTTGCACCAAGAAGCTAAGTGGCTAAAATAAGGTGGCCTCTATCTAATGGTTCATAGTAAGGGTTTCCATTCATAGCACCCCTCTTGCTCCTCATAAAGGACTAGGACCTCGCGGCCTCAAGAGTACCTTAAGCATTCTTGCTTAATTCTTTCCTCATGGTCACAATCCCACAAGTTACTCACATTAAGCGAAGATAAGTACTATGTCTACCAAGGTTTTGTGTCCTCGATAGCCTTGAGATTATAGTGAGTTGGAATCACTCGCCACCAAGGAAAATGATGACAAGGTTGTCCCCACTTGGGTCGTTCCTCTTGATTGCTCAAGAGCAGGCCTGCTAAAGGATCCTAAGCTAAAAAAAGAGTGGATTAATTCTTGAGGTTCAAGGTTTTTGGTTCACCACAAGGGTGAAGAGCATACTCCCCTATCTCAAGAATCTCTCCCAAACACACCAAGCAAAGATTCAATTACCCCCTTGCTTTCAAAATCCCAAGATGGGTCAAGATTTCTGTTTCACCACAAGGGTGAAGAGCATATTCTCCTACCACCTCAAAATTTCTACAACAAGGTATTAAGTGCCTATGAAAGGAAACAACTAGTATATGCCACACTTAATAAAGAAAGCAATTAAACAAGCACTTGATTTGGTTTTTATACTTAGGGCAGCCCTGCAAAAACTATTAGTAGCCCTCTTTGACATGTGATTTTAGCAAATTTCAAGCAAGAAGCACCTACAACCATAACTTGTTAGACCAACAAGAATTAGGAGAATCAAAATCCAAAATCTAACAATGATTAGTACATGAAAAAATTAGATAATCTACAAAAATAACTGCTCAAATGATAAAATCTGAAAATGAAACCATCATGGTTGGATTAGGCTCGGAAAGACCTTTCCAACAATATATCACACTTAAAATTTTGATACCATTTGCAAAATTTCAAAAAAATTTGCTAATAGTCTAGATGGATAAAAATTTCAAAAAGATAGCTAAGAACCTCAAACTTGCAAGATGGATAAAATAGCTCAAAAATAGCTCACTGCCAAGTACAGACATAGTATCGCATGATACTTCACCCGACACCAGGTGATACTTATCAGTCCGCGTGATATTTCACCTGACACCAGGTGATACTTCACCCGAGACCAGGCGATAGACCTCAATACTGGCATGCCATTCTTCTCTGGTGCGAAGTATCGCACGCGTATAGTAAGGTATATCGTGCGATATACTTGAGAAGTATTGCGCGATATTCTGAGATAAAAAATCAGAGAATGAAAATTACACTAAAAACTTGCCGAAAATTGATGGAAAATGATTAAAATGCAGAATTTAAAGGACAAAGTCTATCTACTCTACCCCACGGTGGGTGCCAAAAATGTGTGCTATAAATGTGTCACACTTCTATGGATCATTACATGCAAGGAAACTCAAGAATGAGCCCTCACAAATCAATCCATAGCTCCCTAGGCATGGAGTGCAAGGGCTTTTAAGAATGCTCTTAGCTAGAGATATTTAGCCTATAACCTTGCTAGTAAACCATGCAATGGGAGATTCAATGAAGACAAGGGAAAGAATGCCAATATCCTCAAGAATCAAGAATGAAAATGCAATGCAATGCTATGCTAGAAATGGAAATGCAAGCTAAGCTATGAAAGGAAATATGCAAGTGTTACAACCTAAGCTAATTAATCTATGTGAGCTAATCTAGAGCATATAAATGAAGCTAATCTAAGAAAGCATAAGTATGAAGCTAAGCTAAGAATGCAAGAATGAGATATAGAATGCAAGAATGAGATGTAGATGCTAAGAATGCTCCAAATCTTCAAAAAGCTCCAAAGTGACCTAGAAAACCTGCAGCATAAAGTTAGCATAAAAAGTTGGGGATCTAGAATGAAGAAGAGAGCTCTTCTTTTATAGGAAATGAGGAGAAATGGACCATGGAGATTAAGAGATTAAGAGGAAAAAGATTTAATCAATGGTGGAGCTTGAAGAGGGATCAATCCATGTGCAAAAATATCCTCCAATGAGAAAATAAGAGTTGACTTTTATGTCCATATGAGACAAAAAGTGCTTTTTCTCTTTTTATAAAACAAGAATAATGCTTTATTTGTGCAACTTAGGATAAGAGGAAAAGTGGGGGCTTTTTATTTAATAAAAGGGGAGGAAATATTCCTTTTAATTAAATAAAGACTTAGGATAAGATGATTAGCCCATAGAAAATAATTGAATAAATGATAGAGCTAGGATTTGATCAAGAATAAGCAATTGATGATTTTAGAAAAAATGCTAGCAAGGGGCTAATAGTCTAGATGACCATTTTTAGGTGTATACAAATAGTTTTCATATATTTCTCGGTAGACCTTGGCAGTATGATTGCAGAGCTATGTATGATTATTTCAAGAATGTATTTACTATTGAGAAGAATAGCAGGAAGCTTTCCCTGATGCCTTTACTAGATACAACACTTGGTAGGAGAAACCTGAGCTTTGGTAGCTGAGATGAGTTGAAGAATTCTAAAAGGATTGATCAGTATGGAGAACAAACCTATGTGTTGTCAAGGAAAGACTTGAAAAGATAGAGGAAGAAAAAGTGGAAGAGTATGCAAGGTGAAGATTTGAAGGGCTTGTATGTGAAGAACTAGTTTAGGGTTTATGTGATGAATCCCGAAAGATGTTCTTCCAGCCTATCAGAACATATTTTTGAACTTGGGCTGTATGATGCATGGGCATTCTAGGGTAATTGACAAATCTACATATTGGTGTGTTAAAGTGGTTCTGTGTTGCTCGGTTGTAGCTTTAACTGATGGTCTCAGTTATTAAAGGGAGCTTGGTCACTAAAGGAACTTAGTAAAACCTCTAGCACTTAGTGGAACTTGTACTCGATGATTCTTGTGGTGCTTGATAGATGTGCTTTCTTAGAGATGCCTAGCATTGTCATGCCCCGTAAGGGAACTAGGGAAATGCACAAAGGTTTACTTTGTAAAAGAAAACCTAAGTGGAGCTTTACGAAAAATTTTGAACTTTAAAAGTTTGCAAATAAACAAAACATAATCTAACTTCTTTCCAAGGTTCCCTTAAATGTAAATTAAAAAACTGATAAACTATTAACAACATTTACTAACCATACAAATTCCATTTCAAGTTCTTAATTGGAAAAATACTTAAACACATTCATAGTTAATTTCCATCTAAAACTTTTTAAAGATCAATTACTATAATTCCATTTTATCTAACTAACAAATTGCAATAGTACAACAAATGATTCATCAACATTTTACATAACTTGATACATAACAAGATTACATCTTTCCAACATACACTAAATAAACATCCCAAATAACCCTTTTCCTACATCTACCCATTATTACATCATTTGAAAATTACATTACATTTAAACTCCTCATAGGAGAATACATAAGTTTACAACAACATGAATAAGTACAGGTCTTCATTCTTCAACAGGTGCTTAGACAAATATGAATCTTCAGTTGTTTACATCTGCACAAGATACCTCGATAGAAAGATTTTCCACCCAACCATGTGAAACTGATAAAGTTTCACCCCCCCCCGTGCTAGGAGATAAATGCCAAGCCCACAAAGAAGGAACTTACTAGGTCTTACCAAAGGGTTGAGTAACATTTCACACAAGTAAAGTCATTTCACAAGGGATTCTAAGGTTTGGGTAGGAAATCCTAAGCAACAACCTAAGTGAGTGTCATCGCATAGCCCTCACCCCTTGGGTTGTCCTGGTACTAGCCACACCGGGCCCCGGGCCCCGGCCCCCAGGAAGACACATGCGGAATCGAATGCCTTTCATACAGACAAGCGCCATTCAATCATACCTACGCATAGGTACCTTCTCCTACTCCCATCCATAGCCTATCTTAGCGCTAATGGCATGGGCGAGGCACAATTTAGTCTTTTTAATGTTGTAAACCCATCCCTTAAATTTTATTTAGGTTATCACTTGGTTAATTAACTCATCAGTCGGTTATCCTGGTCTAGCCACTTTAGGGCCCCGGCCCCACACTGAGAGCCACTCACTTAGGGTTCCTAGGTTTCCTAACCCTAACCTATTCCCGTTAGGTTTTCCTAGCAACCCACTAACATGTTTAACATTATCACTTTAATAGATCTGCCCTAAGGTATTTAGGAGGTCCTAAGGTTTAGCAGGTTGATTGTTGATAAGGAAGCAAAGGGTTTTAGTTCCAGTTTTCTAGTCCCCATCCTAATGTTTATTTAAGGTATAAAACTGAGTATTCAAATACATATTTGCAACTTAGATAAAAAAAATTTTATTCAAACATTGAAATAATACACCTCCTAGTTCCTAAGTTGCCACATGTAATGGATTACTTTATATCTAATATATTGTATATATAATATATACATACAATATATTAGATATATATATATAACACCACATTGTCCATATAAATATTAGTGTAATTAGATTAATATTCCCCCTTAGTTATCTTAAAATAACTATCATATATTATATTATATATATATATATATAATATCGTATATATTATATATATATATATATATATATATATATATATATATATATATATATATATAATATATTAAACTTATACAAAAAACCCATGTTTTCAACATATGAATCATATTATACATATAATACAAATATTATATGTATAATATAATTCCAATTTAATTTAAATAAAAATTTAAGTTAAATTATAAAACATATATTATATTATATTATATATATAATATATTTATCATATATTGTATATATAATAAAATATAATATCAAACACCGAAATAACAATTGGTAATTAAAATATTTTTTTTTGTTGGAAAACGCGCATTGCAAAAGGGGACGGGGGGGCCCGCTGCCGTGCGGTACCCCCGTGGTACCGGCGACAGCTGGCCTACTGCCGCACAATCATATCCAAAATAAAACATTTGTTCAAGTATGTATTTTTTTTGTTTTAATTTTATTTTGTTATATATTTTCGGTTTTTGGTTTTAACATATGTTTTCTTTTAATATTATTTAATGCTATTTAATTCTCAAACATACAGAAATGAATATTTTAGTTTTTATTGAATAATATGAAATGAAATAAAAACTCTTCTTTAACTTTTTATTTTCTTAAAAGAAACATTTAAAAATCAAAGGTAATATATATATTCACCTATTAACCAAAACATCGAAATGTTTATAAAATATTTCTTTTTCTTTTAAAACAGAATGTCAAAAAAAATAATATATTGAACTTATGATTTAATTTTTATAAAGTTAGAACTTCATATATTTATTTTGTAAAACATAAATATTTATTTATATATATATATATATATAATATATATATATATATATATAATATATATATATGTATATAAATAAATACGACAAGTATTTATTTGCAATAAGAGAACTATTGATTTCTTCACTACATAAATATAAATTTTACAAACATTAATACTACTAAAGTGCCTATAAAATTTTGCCGCAAAAACAAAATATTAATTTCCACTACAAATCTAACACATCTAAATTTATTTTTGGGTGCAGGATCCAACCTGGATTCTGACGATCTGGTTGAAGAAATCCCTAAACCTCTTCCAGTCCCGTACTTCCAAATTCCAGCCTTTTGCTCTCCCAATTCTTTCGCTATTCCCTCCCTTTCCTATAGCCGTGTAATTAAATTTTATATCCAACATGGTAGTTGGAGGAGTTTCTCTATGGGAGAAACTTCTCCAACTTCTCCAACTGCATTCCTGTACACCTTAATAAAGTTTTATTAATTTTTAATTAAAATATTGTCAAAATCAAACTTTAATAACGAATTAAGTTAAATTCCTCACAAGGAATTCACATAGCCCAATTGGTAACTAACTAGCCCAACTTCTAGGAGGTCTCGAGTTCAACTCCCTCCTAGCTAGCTAGTTTTGTTACCAAAGGCAATTTTATTATTTTATTTTATTTTATTTATTTCTTAATTTATTTTTTTATTTTTTTATCAACAATTATAAAGCTAGTGCTATTTTGTTAATCCTGTTAATATAAATTATATATTTATTTATACTTATAAGTATATATACGTATATGTGTTCATAAGCATATGTGTGCACCCATATGTTTATGACACATATAGTACAATTAACTTATTATTCGCATCACTATCATTATAACTATATAACCAGAAGATGCAAGGTACAAATAACAGCTTGACCCTAATTACTAACATGATAATCTAAACAGGGATAAGTCATTGAAATAGAAATTGACCAACAAGGATTCACATAGACAACCTACTGACAAGGTTGAGCATATCCTAACAGCACGAACAAGATCCAAACCCTAATAACTGATAAACCATATAATACCTTCCTACCAGGAACTGACCTGACACTTCCCACCTAAGATGAATGATCAAGGATAAAGGTTTTCTTTTGTGAAGCTTGGTGATATCTCCATGACAACAAAAACGATCGAGGATTTTTTATTTTAAGGGATCGCTCAGACCTGTGGAGCCAGGTGGAGACGATACCTGGTACCTGCAAATCCTGCATCACGAAGAAGAGATACATATACATATAGATATACAAATCAGATATATGCAAGCAGATGACTAGGATCGATACATCGTGTGGATCTCACTGAGTGAGTAACTACGACTTCATCCTGAGTCATGAAAACACATCAGACATATGTATCCATAAACCAATTGAGATAAGGGTTAGTATACAATTCATGAGATAAAACATGTAAAACTAATACATTCTTCTAGGATCTCATATAATCAATGTAACTATAACTGAGCATATAAATATCATCTGATGAACATATAATCCTCCACGAAACATAAACATGAGTGCATAGTTCTAACCATTATAATAGAAAAGAGTCAAATCATAGTATCACTGTAGGAGAGGTATTACATCCTCCCCCCCTAGAGTTAGGCTTACTCCTGGAAGCCTATAAATAAGTATGGGTAAGCATCTCTAACCCTAGCAGCATTTTCCCATGTGGCAAAAGATTCATCATTGGGGTCCCATTGGACCCTTGCCTGCTCTATGATGCGACCCCTGAGGGTCAGTGTCCACTGCTACAGAATACGTACTGGCTCTGAAGCCAGCTGCCTGTCCGCTACCTGTAATGCATTCCAATCCAAAACATGAGTCACATCAGGAATATACTTTCTAAGAACTGAAACATGGAATACATCATGAATGCAAGCAAGGCTAGGTGGCAAGGCAAGACGATAGGCTACTAGTCCTATCCTCTCCAGGACCTCAAAAGGGACAACAAACTGGGGTGCCAACTTGGAGCCTTTTCCATAACGGATTGGACTCTTTCTTGGATGCACCCTCAAAAAGACTCTGTCACCAGGAGAAAAGTGTACATCAATCCTATGAGCATCGGCGTACTTCTTCTATCTATCCTGAGCTGTCACAATATGCTCTCTGATGCACCTGACCTGATCTTCCATGTCCTGCAACATCTCCAGCCCCAAAAGTACTCTATCCTCCAACTGGTCCCAGCTCAAGGGAGTACGACATGGGTGGCCATACAATGCCTAAAAAGGAGACATACCTATGGAACTATGATAACCATTGTTATATGCAAATTCTACCAAGTAGAGGTACTCCTCCCAATGGGTCTGCCTGTCCATGACATACATCCTGAGCATATCCTCGAGGACTTGATTGACTCACTCTGTCTGTCCATCTGTCTCAGGGTGATAAGCTGAACTGAAGTTAAGCTGAGTCCCTAAGGCATGCTGAAGTGATGTCCAAAGAGCTGAGGTGAATACTGGATCATGATCAGATATGATTTTCCTAGGAATGCCATGGAGTCTCACAATATCCTTCATAAATATTCTGGCCACAGAAGATGCTGAATAGGAAGACTGTATAGGGGAGAAATGAGCTACCTTGGTGAGCCTATCCACCATTACCATGATAGCGTCATGTCTCCTGGGAGTAACTGGAAGTCCCACTATAAAATCCATGGAAATGATATCCCATTTCCATTCTGGCACTAGGTGAGGTTGCAATAGACCTGCAGGGTGCTGATGCTCGGCCTTCACTCTCTGACACTCTAAACATCTAGCCACATAGTCCGCTATATCCCTCTTCATCCCTGACCAATAGTACAACTATCGTAGGTCGGCATACATTTTCTTCACCCCTGGATGTGCTGAATAGGGCGCCTTGTGGCTTTCTGAAAGGATAAGCGCACGAAGATCTCTGGCCATGGGAACATAGATTCTATTCTATTGTTTTAGCAACCCTACTAAATCCAATGAGTATCTTGAGAAGCGACCTTCCAAAGGCCTTCCTGATTCTATCTCTGACTTAACTTCCTGGAACCAAGGGTCAGAAGTAAGGGCCTCCCTAATTATGCTCTCCAAATCTGTGCTAAGGTTTACGGCTGAAAGAGTATGTCAGCGCCTGCTCAAAGCATCTGCCACCACATTCATTTTACCTTGAACATACTTAACCTTGAATTCATATTCACATAAAAATTCCATCCACCTTCATTTCCTAGCATTGAGATTGGGTTGGGAGAAGATGTACTGAAGACTTCTATGATCTATTTGGAGTTCAAACTTGTGACCCAACAGAAAGTGTCTCCATTTCACCAAAGCATGTACCACTGCTGCAAGTTCAAGGTCATGGGTGGGGTAGTTAAGTTCATGATCCTTGAGTTTCCTTGACTCATAAGCCACAACCTTTCCTTCTTGCATAAGAACTGCCCTGATCCCCTCTAGAGAAGCATCTGTGCATACTACAAAATTTTTGGATGGTTCAGGAACTACCAAAATTGGAGCACTGGTTAATCTGTCTTTCAAGGTTTGGAAAGCGGCCTCACATTTTTCTGACCAAACAAACTTCTTACCCTTCATTTGAAGTGAAGTGATGGGATGAGCAACCCGAGAAAAATCTTTGACAAACCTTCTGTAATACCCGGCTAAACCCATAAAACTGTGAATCTCAGGGACATTAGTAGGAGTTGGCCACCCTACTATGGCTTGAATTTTATCTAGGTCAACAGCAATACCACTTCCTGATATGACATGTCCAAGATACTTAACCTCTATCTGAAAGAATTCACACTTTTCAGCATTAGCATACAGTTGGTTTTCCCTAAGGCACTACAATACTTGCTGAAGATGAACCTTGTGTTCTTCAAGAGTTTTGGAGTATACCAAGATATCATCTAAGAACACTATCAAAAATTTGTCCAAGTAGGTTCTAAACACTCCATTCATCAGGCTCATGAATACAGAAGGAGCATTTGTTAACCCAAAAGGTACCACAGTGAACTCATAATGGCCATACCTGGTGCGAAAAGCTGTTCTATGAATATCAGCTTCTTGAATTCTCAGTTGATGATAGCCTGAGTTGAGATCTATCTTAGAGAATATTTTTGCCCCTTTCATCTGATCAAATAGATCATCAATGCGAGGTAGAGGATACCGATTTTTGATGGTAACCTTGTTCAGTTGATGATAGTCAATACATAATCGAAGAGATCCATCTTTCTTCTTTACAAATATCACTGGCGCTCCCCAAGGTGATACACTAGGCCTTATGAACCCTTTTTCTAAAAGTTCTTCTAGCTGAACCTTGAGTTCCTCAAGTTCTTGTGTGGTCATACGGTACGAAGCTTTGGAAATGGGTTCTGCTCTGAGCACCAAATCAATTCGAAAATCTATGTCTCTCTTGGGTGGCATCCCTGGAATTCCTTTTGGAAAAACATCCAAGTATTCCTGTAAAAGGGGGTGATCTAATGATATCTCCCTACTCTCTTCTTGATCTAAATCCTCCATTGTGACTGCAAAAAGTTGGCATCCTTTGTGCATGCACCTCTTAAGCTGTATCGCAAAAATCATGCGAAGAGAGATGGATGATTGAACCCCAATAATCTTCTTAGGTTTCCCTGAGTCATCAGTGCATTGAACACTTTTGTTTCGATAATCTAAAGTGGCTTTGTGAGCATCCAACCAATCCATGCCCAAAACTACTCCATATGATCCTAAAGGAATCACTCTAAGATTCACTAAGGTAGAGAAAGGTCCAAGTTCCAAACTACAACTTTGAACGCAGGAGTCAGAGACTACTCTACCCCGGAGGCTAGTTCAACCTGCCACCTATCTTCCTGCCTTACTGCCTTCAGCCCACATTGCTCTACTAAAAAGGATGAAATAAAAGAATCTGTTGCTCCTGAATCAAACAAAATGGTGGTAGAGATACCCTTTAACAAACCTGGAGTTTCAATGACTGTCCCCTAACGATTGGCTTGCCCATGGTTTACAGCAGAAAATGCTTGATGAGATCTGCTTGAGTTACCTACTGTAGGTTCAGAAGTGGCCTGTCTAAAACTAACTGCTGGAGAAGATTTCTGAGGGCAATTAACTGCAATGTGCCCATGCTGTCCACAAGAGTAACATCCGATGTTTTTGACAAAATTTCTTCCTGCAGAAGGTGCACTAGATTGCTGGAAGCTACCCCGACTAGAGTTATGGGGCATACTCTGAGCTGGCTAACGGTTTGGGAATTGTTTTGCACGTTGCCAGTTGCGAGGATTATTAAATTGAGAACCCCCACTTTTACTTTTGTTTCCATTCTGATTGTTGCTGTTTTGTTGCTGACAAACTTCCTTTTTTGTTGGTTCCGATTTCCTTTAGGTGGATAGTTCTTAGGTATGCCTTGAAATTGATTCCCTGACCCAACCTGGAAAGTATTGCCACCTTGGCCACTGGTTCAGCTTCCTAACCCCAAGGCTATATTTTGTTCTTCAAGATGAGCCTTAATGACTGCATCATTTATAGTCTGAGGTTCAAACATTCTTACACTGTAGGCCAAACGACCATTGAGCCCTCTGAGAAAGTGTTGAGTTAACATAGGTTCATCATCTTTAAACCTTGAATATGGCTTGAGTTCCAAGAACTTCGTCTCATAGTCATCCACTGACATATTAAGCTGTCTTAGATTATGAAATTCTTTAGCTCTTTCCCAACTCCAATGGTCAGACAGAAATTTAGCTCGAAAAAGTTCTAGGAATAGTTCCCAAGAGAGGGTGGTGATGTCTAAGTGAAGCTTCTCTCTTTCTGTTTCCCACCATGTGGATGCAAAGTCTCTAAGATGAATAAATGCAAACCGGGCTTTGGTATTACTGTGGTATGGGTGCATGGAGAAAAGCCTTTCTAATTATAGCAACCAAGTTTGTGCGGAAGTTCCACCTTGTGTTCCCTTAAATGGGTTTGTCTTGGTTCTAAGGAGATCCCACATATGAGAAGCCCGTAGGGCATCCTCTTCCAATGTCTGGTCTCTCCTCCTAGGACTTCTTTCTCTTTCCTCATGGTGAGTGCTATTCTCCCCATGCTGGCCTCTATCCTACCCTACCTCTAACCTCTGAAGGATTTGTTGTAGTAATTCTGCTACTTGGGCTCCCTGAAAATGTCCTGATTGATTGTTAGATTGTTCCCCTTGTTCCTCGTATTGTTCTTCTTCTTGAGGACTTTCTTGTTGAGATCTAGGAGGAGCATTTTGGGCACCTCCTCTTCGACCACGGGTTATGGGTGGCATCCTGCCATGAGTTTAAGAAGAATGATGAGTTTTAGGGTTTTGATTTTCATTTTGAGTTTTCCCAAGATGTAGTGCAAGTTTAAGGTACATGGACCCAATTTCTTTAGGTCCCAGTGTAGCAACTTAGTGCTCTGATACCAAATATGTCATGCCCCGCAAGGGAACCAGGGAAATGCACAAAGGTTTACTTTGTAAAAGAAAACCTAAGTGGAGTTTTACGAAAAATTTTGAACTTTAAAAGTTTGCAAATAAACAAAACATAATCTAACTTCTTTCCAAGGTTCCCTTAAATGTAAATTAAAAAACTGATAAACTATTAACAACATTTACTAACCATACAAATTCCATTTCAAGTTCTTAATTGGAAAAATACTTAAACACATTCATAGTCAATTTCCATCTAAAACTTTTTAAAGATCAATTACTATAATTCCATTTTATCTAACTAACAAATTGCAATAGTACAACAAATGATTCATCAACATTTTACATAACTTGATACATAACAAGATTACATCTTTCCAACATACACTAAATAAACATCCCAAATAACCCTTTTCCTACATCTACCCATTATTACATCATTTGAAAATTACATTACATTTAAACTCCTCATAGGAGAATACATAAGTTTACAACAACATGAATAAGTACAGGTCTTCATTCTTCAACAGGTGCTTAGACAAATATGAATCTTCAGTTGTTTACATCTGCACAAGATACCTCGATAGAAAGATTTTCCACCCAACCATGTGAAACTGATAAAGTTTCACCCCCCCGTGCTAGGAGATAAACGCCAAGCCCACAAAGAAGGAACTTACTAGGTCTTACCAAAGGGTTGAGTAACATTTCACACAAGTAAAGTCATTTCACAAGGGATTCTAAGGTTTGGGTAGGAAATCCAAAGCAACAACCTAAGTGAGTGTCATCGCATAGCCCTCACCCCTTGGGTTGTCCTAGTACTAGCCACACCGGGCCCCGGCCCCCAAGTAGACACATGCGGAATCGAATGCCTTTCGTACAGACAAGTGCCATTCGATCGTACCTACACATAGGTACCTTCTCCCACTCCCATCCATAGCCTATCTTAGCGCTAATGGCATGGGTGAGGCACAATTTAGTCTTTTTAATGTTTTAAACCCATCCCTTAAATTTTATTTAGGTTATCACTTGGTTAATTAACTCATCAGTCGGTTATCTTGGTCTAGCCACTTTAGGGCCCCGGCCCCGCACTGAGAGCCACTCACTTAGGGTTCCTAGGTTTCCTAACCCTAACCTATTCCCGTTAGGTTTTCCTAGCAACCCACTAACATGTTTAACATTATCACTTTAATAGATCTGCCCTAAGGTATTTAGGAGGTCCTAAGGTTTAGCAGGTTGATTGTTGATAAGGAAGCAAAGGGTTTTAGTTCCAGTTTTCTAGTCCCCATCCTAACGTTTATTTAAGGTATAAAATTGAGTATTCAAATACATATCTGCAACTTAGATAAAATTTTTTTTATTCAAACATTGAAATAATACGCCTCCTAGTTCCTAAGTTGCCACATGTAATGGATTACTTTATATATAATATATTGTATATATAATATATAAATACAATATATTAGATATATATATATATATATATAACACCACATTGTCCATATAAATATTAGTGTAATTAGATTAATATTCCCCCTTAGTTATCTTAAAATGACTATCATATATTATATTATATATATATAATATCATATATATTATATATATTATATATATATATATATATATATATATATATATATATATATATATATATATATATATATATATATATATATATATATATATATATATATATATATATATATATATATATATATATATATATATATATATAATATATTAAACTTATACAAAAAACCCATGTTTTCAACATATGAATCATATTATACATATAATATAAATATTATATGTATAATATAATTCCAATTTAATTTAAATAAAAATTTAAGTTATATTATAAAACATATATTATATTATATTATATATATAATATATTTATCATATATTGTATATATAATAAAATATAATATCAAACACCGAAATAACAATTGGCAATTAAAATATTTTTTTTTGTTTGAAAACGTGCATTGCAAAAGGGGACGGGGGGGCCCACTGTCGTGTGGTACCCCCCTGGTACCGGCGGCAGCCGGCCTGCTGCCGCACAATCATATACAAAATAAAACATTTGTTCGGATATGTATTTTTTTTTGTTTTAATTTTTTTTTGTTATATATTTTCGGTTTTTGGTTTTAACATATGTTTTCTTTTAATATTATTTAATGCTATTTAATTCTCAAACATACAGAAATGAACATTTTAGTTTTTATTGAATAATATGAAATGAAATAAAAACTCTTCTTTAAATTTTTATTTTCTTAAAAGAAACATTTAAAAATCAAAGGTAATATATATATTCACCTATTAACCAAAACATCGAAATGTTTATAAAATATTTCTTTTTCTTTTAAAACAGAATGTCTAAAAAAATAATATATTGAACTTATGATTTAATTTTTATAAAGTTATAACTTCATATATTTATTTTGTAAAACATAAATATTTATTTATATATATATATATATATATATATATATATATATATATATGTATATAAATAAATACGACAAGTATTTATTTGCAATAAGAGAACTATTAATTTCTTCACTACATAAATATAAATTTTACAAACATTAATACTACTAAAGTGCCTATAAAATTTTGCCGCAAAAACAAAATATTAATTTCCACTACAAATCTAACACATCTAAATTTATTTTTGGGTGCAAGATCCAACCTGGATTCTAACGATCTGGTTGAAGAAATCCCTAAACCTCTTCCAGTCCCCTGCTTCCAAATTCCAGCCTTCTGCTCTCCCAATTCTTCCGCTATTCCCTCCCTTTCCTATAGCCGTGTAATTAAATTTTATATCCAACATGGTAGTTGGAGGAGTTTCTCTACAGGAGAAACTTCTCCAACTTCTCCAACTGCATTCCCGTACACCTTAATAAAGTTTTATTAATTTTTAATTAAAATATTGTCAAAATCAAACTTTAATAACGAATTAAGTTAAATTCCTCACAAGGAATTCACATAGCCCAATTGGTAACTAACTAGCCCAACTTCTAGGAGGTCTCGAGTTCAACTCCCTCCTAGCTAGCTGGTTTTGTTACCAAAGGCAATTTTATTATTTTATTTTATTTTATTTATTTCTTAATTTATTTTTTTATTTTTTTATCAACAATTATAAAGCTAGTGCTATTTTGTTAATCCTATTAATATAAATTATATATTTATTTATACTTATAAGTATATATACGTATATGTGTTCATAAGCATATGTGTGCACCCATATGTTTATGACACATATAGTACAATTAACTTATTATTTGCATCACTATCATTATAACTATATAACCAGAAGATGCAAGGTACAAATAACAGCTTGACCCTAATTACTAACATGATAATCTAAACAGGGATAAGTCATTGAAACAGAAATTGACCAACAAGGATTCACATAGACAACCTACTGACAAGGTTGAGCATATCCTAACAGCATGAACAAGATCCAAACCCTAATAACTGATAAACCACATAATACCTTCCTACTAGGAACTGACCCGACACTTCCCACCTAAGATGAATGATCAAGGATAAAGGTTTTCTTTTGTGAAGCTTGGTGATATCTCCATGACAACAACAACGATCGAGGATTTTTTTTTTTAAGGGATCGCTCAGACCTGTGGAGCCAGGTGGAGATGATACTCGGTACCTGCAAATCCTGCATCACCAAGAAGAGATACATATACATATAGATATACAAATCAGATATATGCAAGCAGATGACTAGGATCAATACATCGTGTGGATCTCACTGAGTGAGTAACTACGACTTCGTCCTGAGTCATGAAAACACATCAGACATATGTATCCATAAACCAATTGAGATAAGGGTTAGTATACAATTCATGAGATAAAACATGTAAAACTAATACATTCTTCTAGGATCTCATATAATCAATGTAACTATAACTGAGCATATAAATATCATCTGATGAACATATAATCCTCCATGAAACATAAACATGAGTGCATAGTTCTAACCATTATAATAGAAAAGAGTCAAATCATAGTATCACTGTAGGAGAGGTATTACAAGCATGCTCAGTTGTTTGAATAGTGCTCGGTAGTTCTAGTTTACCGAATGGAGTTCTTGGAGTTTTGGTTGGCCAACTTGATGTATTTAATGTTGGTAGCTTTTTTTGTATTCTCCTATGTGGATCTAGAGGCTGACATGGAGAATTAAATGTTTGTAAGTGTATTTGAGAGCCGACTATTGTTGCATTTAATATTTGTTTGTAATAGAAGCTTACTTGTCTTAGGAGTTAATTATTTCTTCCAGCCGACATGTCATTGAGGAAATGTATTTAAGGAGTGCTTAGGTATTTTTTTAAGGAGAAGATTAGGAGATTGAAGTCAGTGATAGACAAGGATAACAATTGGATCCTATGAGATCTTGAAGATTAGATTGTTTATCTGATAGTTGTAATAGCAGACCTAGTGGTTTGCATGCTTGGAGACAAGGATATTTCTTGGAGGCTTGCAAGCTCAAGTTTAGATCTTCCTTAGTGTTTCCATCAGTTGCTGATGTGTTTTAGAGATGGACTAGCTAGGATGTTGCATAAATACTTTTGTAAGTGATTGTATTAGTCCCTAACCCGGAAGGCCTTACAGTTGGGCATGTTTAATGAAAATTCTATTAAATCATTATCTTGTTGTGTTATTCCATATTGTTGGTGTTTAGCTACAAATTTAGATAGTCCTTTATTGGATCCTCTGACCTTGGATTGCATCAAGATGTGAAGATAGACATAGTATATCCATGATGCCTAGATAAAAACATAAGGATCACATAATCTAACAAACCAAATGCAATGATCACTACCCCAAAAATAGAAAACTACCCAACTAGAATAAAACAAAAATAAAATTGAAAGGAAATCTTTTTGGGTGATGCAAGATTTCCAACAACCCAAATATGGTCCTACATCAATTTTTAAGAACCTTTATCAAAAATTTCATGAGAATATATTATATGCATTGGATATATCTACCTTAAGAACCATTCTTAGCTTCTTACTAAATTTCATTTAATAAATAATTTCATGAGTGGTGAAAACAACATCCATTATGTGTCTCCTATGAACAAAGCCTTTTTAGTTTGAACAAACCAACTTATCTAAGACAACTCTTATCCTAAAGACCACAAATTTGGAAATAAATTTATATATAGTGTTGTAGAGAGTGATTGTGTAGAAGTCTTTTATTGAGGTGGCATCATCTTTCTTGGGAATCAAAGCTATGAAAATTGAATTAAATTAATTAATAATTATGCTAGTTATAAAGAAGTCTCTTTGCATGTTGAGGATGTCATATGCCACCGAATCCCAATAATCTTAGAAGAAAGAAAGATGGAATTTAACTAGGCCAAGTGCTTCAAAGGAGCCAAAGGAGAATACATCCTTTCATACCTTATCCAACGTGACTGGTTTAAGATTTTTTTTATCAAAATGTGTTATTAGGTTAGGGATAACCACCAAAAGATTAATCATCTTGTCTAAATAATTTTTTTTAAAAAAGTTGAGAGAACAAAGAAACAACCTCCTCTACAATTTCCTCCTCATTAAGAGCATATCCATCCTTTTTAATCATGTTTCTAATCTTTCTCCTATACTTGTGTTTCATGGTTATTTGGTGAAATAAATTGGTGCTCTTATAACCCTATTTTAGCCATTGGACCCTAGATTGTTTCTTCCAAAAACTTCTTCTTCCTTGGTAAGTTTCATTCATATCTCAAATCGCTTTCCTTATAATATATACCAGAATTCATATTCCCTTTCTCCATTTGAGCTTGAAATTTTTTAAGATCAAGAGAAAGAGATTTCTTATTTTGAAATATGTTCCCAAATGAAATTTTGTTCCATCCTTTTTCCATTTCTTTAATTTTTTTAATTTTTTGAGAAAGCATGAACATATGAATACCATTAAAAAGAGTATTCCACCAATATTTAACCAATTTCTATAAATTTGGATGGTAAGACCACATAAGTTCATATCAAAAGGGGAAAGGTCATTTTATCAACTTGTCATCTTTGGTAAGGAGACTAACATAATGATCAGATCTAGTCCTAGAGAGAGAACATAGTGATAAAGATAGGATAACGTTCTAGTTACTACTTATGAATAATATAACTAGTTTAACCTAAATTATGTGACCTCCTTTCCTTCTATTACTCCAATTAAACTTTTCCCTCCTTAGATCTATGTCTATTAGAATAGTCATTGACAAGAAAACTACCAAATAGATCATGTTGTCATGGGAGTTTTCCTAACCCATAATTTTCTTCATTGGGTAAAGGGGGGAATTGAAGTCACTTAAAATAATATAGAAATCCAACTTGAGATTTTGTATGCAATTTTCCAAAACATTCCATCATTCAACCCTACCAGTTCTTGTTAAACTATAAACATTTATCAAGTTCCATTTTTCTATGGAAGGTAATATCTTCCATTTCTACTACTATGTTGTTTCTATTATAAGACACAAGGGTTCCTCTAAAATTCATAAGGTTGCAAAGAGTACCCAATTCACCAAAGGAACCTTCAAAGTAAGAGGATGAGAAAATATTCTAAAAAATTTCTTTTTTTCATCTTGGTTGCTTGAATCAAAAGAATATCAACACTATTTTATTTTAGGAAACACTTAAGAAAATTCTATTTAGTAGGGCCATTAATCCCTCTTAAATTCCAAGAAATAAACTTTATAGAAAATTATATCATAAAATATAATGTGCTTAGCTGAACAACAAAGGGTTCTAGGGTGGGTTCCTAATACAACACCTAACAAATACTTTAGGTACATTTAAAGGAAGATGATGCACTAGGCTCGAGTAGGAATTAAGAACTAAGAAGGTCTAATGATACTTCATTTTTTTGTACTTTAGGAGATTGATTAGGGATATATGATTGTCTTATGAAAGATTTTTTGGTAATGTTTTTGACATTCATATGTTTTCATTGATGTCAACATATTCTATGAACGATCATAGAACTGGTTGAGAAAATATTGAGCAAAGTAATTCACTAAGGGAAGGTAAGGGAAGAAGGAATGTGATGATTTATGTTGCATTTTTGTATTTGTGAGCTTGGAATACAATTCTAAATAGTATTTAGAATGGTTCTCTATGATAAAAAATCTTGGTTTGTTTGTTACAATGATTTTTAGTGGAAACAATGTGGATTGGTAATAGGATAGTGCAGTGGAAAATAGTGAAGTGGTTACTGTATTTTTAGGTATACTATGTATGTGAGATGGATAATGTATAGAAAGATTAATATGTGTTACGAGACATGTTGGAATTTAGCTTATGTGGACATGAGGTTGCATAGATAGTGGTGACATCAGTTGTGGCATGTGCTTTCCCAAGTAGCTAGTTTTGGGCCTGACCTATTGAGGTGGCATGTTCAAAGATGACGAACTTAGATGTTGGAACTAAGTATTGATTTTGTATTGTGGATTCATTTTATGAAGTGTCTAGATACCTTGGGTATATTAGAAAGTTGTAATGTAATTAACTATGCATTTGGGAAGTCCTAATAGGCTGAACCAATTGCCTATGTTGTATTTTTGTATAAATAGTGATGTAATTCCTCTATTTGAGATTGTATGAAGGATGAGATGTTAAATGTGAGATCTTGATGCAGGAGCATCTTGGGTCCTTGGCAATCCTGTGTCACCAAAAATATGTTTGAAGTTTTCTATGTTGCTTAGTTCCTTCTTTGACTGAGTTGGTTCGGTGTTGTTCAGTTTCCTTTTTTTACTGGTGTTGGTCGGTTATCTCTCTAGTGCTCGACAAATTTCCTTGGTGTTCGGTGATACTTGTCTGACACTCGGTTATCCTTGCTTACCGATTTGTTTATTTTGTATTTCTTTCTAGGTTGACTTGTGTAATTAATTTTTGTCATGGATTTAATGATGGTATCTATCATTGGGAAGCATGTGAACCTAGATCTAGTCATTCCTTCCATTGATGGTGGATCTGAAGGATGACTTGAGTTGGTAGCCTCTTTAATAAATGTAGTTGTTTGGTTAGAGTTTAGGGAGTAAGTTTTTGGATATAGAAGATAGAAGCTAGAAGATTAGAGATTATTGGTAGATCCTCACATGTTGGAGGACTTATGTACTTGATTGTAATATATAGCCTAAACTAGGAAGGCCTTAAAACCTGACATGTATGAATCAATTGAAGATAACATATGAAAGTGTTCTACATTCTCTCTCTCACTATTGTGCTATTGCTTTGGTGTGTGATCTCTGCAAGGTGGATCTAGTTAGGGTGTGTCTTTGCCCCTCTCCATATCCTCCCTTGTGTCAGGTGGTATCAGAGTGAGGTGAGATATGGATCTAGGTTTGAGGGTTACTTCTTGTCAAATGCTAGTTGATTTTTTGTGGGGTAGTAGATTGTGATTTGGCCTGCAATTGAAAAGGGTTTCAAGATGGTTCATGGGAGGTGAGATGTGGATCCAGGATTGGTAGACATGTTGAGACAACTTGTTGCTAGATTAGAATATGTTGAGACAACCCAAAGAAGAGGAAGACATCTTGAAGATGTTAGTGATGATGAAATTGAGGAAGAAAAATTTGTTGTAGAACCTACACCTGTGATGGATCAAGGTGAGGAAATATTTTTTAATGCTTTGACAAATCTAAAGTCTATACCACACTTTAATCCTCCCAAGTATAGCAGAAAATTGGATTCTAATGAATTGTTGGACTGGATCATCGAGATGGAAAAGTACTTTGAATATGAAAATGTACCTGAGGAAAAGAAGGTGAAAATTACAAGCACAAATTTTAAAAGTCATGCATCCTTATGGTGGGAACACCTACAATTAGATAGAAAGAGGAAAGGAAAAGACAAACTTAAGGTATGGAATAAAATGGTGAATAAATTGAAAGGAAAGTTCTTACCTTGTGATTATCAGATTAACTTAGTTAGGTGAATGCAAAGTTTGAGGCAGAAAGATAGCTCGATAAAAGAATATACTCAAGAATTTTATAGATTAGATATCAGATCTAGACATGATGAAGATGATGTGGAAAGAATTGCTAGATACCTGAATGGTTTGAGAGTTTCCATCCAAGAAGAAATCAATTTGGTCAAATTGGAGAACATTGAAGAGGATTAACAATTTGCATTGAAGGTCAAGGAGAAATTGAACAAGAAGCATGAGCAAAGACAAAGAGGTAGAGGTGGTAGATTCCCTAGAGGAAGAGGTTGATCTTATGGTGAAAATAGTAGATTAGAACCTGAGAAGACAAATCTGGATAAAGGAAAGACCAAGTGGAAAGGTGAAAGTTCATCTAGAGGCAGAGGCAGTAACTACCGAGGTGGTTATAAAAGAGGTGGTTTCTGAGGAACTTGTTACAATTGTAGAGAAGGACATAGATCTTTTGAGTGTACACATGCAACTATGAAGGTTGGTAGCAGTAGAAATGCCTTGGTACAAAAAGAGTCTTTGAATGAACCTGAGAAGGAAAATTAACTTGCTGGTAAGGAGAGAACTTTGGAGTGAAGGTAAAAAGGAAGATCTGGTAAGGAAAAGTTTGTTCAAGACCAGATGTAGAGTTTCTGATGAAGTTTGGAAGGTAATCCTTGACAGTGGTAGCTCAGAGAATCTATCATCTAAGGAAATGGTCACAAAGTTGTAGTTGAAAAGGTTGGAACATCTAAAGCCTTATCAAATTTCATGTATCAAAGACGAGCATACACTCTTGGTAATGAACAATGTTATGTGAATTTGAAAATTTGGAATTACTATGATAAGGTGTTATGTGATATCATGCCTATGGATTGTTGTCATATTTTGTTGGCTAGACCTTGGCAATATGATAGACATGCTATATATGATGGGAGATTGCATAAATATACTATTTGGGCTGATGGAAGAAGACAAATCTTGTTACCTTTGATCAAAGAACCTTTTAGTAATGTTTTCACATCTATGAAAGTTTTCTTGATGGAAGGAAGAAAGTTTGTTAAAGATTTGAAGAAGAATGATGTATGTTTTGCTATGATTCCTAACAAACTGAGTAAGAAAATAGAGGATAGTGTCCCTAAGGAGATTGATAAGTTACTCAACGAGTATAGTGAAATTATTTCTAATAATGTACCTGATGGTTTTCCACTGAAGAGAAGCATTGATCATTGCATGGATCTAATCCTTGGAGCTAGTTTACAAAATAAGGCACCATATCGGTTGACACCTACTGAGAGTCAAGAATTGAACCGACAGATTCAATAATTATTGTAGAAAGGTTTGATCAGAGAAAGTTTTAGTTCTTGTGTAGTACCTACTGTATTGTAACATAAGAAGAATGGAGAATAGTGAATGTGTACTGATTCCAAAGTAATTAACAAGATAACAGTAAAATATAGGTTTCCTATACTGAGAATGGATGACATAATGGAAATTTTGACTGGAACAAAGTATTTTACCAAAATTTATTTTAAAAGTGGGTATCATCAGATTAGAATCAGAGAAGGTGATGAGTGGAAGATTGCTTTCAACACAAAAGAAGGTTTGTATGAGTAGTTGGTTATGCCTTTTGGTTTAGCTAATGCACCGAGTACTTTTATTTGGTTGATGAATGAAGTTTTGAATAAATTCTATGGTAAGTTTGTGATTGTGTACCTTGATGATATTTTGATATTCAGTAAGACTAGAGAAGAATATTTGTTTCATGTTAAAAAGTATTGCAGAGATTGAAAGAAGAAAAGTTGCTGATAAATTTGAAAAATTGTTCATTCATGAAAGAGGAGATTGTGTATTTGGGATTTATGATTTCAACTAATGGTTTGAAGATGGATCCTGAAAAGGTTGAAGCTATTTTGAATTGGCCTACACCTGAGAATTCTAGTGATGTAAGATCATTTCATGGTTTGGAAAGTTTTTACCAAAAGTTCATTAAGAATTTCGATTGAATTTGTAATGCTATGACTGAGACTATGAGAGGAGATAAAAGAGAATTCAAGTGGACACATGGAGTTGATAAAAGTTTTGAGACCCTGAAGCAAAAAGTTGTTGAATTGCCTGTTTTGGCATTACCTAATTTTAATAAGGTATTTGAAGTGGAATGTGATGCAAGTGGTAGTACAATTAGAGCTGTGTTGAGTCAAAAAGTTAAACCTATTGCTTTCTTTAGTGAAAAGTTGAATGATGCAAAAAGGAAATACTCTATGTATGATCAAGACTTATATGCTATTGTTTAAGCATTGAAGAAATGGAGACATTATTTGATACTGAGTGAATTTGTGTTGTATACCAATCGTAAGGCTTTACAGTATTTGGGTAGTCAGAATAAGTTGAATCAGAGACATATGAAATGGGTTGAGTATTTGCAGAGTTATACATTTGTGATAAAGCATAAGAGCGGAGTCACTAACCGAGTTGTTGATGCATTAAATAAAAGGAGATCTTGGATGAATGAGATGAAAATTGAAGTTCTTGGCTTTGATGACATGAGAGATTCTTATGAATTTGATCTTGATTTTTCTGAGCCATGGATAAGGTGTAGAGTGCCTATTCAAGATCAACCGAGTACTAAATGGGAAGAATATTTCATTCAAGAAGGTATGTTATTTAAAGGTATTTCATTGTGTATACCAAGAGGACCAATGCAAACTAATTTGATAAAAGAGAAACATAGTAGTGGTTTGGCTAGACATTTTGGTGTTGATAAGACATTGAATTTTCTTAAGGAGAAATAATTTTGGCCACAGTTATATAAAAATGTTGAGAAATTTGTGAAAAGTTATGAAATTTGTCAAGTTACAAAAGGAGTAAGTCAGAATACTAAATTGTATACATTGATTTTTGTTCCTGAGAAACCTTGGATTGATATCAATATGGATTTTGTTCTTGGCTTACTGAAGATAGTAAGAGGTAATGATTCTATATTTGTTGTTGTGGATATATTTTCTAAAATGGCACATTTTATACCTTGTAGAAAGACATCAGATGCAGTACATATAGTAGATATTTTCTTTAAGGAAATTGTTATATTGCATGGATTACTGAGGAGTATTATCTCTGACTGAGATAGTAAATTTGTTGGATACTTTTGGAAGACCATTTGGAGAAAGTTTGGTACCAAGTTGAAATATAGTTCTACATTTCACCCACAGATCAATGGACAACAAAAGTTGTGAATATAAGTTTGGAAAATCTTTTGAGATGTTTAGTTTGAGACAAACTGAGTAATTGGGATTATGTATTGGCACAAGAAAACTTTTCATACAATAATATAGCGAATAGGAGTACTAGAAAGACACCTTTTGAGATTGTAAATGGCATGCAACTGAGAGGTATATCATATTTGAGAGATATTGTTGATGAAAGATAGAGAAGTGCTAAAGGAGTAAATTTTGCTGAGTACATGAAGACATTGCATGAAGATGTGAAACATAAGTTGGAGAAAAGTAATCAAAAATACAAAGATAGAGCTGATAGATCAAGAAGACATAAGACTTTTGTTGTTAGTGATGAAATGATGGTTCATTTGAAGAAAGACAGATTCCCTGTTGGAACATATGGGAAGCTAAAAATGAAGAAGTTTGGACCTTGCAAGATTTTGAAGAGATTTGACAGTGGAAATTCATATGAGATTGAGCTACCTGATGATATGGATATATCACCTATTTTCAACATTGCTGATTTGTATGAGTACCATGAGCCAGATGAAGAAATGACAGTACTGAATGATTATCCTAAGAAACTGAAAGAAGAAGTTAAGAAAATTTTGGAGGAAAGAATTGGTAGAAGTACAAGAGGAAAATAGTATATGGAATATTTCGTTAAGTGGAAGAATAGACCGATTGAAGACAGTGCATGGATTTCATAATTTGAGTTGGATGCAGCTCAGATCATACCCATTTCATGATTTGGAGAATCATTTTCAAATAACCCCAGGTGTCTGAGGCAGGAGCTTCTTGGGTCCTTGGCAATCCTGTGTCACCAAAAAGATGTTTGAAGTTTTCTATGTTGCTCAGTTTCTTCTTTGACTGAGTTGGTTCGGTGTTTCTCGATTTCCTTTGTTTACCAGTGTTGGTTGGTTATCTCTTTGGCACTTGACAAATTTCCCTGGTGCTCGGTGATACTTGTCTAGCGCTCAGTTATCCTTGCTTATCAATTCTTTTGTTTTGGATTTCTGTTGAGGCCGACTTGTGTAATTAATTTTGGTCATAGATTTCATGATGGTATCTATCATTGTGAAATGTGTGGACCTAGATCTAGTAATTCCTTCCATTGATGGTGGATCTGAAGGCCGAATTGATTCGGTAGCCTCTTGTATAAATGTAGTTTTTTTGTTAGAGTTTAGGGAGTAAGTTTTTGGATATAGAAGATAGAAGCTAGAAGATTAGAGATTATTAGTAGATCCTCACATGTTGGAGGACTTTTGCACTTGATAGTAATATATGGCCTAAACCGGGAAGGCCTTACAACCCGACATGTATGAATCAATTGAAGATATTATATGAAAGTGTTCTGCATTCTCTCTCTCACTGTTGTGTTGTTTCTTTCATGTGTGATCTCTGCAAGGTGGATCTAGTTAGGGTGTGCCTTTGGCCCCACTCTATATCCTCCCTTGTGTCATATCTATTTTGATAGTGTAGAGATGTATTAGAGAAAGTTGTGAAATGAGCTTAATTGGATCTACTTTGGAAAGATAAGTTGTTGTGTATTAGATCACTAAACTTATTTCACATTAACCCATTGAAATACTTAAGACAGTGAGCCCTAAAGGTGGATTTTGACTTCACCTTGGATCAGTGTTCTTATGGAATTTTTATCCATTTTTATCTATTCCTAATAGGGTAGAAAGGATCCTAACATGGGTGTTCTTTAATAGGGACTTTTTGTACTCGATGTAATAATTAGCTCCCAACATGGCTAGATCTTTTCACAGGGATATTTTCAGACTAGTACATTATAGTGGGTACCAATCCCCATCGAGGTTTTTACCTTGACAAAGTTTCCCCATAACCAAATCTTGTGTTATTGTGTTGGAGTGTGATGTTCATTTGAATTTATTATTATTATTTATCTATTTGGATTAAGTTGCATAAAATTTTATTTAGCCTTTTATACAACTAATTTACCCCCCCTTCTTAGTTGTATTATGGACTATTATTGCTAACAATTGATATCAAATACTAGTTCCTCAGAGACAAAGTTTAACAACTTGAGGTGATCCTGATAATGGCGAATTTTAAGGATGGTCCTAAGTTTGATGCAAAAAAATTTGATAGTTGGAAGAACAAGATGAAGACACATCTGGTATGCTTGGGAGTGGAATATTGGGTGATCAAATTGCATGATACAAACATTGTGGATAAAGTTTAAAATTGAGACAACATTTACTCATGACAAAAAGGTATTTACTAAGAATATGGTAGCTAGGGAAGCCTTAATTAGTGCTTTATCTAAGGAAAAATTTATTGAAGTTAAATATTTGGATAAGGCTCATGATATTTAGAAAATATTGATAGCTTTATATGAAGGTGATGCTCACACTAAGAATGTGAGGTTACAAACATGGAATAGAAGGATGGAAAAGTTTCACATGATGGAAGGAGAAAATGTCAAATGTTATGTTCAAAGAGTTACCGAAGCTTCTATTGTAATCATGAATTTTGGAGGTTCCTACAATGAGAATGAGATCATTTGGAAGGTAATAAGATCCTTAACCCCTAAGTATGGTACTAAGGTACATGCTATTGAAGATATCATTCCTCTTACTACTAGATTTAATAAAGATACTTTACTTAGTAAATTTTCCTCTTTTAAAACTATTGTGATGAAAGATGCTTTACAAAAAGCTAAAACTGTATTCAAAGATACAGTTCATAAGGGAAAGAAATTTGCAAGTGTTTCTAGGAGATTTTGTTAGGATTAAGTGATAGTGAGAGGGGGAGTGAATCAATATCAAAACACTTTAAATTATTTCTTAACCAATTAACAAATAAAAAAGTCAATATAATAATCCACAATAAGTACACACACACAAGAGTACTCATAACACCATATTTATTCTTGACGAAACCTTGACCAAGGGAAAACCTCGGTGGGGATGGTACACACAAATATCTGCACTATAATATAGAGACCCTATTAGGAGTCCTAGCCCTGTTAGGAGCTAAGTATTACAATAGGAAGGTCCTTGTTAGAAGACTGATAAACCCTATTAGGGGTATAAAAAAGATGTTCTCACCACACTTACAAAATGGTGGAGTTCCTGTCTTGATATAAAAAGAGATTATATATATATATATATATATATATATATATATATATATATATATATATATATATATATATATATATATATATGAGAACTCTTATTTCAAATACATGCAACCTGTTCTCAATTACCTTCTATACTATTCTTCTCTTCTCAAACTCACATCCACAAGTTTACAATACTCTAACCATACTTTGCAATCACACATTTAATAGGCATTTAAAAAACATAATTCAAGGTCAGCCACATAATATTACAACATGCAACCTTACATATATTATAATATAACTATGTCAGCTATACATACATGATCAATAAATAAAATAACATAACATAGGTTGGCCAATACTTATGCAACTTCACAAGCCCTAATGCTCTATTCACTGTCTGTAACTTTACTTAGAGAGTTGCATCTCTAAAACCACACATCCAAAACATGTGCACTTACACATAGAGCTCTTCCATACATCAATACATAATTATGTAACTTTGCATGCTATAGCTCATCTGATGGTATCTTCACAATCCACAGTACTATACCTATCTACCTATGACTGACTATCAACTTAGACGTTTTTCACTTCACTGCCTATCAAAATTATGTCCTTGTGTCTTACAGTGATCATGGGGATAAGTGTTTCCATAAATGACAACATGCATGCAATATAATTTTTACCACTTGCCAACAATCTCTCCCTTTGGCATGAATGGATACACTTAGTAAAAAATGACAAAGTGTAGAACCTCAACCCAAACAAAAATACAAAACTGTCTAAGTACATAAGTCCCCCTAACTATATTTATGACTCCCTATATATGAAATTTTTTCACTACCTACACTCTCCCTTTGACATCAAAGACAAAGGTGCCAAAAACAAAATTGTATATACAATCAAAATTATGAATTCAAAATTATGTACTTACAGTCTTAAGTACATCACTAAAGTTCACCTTTAGTTTAAGCTTCCCAATTCTTCTTTAATGTCTCTGACACATTGATCATTTCATCTATTGTATGCGTAGTTATATCTGCACTCCACAAGTCAATAGGAGTGAATCTAATGTAAGACTTAAGACCAAGGTCTAAGTTTGTTGATGTGGTCTCTAAAATAGAAATCTTAGGAACAAGAAGGTTCCTAAGCTCACTGAACCTATTAAGCATTTTTATTTTCTCCAATTCTAACACATTGAGCTTGTCAAAACTATTAGTGACCTCCTTATTTACATCAATAACCATTTTATTTTCACTCTCCTCTAATATCTTCACCAAAGAATATTGTTCTTTCTTTATCAAATCAACAATATTTTATACAAGTTTGAAGGAATTTACACAAATATTATACATAAAATTTCCTTCCTCAATACAATCCTTTATCTTGTTATCTAATTGTTGAAGTGTCTTCAAAAAATTTTCAATTTGTTCTAGTAGCTCTACTAGTCTCTTCTCTTCAAATTCTTTGATAAATTTTATTTGTGCGGCCTCTTCAAGAGTCTTGAAACTCTTGTCAACACTGTCCAAAATCTGATCCAATTATTCTACTAGACCTCTACTGCTACTTCTTGGTTGAGATGCCAAAAAATGACTCAAAACTATTATGACCTTTTACCAAAATCTTTTTTTCTTTTCCTCTTTCTTCTCTGATCTCTTCTTTTCTTTCTCATAAGTAAGTAGTGATAATTTCATTAGATTATCAACTTCCATTCTCTCTATGTCTAGTAGGGACTTGGTCTCACTTGCCAAAAATTGAGGGGTAACCAATAATTTTTCCTTCCTGTGAGGTTCCTCTATGTTATCCTTGACCTCATTTGGTTTCTCCTCTTGTGTTTTAATATTCTTTCATTGCTACTAAGGATTTTTTTCCATCTCTATATCTTGAGCCTATTCCTTAGGCTTATATATGTCTAGGTTTCCAATTATGTGTGTGGCTTTAGCAAGTATTTAAAAAGGGTCTTTTTCATCAAGTTTAGGATTAAAAGATATTCCTACATTCTCCACAAATAAATTTGGTGCTTATTTGTCTACTTCCTTCTCCTTTCCCTTAGAGGATTCTCCTATGTTTATGTCCTTAGGCTTTATTGTAGGTGCTTGCATCTTTGCAACATTAGGTCTAATGTTCAATAAGACCTTCTCAATGGCTCTATAAGTTTCATTGATTACCTCCTTGTACAATCCAACCATTACCCTTACTATCCTCAAATTTTTTATGAGGTAAGCCTTAAGTTCCTCTAATAACTTATTATTTTCTACTACTATCATAACATGTTTTTCTTTAGTTAAGGCATCTTGCCTTATCTCATTATCCTCATCATGCACTCTTATTTTTCTTTCTTCTAACCTCTCAAATATTTCTTTAGGTATACTCCCTTATAATTCAAGAAATTTCTTGAAAAATAACATATACCTTACAACTATTTCCTCAATACTAGCTTGGTTTGCATCATCACACCTTTCATAATACCTCTACATGGATGCAATATTACCTTCTTTCACTATCCTCTTCTATAATTATGGAAGGTATGGATTCCCTAATCTTGTAGGGTCCTTTTCTTGCTTCTATTATGTTTTCTCACACTTCTTCTCTTTTTCTTGTTTCTTTTCCTCTGCACTCTTCTTTTCAGATTCATTCTCCTTCTACTTCTTCTTCTACAGTGATTCCTTTGGTAGTGTTTTAGACTCCTTCCTCTTCTGAGGGTGCCTTATTACCTTGGATTTTGGCCTATGAGTCATAGGATTTGGTGACTCCTTATTTATTTCCTACCTCTGTGAGGTTCTATTAGGAGGTGTAGGAGAAGTTTCCTCAACTCCTGCCATAGGAATATGTGTTCTAATAGGTTATGCCTTCTCAGCCTCATCACTAAGCCCATGTTTTCTGACCCTTGCCTCTATTTCCTCTAATTTTTTCCTTATTTCTACCATTTATTCTTTGGATATACCCTTCTCCTAAGAAATGTTTTCACCCATTTTCTCAACTTTCTTGGCTCTCTTCTTGTTGTTTAGCTCCCCATCCACTACAATTGACTTCTCTATGTAAGTTCCCCATCTGTCTACCTTGGGGTCCTTGGGGGCTGCAAGTAAATGATTTATAGGTAGTGTGAAGAGGTCTTTATCCAACTCATATCCCATGGGAATACTCCATATGGTTCTTGGTTCCATCACCTCAAAGAAGGTGTAATCTGTTTCCACCATGAAATAGATAGTGTCTTTGTGTTTCTCCACTAATTCTCTAGGGAACCTCTCACTCTCATGCATGTATCTTTGAAAACTCTTGAAGATACCTAATAGATTAGTGAACATATATTTTTCATCATGTCTCTTGTAGGTGTCACTCACTAGTTTCATAGTAGACACTCCATCCCTCCAAAGGTATAGTCTTGGAAACTTGTGTATGATATGGAAAAAAGATGTATAAGATCAAAGATCTAAATCTAAAGTTGTACTTGACTTATTCTTCTTAATTTACTTGAAGTTTTCCATTAGGTATTGTCTCTGTATTTTACATAGGTCATATTTTTCAATTTCCTTGACCATCTGGTATGACATATCTATGAACCCTACAGACACATAATTAGGTCTACTGCTATACTAAATTTTGTAGCCAAGTATCTTTTCTACAAACCTCACATCTATTTGATTCACATATTTGACATTCGTATCTCTCCTATTGGACTTACAACTTGTTATGGTTTCCACCTTTTTCTTTGTGTTCTTCACTGTAACAAGTAGTTTAACCTCATTTGGCAGACTTGTCACTTCATGGATTAATTCCTTAGAAATATTAATGGGATATCCAGCATTCCAAAAAAGATGATCATGGAATCTACTCAATACTATTTTCATCCATTCTACTTTCTCAAATTCATGGAGTTCTACATATTTTATCACGCCTAGGTCATCAAGAAAAGAATAATCAAGTTTTAATTTCTCATCCTCATCATACATCTAAACCAACTCATTATGAATCTAAACTAATCCTTTCTCCTCATAATTGTAACAGATAAATTCTCTAATTTATTCCACATGTAGCACATAGGCATTGTGTGAGAGAATGAGCCTTTTGGGTCATCCTCCATAAACTTATATGAGTGTTTCTTAAACTCATACCATGTGCTATCTTTGATATCAAATACTTTAGGTGTATCTGTTAGTGCTCAAATCTACAGATTATCAAATACTCATATAATCCCAATGGACATAATCTAGCAAAATGCAAACACTAAGGTATTAAGGTTAGAAAACCTACTTCACTTCAAGTATGAATACTCAGGCGGGTGTACCTATATCAATTCACTATTTGATTCAGCTCTGAATTGCAAACTAGCTCCTTCACTACTTTGTCCTTGTTTCCAAACTCAACTTAATAAGCTAAGAGAACTCTAAGTATGGCCCAAATTATCCTGATACACAATATTATGATAGAAATCATGAAAGTAGCAACATGAAACAATGGTTTAAGGATATTCATCCTTTTTTTAGAGTTGAACTCAAGGAAGGCTAACCTCATTCAGTGCTTCTACAAAGCATTACAAAACACATCTATGAACTTGTCATAGAATGATTCAGATTATGATTGTACAAGTAAAGTAAAATGAAATAGTTATTTATATTTTGGGTGGCAAATTAGTGTAAATGGACCCAAAACCAGTTACTTATCCACTTGGGCGATAGAGTCAAACCCTACCTCTGCATATATCTATCAAACGAGTGCACTAAAACTCAAATGACGTGCCTAACATGCCATCCTTTTAATTCATACTACTCTCATCAAATTCATACATGGATTATTTGTTCCCAGAGATCTCCCCTAAGATTTTACTCTTTCCTTGAAAGAAACTTAAGCTCAACCCCTATATTCACCTTTTGAATAATGCATTTAAGAAGCCTTGCAATTTAAATACATAAGAAAACTAAAACATTCCATACATAAAGACAACAAAATAGTAGTAACAGAGCTCCAATATTTTGTATTAACGGTCAAAATGCATTGATACAGTATCCTCTCACTTTTAGAAAATAAGGTTTTGTATTCAGAACCTTTCTTACAGAGTAGTTTAACCACCCCTAGAAAATGAGCAAAAAATGCTATATATACTAATCAGCCATCTTGGAATCCTCAGAAGGATGCAACAAGCTTCAGATGGCTGTTAAAAGATCTTGCACTAAAAACAAGATTACAAACTGACAAAATTTGATTGCTACAATACATTATAAATATCTATTTCCAATAATCTTGCAGGTGGCACCTTTGTCTAAGGATATTTCAGCGCAGTTGCTAAATTTATTACATGAATGATGACCTCCATCTGGCTAACTTACATCACCCTCTATTTGAAACTGCTCTCCCTCAAATTTTGGATCAGGTGCCATGTCCATGCCTATGATAACTGCTTGACATCTTCACCCTTGTTTACTTTGATCTTCAAAGGTTTGGAGCACTAACACCTGCCGCTTCTTCATTTGATGCCTTTTCTTCTAAACCTTCTGAAAGATATGTTGATTCCCAAGTCATATAGGTTTCTTCACCTGGCCAATGAAAGGAAAGGACCTCATCTTTCTTTGGTGATAATTTGTCCCACTCAGCAACCAACTGGTGAACCTCTATTCTTACATTTGTAAAATATATCCTATCATCCTGAAGAAGTTCAACAAATTGTATGAATGGGTTATTATCATCTATACATAAAATGGAATCTACTTTAGACAATACTTATCTATCTATTTTCTCCATCCATTGATCTTTATCTTTGATTACCCCATCTACCTTAATAAGACTAGGAAAGATTTGGAAATCATCCTAGAAATATCTTACTCCTAAGATTTCTGACCTTCTTATTCTCCCCCTATTTACCTCAAAGTCAAAAAGATCCTTAACAAACCTGTAAGTGTTTTTTAGATCTATATTCACAATACATTTATCCTTATTTTGATACAAAAAATGACCTCAGACTATATTTTCTTCCAGACCATCTTTCCAAAATCTTGTCCATAGTAGCCACCTCTTTCTAAAAAATTGCTAAGACATCTGCCAATTGTTTTGCAGATTTGTATATTTCTTTAGGCCTCATATCTGCAAAAAAATGTGAAACAACATCTTTTATCTTCTTATCTAACCTATCCTTTACTTTCTGATCAATGTCCTCCTCATCTATGGAAGGAGGAAAAGGAGAAGGGGGAAGTTCAATAATAGGGCTTGATGAGGAAGGCCCAGTAGGGGAGGAAGCTATTTGCATTTGCTTTGATAATTGTATTGGGCCATGCTCTCCCAATCTCTTTTTTAAGTCTGCAATCAGAATATCTCTCTCAAGAATCCCCTGTTTCATCTCACCATAAATCTTCAAAACTGTTCCCAATTTTGTAGTGAGCTCTTCCTTCTCTTTTGCTTCCTTTTCTACCACTTTTGCTGTTAATTATGTTGTGGCCATTACCATACTTGATGCTTCCAATAAAGAAGTATCAGTAACCCTCCTTACAATTAGACTCCCTGAAAGGTCATCTTTGACAATTTGTTTTCCCTTGCGACTCTCATTTTTTATTAAAGACCACATTACCAAGGCTTTGTGATTGTCACTGAAAGTGACTCCTTTAATAACCTATTTTGCTTCCTCTGGAGTTCTGTGGAAAGGAGTAGTCTATTTTTTGACTGCATCAAACACTATTGCATTAGCTATATCCCATTCTAGGAGGATTAGGACTCCTGATACCTTTACCATATCTCTTCCCTATTCTAGAGTGATTTGTTTAAATTTTGCAGTCATCTCTATTTTTACTTCTTCCTCTATGACTTGTAAATCCTTCTTCAAATTTTCTTCATGTCTTTTCTCATAGATTTCTTAAAATTGTTTGATGTTTAATTTCCAAAGAAATTGCATAAAGGCCCGAGTTTTAAAAAAAGTATCATCAACCAAAAACTCTTCACAAGCTTTCTTGATTACAGGGTCCAATTTTGTACCTACCAATTCCCCTGCTATTGAATCCAACTTAGGTTCTTCTGGTGGCTCTGGCACTCCCTCATTTACTTCTTCATAGGTCATAAAGATTTTACCTAGAGGATCTACTTGATGTACTTGTTCTACAATCTCTTGGTCATCAAAAATTCTTAGAGGAGACTATGATGGAGAGTACTCCTTTCCAATATGAGCAGGTCTTTCTTCCAGTCTTTGTTTCTTTGATGGGGGTGGAGAATCAATTACATCCTCAAAAGCTTGAGGATGAGGAGAATCAGGGACCTCTACAATCTCCTTTTGTTTTCCAACCTGTTGTAAGGTTGATGGGATATCCCTTTTATCCATTTTCTTTTTCTAGCTTTGCTCTGGTATCACAACATTATAACCAATCTTCTTTTGCACCATGTACCTCCCTAGGGGTAACCCTTTTGCAAATATAGGCTCGCTCAACAATTATTTAGCCTTTTCTGGATCATCCTTCATAACCTTTTCCTTCTTTTCATTTAGGGTCTAAAAAATATCCTGAAAATAATTCATAAGAGTGTCTATCTTCTTCCCCATTGGAGTTATGCTTTTTAGGGGATCCCATCCAGAAGTAAATTGTCGAATAAAATCTAATGTCTTCCTATATACCAGCCATTTTTCTTTCCTAACCTCTTGTTCCTGCAACTTTGCTACATTCCTAATAATAACTTCAGGGAAATTAAAAATATGGTTAATCATGCAACAATTGGCTCTCTTTTAAAACATTTCATTATAGAAACCTTTTGGATCTGCTGTTCTGGCAATTGCAGTAGCCATATGCTACAGAGCTAGGATTTTATCCATGTAAACCCATCCACCCTTGGTAATTATGAATTGATGGGCAATGGTAACATTTGGGAATAAAGTTCCCTTGCCTTTTCAAGTGAGGGCACACTCTTCAATATCTCCCAACTACCTAAATAACTCTACAATTCCAATCCTAAGGGGTACCTGATAGGATAATATAAAAGGGGTCCCCCTAAAACCATACAACTTGATGACAGTTGATACATTTTAGAAAATAACATCTCACAAATTGTGTTCAATATTCAGATCCTTAGCAAACTGATTTGGCCTAACAAGCTGTGCCAATACTGTTGGGATTCTTGGGTTGTCTAAGACAAACAACTTCCTGAGTCTAGCTGCAAAACATTTATCAAAATTAATGAAACTATGATCCTTCTTATCCCAGGTCATTGTGAGGCTCCATAATTGGACTGGCATATCTTCACCATCCTTCTTTCTCACTAATTCCATTTCTTGTTCAAAATAACTTGCTCCTTTAAACAAAAACATGTACATTATGAAAGAGTAGCTACAAAAGGGCCTGTCATATTCATTCTTTTGAATCTTCACTAATCCATTATGGATTAGTTCAACAATAAAAGGAGCAAAATCAAAAGTAATAGATACGTGTGTATGTAGAATTTGGATCACCATGCACATCAAGTGTATTGGCATCCTTTCACTAACATCCTCCCCAAAAACCTGACATAATGACCAATATGAACCCTTAGCTCTGAGATCAAAATATTCTATTTTAAAAGGCTCCTGAGTGTTCTATCCCATAATAACCATTTTTCCAATTTTGGTGCAAAAATCCTTCAACAATTTGCCTTTGAAATATTTCCTTTGTGCATCATACACTTTCCTTAGCTCTTCAAAGTCAATATTTTCCAAACTGTCTAAGGGTTCATTTAACTTGAACACCTTCCTAATCTCTTCAGCAAAAATTTTAATCAATAGTACTCCCTTTGCATCCCTAACCTCTCTAGTGATTGGATCATAACTCTTTGCAACCTAGGTCATCAAATTCAAATCTAAAAGGACACCGGGTACCACAAGTTTTCCTAGGTCAGACTACCATATATTGCTTGCAGGGTGAGGGGCATTTCTCTGACTAAAACCTACTTTGAATAACTCCAATCCAGTGATATCAGAGTCACCACTTGCGTTGATTGTACCAATTTTGGCCTCTCTAACAAAATTTTCTATGTCATATTAACCCTCCACTACTTTTACCCTAGGATATTGGGGAATCAAACTCTTGGTCTTCACTAGGCTAGTAGTAGAGCTAGGAAGTAGTTTCATGAAATCCTCATGCAAACTTCTTTCACTATACTCAACTTTACCAGATAATTCTTTCCTTGGTGCCATTTTTAGGGTTTATCTTTAAAAGAAATCTTTGCAAGATAGACAAATTACAAAACTGTGATTCTTTTAATAGGGAAGCAATTCACGCAAGTACTTCACCAACCTTTTTCTCAGAGACCACCGAGAGATAGCATCCAGTTGTCATAATTCTTCACGCTTGAGTCTCTGTAAATTTTTTATCTCTTTGTGCTTCTAAGAGTGCGTGAAATTCTGATATATGAGCAATTAAAGCAGTCATGTCAATAATTTATTTAGCACGATTCAACAATTACTCCTCTGAAAGAATGAACTATCACTTCTCAATGGGAAACTTCAAATTTGCATCACTTTATCTCTAGTTTGAAATAGAACTGTGGATCCTCAATAGCATAAGATCTAATGGCTTGTCACATGATCGCATAGTGTGCAAATTACTCATGTGAACATATGACTAATCGTCACTTTATCTCTCTATTTATGGCGGTCTCTTATAACTTCCACTGTTAAGACAAAATGTCATTCACATGATCGCATAGCTTGAAAGAAGCTTATGCAAACATGTGAAAACCTGTTAGCATCAATCACCATCATTATCTTTCTTCAAATTGCTGGTCCCACTTCACCTTTGTCAATAAAGAAAATCCACGCTTGCAACACCTAGCAAATTGTCATGTACTTTCTTTCTTTCCGAGCACTAGTGTCTATTGACATCTTCCACATCAGCAAGTATTAACAACCCATCAGGGAGAACCCACATGCAAAAAATGACAGTGGTCTTACTAATATTAGCCAATAAGAAAATGCTATTCATGTACATTTGTCAAAAGTCCCACCTGAGAATCATGCTTGGCTTTATGCAAGATCGATGGATTGTCCCATGATCACATAGGCCTCTAAGATCCCATGTGATTATACAACAGCCGTCCCATCTTCCCCTTATTGCTTTTCACACTTTGGAGATTCCTCTGCCACCGGCCCCATTGTTCTTTACAAATAAAAGGTCACCACTTGTGAAATACTTGTCAGTGGTCCCACCTTGTTTCCGCATCAAGCTTCATTATAAAATCAATGGCTATTTCACATGTTCGCATAGCTTGGAAAGATTCCATGTGAACACATGACTGCCATTAGATCTTCCTTAAACATTCATAGTTGAATGAAAATAGAAACATTAGAATATAAGGTAATTAGGATTTAGGATAAATTATTTATATCACCAGGTTTCTAGACTTAGGAAAAAGATATAACCCCCGTGTGAAAAATAAATGCATGTGCTCTTTAATGAACTTAAGTGACTTAAAAAGTAACATTCAAATAGCAATGAAGAGAATGACTTAAGGTTTATTTGAAATTGGCAGACATTTTTAGGGTTTTGACATGAATTCAAAATTCTTCAAAAACAAGACCTAGGGTAAGGATTTTTGAACTTGGTTGTGACAATTTTGAAGAAATTCTGACACCTGGACCCAGGAGAACTTCACAAACTAGAGGATTAAACCAACATTTGGACAAAAATCTCAGAAAATTAAGAATATACCCAACAGTGGCTCTATCTAAGGATGCTTGATTGCAAGATCGTAGCAAGAACTTACGAATCTTTGGGAGGCAGACCACAAAACCTTAACCTAAAATAGGAAACAAACACACAACAGAAGTAAGAACACCTATACAGATATACAAGCCTACTATGCATGGAAAAAGAATTAACTGAAGAAAAATTTCAGGAACTGTCCATGCACTGGCAATTCCTTCTCTTCACCATCCACATTTTTTAGAAAATATGAGTGCTTACCATGGGTTTGATGAACAATGTAAGGTCCGATCCACAAAGACTCAAATTTTTTGTGCTTCCCTTTATCTTCAGCTCTGGCATTCCATTGGAGAACCATATCACCAGGCTAAAATTTTCTCATAGTTGCTCTCTTGTCAAAAAGATATTTCATTTTTTGCTACAACTTCACATTTTCTCTTTGTCCTTCCCTCCCAATCTCATCTAATTCAATCAGCTGAACCATTTTGTCTTGCAGTGGGTCACTGATTTCCATGTCCTCTTCTTGCATAAATTTATAGATTGGAAGAAATTATTAATTGGCAATCTTGATTTTGCCCCATATGCCATCTCAAAAGGGGACTTGCATGTAGCTCTCTTCTCAAAAATTCTATCAGCCCATAGGGCTAGCTTTAGTTTCAAATGCCAACTTCTCTTATTCTTTTCCAGGGTTTTCTTCAGAATCTGCAAAATACTCTTATTGCTAGATTCAGCCTATCCATTGGCCTATGGATGATAAGGGGATGAGTAAGACAATACTATGCCCATTTTTGAACAAAAATCAGTAATCTCTTGTGACTTGAAACTCATAGCATTGTCAAAAACCAATTTAATAGGGACACCAAATCTAGTGATTATATTGTTCATCAGAAACTCAATCACAACAGCACTAGTTGCCCTTTTTGTTGGAATGGCTTCAATCCACTTGGTGAAATAATCATTAGCCACCAAAATGTGACTATGTACCCCACTGGAATTTTTAGAGAACTCTCTAATAAAATCCATACCCCACATTGCAAAAGGAGCTTCTGCAACAATAGGGTTCAATAAGAGTGTACCTGAAAAATTCAATTTTTTAGAAAACCTTTGACAAGGCTCACATTTTCTGACATAAGAATGAGTGTCTTTGAACAATATAGGCCAATAGTATCCTACCCTCAAGATTTTATGAGCTGTTGACCGAGTAGAATGATTTCCTCCATACATTCCAGAGTGCTTTCCTTCAACACTTTCTCTGATTGGTGCTTATCCAGACAAAAGAGTAGAATGCCATCATTATCTTTCCAGTACAAATCACCCTGGATCCGCACATATCTCTAAGCTTCCAATTTTAGACTCCTTTGATTATCATTCAATTCAGGTGGACATTTAGCATTTTTGATAAAATAAATAACATCCTTGTACCAGGTTTGTATTTCAATACTAGTAATCATATCAATATTAGCAGCAACATTATTTACCTAGACAAGGTCCATATTTTCCTCAGTCATTAACTTAGCAAGTCCCAATCCTCTTACCAATTTGGTAATGTGAATTTCAAGGTCAAACTCTTGAATCTTGTTTATCCATTTACACCTCTTTCCTATGACTTCACTCTATGTTACGATATCCTTTACTGCAGCATGAGGCACATAAGCACTAACCTTTGCATAGACCAGATATGGTTTGAAAGCTTTGATTGCCTTTACAAGGGCATAGGCTTGCTTTTCCATTAGTTCATAATTTGATTTAGTAGATTGTAATGATTTTTTGAAAAAGGCTATAGGATGCTCATATCCTTCTTGATCCTTTTGTAAAAGGATAGCTACAATAGTATGAAAAGATGCAAAAGAAAATAGAGAAAATGGTTTCAAGTAATCAGGTGACACCAAAACTGGGGCCTCTTGAATTTCTTGTTTGATGCTTTCAAAAGCTTGTTGAGCTTCAAGATTCCAATCAAACTTCACTTCCTTCTTAAGGAATTTCACTATGGGTTTGACCAATTCTGCAAAGTTAGCAATAAACCTCCTTACAAAATTACTCTGTCCCAAGAATGACTACACACCCTTTATGTTCTTTGGTGGAGGGACCTTGTTAATTGCCTCTACTCTTTTAGGATCAATCTTGACTCCTTCTTTTGATACTATGTGTCCAAGTAACTTCCCTTCTATCACAGCAAATTGACACTTTCTGGGATTCAAGGACACACCAAATTCTAAGGCCTTAAGAATGACCTTTTCCAAATGGGAACAATGATCATCAGCTTTCTTGGAATAAGCAGTGAGGTCATCTTGATAAACAACCATTAAAACATTGATCAAATCCTCAAATGCAACATCCATTACTCTCTGAAAAGTTTCTCTAGCATTTTTTAGACCAAAGGGCATGCGAACATATACATATGTTCCCCATGGGGTTGTAAAGGCTATCTTAAATTGTTCTGATTCTCTGACCAACACTTGATTATAACCCGCAAAACCATCCATCATTGACAAGAGTTCACATCCAGTCACCCTATGTAGCATGGCCTCCATATTTGGCAATCCATAATTATCCTTGAGTGAAGCCACATTTAGGTTCCTAAAATCAACACAGAGCCACATGTCACCATTCTTTTTCCTCACTGACACAAGATTAGAAACCCATGTAGAAGGCTTGATTGGCTCAATGATACCAGCATCCCTCAATTTTGTCAATTCAACTTGCATCTTAGTGGCCAGTAAAGGGTTAATGGGTCTCTGCTTCTATCTAAAAGGCTTAGCTTCTTCTTTTAAAGGAATTTCATGTTGAAATAGATCAGCCCTATATGCCTTACGATCATCATAGGACCAAGCAAATACATGCTTGTATCTTTTCAAAAGCCTGATTAGATTTCCTCTAATCTCTCTGCTCAATTTCTTCCCAATGTATACCATTTGTGGGGAGGTTTTTGAACCCAAATTTTTTTCCTCTAAGTCTTCCATTTTTGTGTTAGACTTTTGGGACAAAAACCCATCATTTATTTTAAACATCCCCTCCAATTCCACTAACCCTTTAGGTATGTGATTTGAGGGTAACTGCACTATTTCATTTCCCATGATACATTCTTTTCCCTCAATGCACTGTTGTGCTTCATTGAAATCTATTTGCTGGCCATCATAATGATCAATGCCTTGAATAAGCCTAAGGATATCTAAGTCATCCTCGAAAACTTGCCAATTATATACATTATCAGGCACAACAGGCCTAGTTTTTACCTCTAACATAGACACACCAGTGAGGGTTATGTCTTCACTCTTAAGGGAAACATTTACAAGAAAATCTACCATGATATTCTTGGATCTTTCTACCCAAAGCAGATTGAAAGCATCAAAAAACTCTAGTCTATCCCAAACAACATGTTTATACAGTTCCAATTTTTCATCCTTGGAAGCATACTAAGATCTTACTTGGGCTATAATGAGTTGGGAATCACCACAGACTTTTAAAAATTTAATACCATGCTTTATGGCTACATCTAGTCCCAATATTAAAGCCTCATACTCAGTAGTGTTATTTGTACATTGAAAAGTTAGCAAGAATGAGTATTTAAATGTAATACCTGATGGGGAAATAAATACAACACCAGCTCCTGATCCTTCCTTGGAGTATCCACCATCAAAGAAAATTTTCCAGAGCCCATCTTGCTACAAAATCAGCTCATGCACAATTGCATCTATGTTTTTCATTTGAGGTACTTCCTATTCAATCACAAAATTGCTCATGTCCATATCTACAAAACAATTTAGATCCTCTAGAGCAACCATTTCCACCATCATTGAGGAACGGGGTTCCCTGTACAACTTTACCTTAGTCCCATTGATTAGAATAGTGGCATATGATAAATCCAACTCTAATTTTCCACCTACTACTGCAGCCCATTGTCTTGACAGTAGCATGCCATAATGAGGCTTTGTGTCCACAACAACCACATTCATTTTATATGTGGCTTTTGGGAATGCAACAATCTTCACTTCAATTTCAATTAGGGTCCCTACAATAGGTACTATCCTATTGTCCATTGCATAACACCTACCATTAGAAGTGTCAACCTGCAACCCCAGTTCTTTCCTTACATGGTAGGGCATCACAGTTGTGGCAGCACCGGAATCTATCATACAATTTTTCAATAACAAATTATTCACAATCAAGGTCACATAGAAATGGTTGATAGAGGAAGGTTCTTGTGTCACAATTGTCCCAACACACACATCAGAGATGTCATGAATTGAATTAGGCTTCTCCATGGAATTCCCTTCCTCTTGCAAAGCATGCATAGATCTCTACTCATTTATAAGAGCCAAGGCTGCTACCTTATGCTCCTCTATTTTAAGCATCTCAAGCAAAGGGATAGAGACCTTCATCTGGGACAAGGCATGTCTCATATCAAAAGTAGGGGAATTAGTACAAGAATCAGAGTGATCCTTTGACTTACCAGTTCTCTTCTTCAGTTTGTCAATAATAACTTCCTCCATTTTTTTACTCACAATCCCTTGATCCTTACTATCCAAAACATTGGGATTTGGGGAGTCCTTATCTTGAGAATTGCCTTTGACAAACACTGATCTAGGGACTCCCTACTCATTATCTACCTTTCTATTCCTCAAATTGTATGAGGATCTTGCTTGTGTTATAGAAGCCATAGTTAGGTTTCTGATTTCTTCTTCACTGGGCTTTCTCCACTATTTTTCATTTGACCCTGATTCTACCATATGAGTTTTATAATCATTATTATCAAATTCCTCATGATCAGAGTGAGTAAATATTTGTTGCTCATAATTAGAGAAAATATTTCTCTTATGATCAACATCTAGGCAAATAGATTCATCATCTGAGGACTCAAGGTCCCCCATTAGTTCAGTAGTAAACATATTGATGGCAGGCTTTTCAGATTCTTCATAATCTCCCCCACATAAATCATTAGCCTCTTCTCCCAAGGCTTGAGCCACAACACACTGGAATGGTGAGTGGGGCATATTACATGCCACACACCAAGGGGTATTTTCCACATTATGTGCTATATTTTTTTTTAAAGGGTCTGGTGTATCTCTTCCCTTTTGAGGTTCATTATTATCAAGAACAGGCCTCCCATCTTTCCATTTTGTTTTGTAAGGAATATCCCTCAAATTAGGGGACTTGTCCTGCCTTTGATAAGGAGGTCTCACATCTTGAAAGTTTCTACCACCTTTATCAAACCTTGCTGGGAAATCTTTGGTGTTACCAAGTCCTTTGTCCATTCTATCCTCTTCCTTGGATGGCCTTGCAGGTTGTGACCTGGTTTCTTTCCACAGTCTACCTTCATCCCTTTTGTACATTTGGCCAGATGCCTTTCAGTTACTCTCAATATTTATGGCCAACTTAAAAGCATCCCTAAGGGTACGGGGATTCTTATCTCTCAAAAGGTAAGACATCTTACCATCCATAGAGTTGAAATAAGTTGTCATGTAGCCTACATCATCTAGCCTTAATACTTGGAATAGTTTATACATAGCCTTTTGGAATCGGCTATTAAACTCTGACATGCTCTCATTATAGTGTTTCTTGATATTATTGAACTCATTGAGCATGTAGCTAGAGTTCACATGTTCTTCATATTTCTCTTCTGACAAATTCTTCCCAAGATGCAATACTGTTCTCAGGTAGACCCCTGTACCAATCCCGAGCATCCTCAATTAATGATTGAAAAAAGAGCTTCATTATGACATCTTCATGTTCAATCTCATAATCATTGACCTTATCTATGAAAAACTTCAGATGCTCTTCACAAGTGATAACATTATTCCCAGTGAATAATGGGATCTTCTTTCTAATTTCATTGGGAATAGCATTAGGTTGACCAGGAATACCATAAAAAAATAGAGGTCTATATCTATCCAAATGAATTGGTCTTCTTTGGATATTTGGTTGATTGAGAGGGGTAGCTGCAACACTTTGATAGGGTATAGTTCCCATTGTACCACTAGCTATAAAGGGAACTTGATTAGGAACTGGTCTAGGTAAAATTTGTCTAGGGTGAAAGGCTTGAGCATTTGGAAGTGAAGTAGTGGGCTGACTGGGTGGAGTTGTTCCTATGGTGATAGGGATAGAGCTACTAGTGAATGTGTTCATGTTAGCATGTAGGAAGGCAATCTTCCACTTCATTTCATCAGCAGCAACCTCCAACTCAAGTTTCTCCAGTTGAATAGCCAAATCTTCCTTTGCTTTTCTAGACTTCTCCAAGTCTATACTTGTTTGAGAAGGTACATTAGGAGGAGCCATAATTTACTTGGGCTCATTAATATTTATACTCACCAATTTCTGTTTTCCCTTATCAGGGATTTCTTTGGGAGCAATTTTAATCTCCTTGTTTCTCTGGATTTCAGAGGGATTCAATTGCCTTAGGACATGGCCTATTCCCTCAAATTCACCTTGTTTAGGTTTAGTATCCTGAGCCTGCTTTCTCAAATTTTCCATGTCACCAAACAAGTCCTTATTTAAATCTTGAACATCTTGGTTTAAATCACTAACCTGGGTCTCATTTTCTTGGTTCTCTTGAGAAGTTCCTACCTCTCTATAAGAAAATCAAAAATTTTTTGTTCCCTCACTTTTACCCTATTTTCAATCTCAACAAGTTGTTCACTCTCTTTTTTTCTCAAAGCAATCACCTCTTCTCTCAACTTCTCAGAATCATAGGAAGTAGTCTCAGTAGCAGAGGTTTCTTCTAGTTGTTATAGGGTTTCTCTCGCAGGGAAATAACCTACTTCTATGACCTCTATGATTACTTCTTTCTACATATGCACACTTGGTGTGACCCTCTTGATATGTTCGGGATCATCAGAAGAGGAGGAAGTTTCATGAGAAAGTGGGACACGAGATCTTTCTCAAGAAGGGCCTTGGGAACTAGCATTATTATGACCTCTCCTAAACCATTGCTTTCTACTTGGTGTGTGAAGCTCATCACCCACATTATCTTCTGGGCGATCCCTGTAATAAGACCTAGTATTCCTTGGTCGACTCATGGTATATCACAACAATTTTGGCAAGATTTTTCAACTATCAACAACTGGTAACACAGATTATAGAGTCGCCACCCACTATTAAGCGGGAATCAAATTATTTTATGCTGGTCTACAAATGCATAATAGACAGGATTTGCACTAACCTATTGCAAGCTATTCAGAAATCCCCAGCAGAGTCACCATTTTTGTTAGTGCTCAAATCTACAGATTATCAAATACTCATATAATCCCAATGGACATAATCTAGCAAAATGCAAACACTAAGGTATTAAGGTTAGAAAACCTTCTTCACTTCAAGTATGAATACTCAGGCAGGTGTACCTATATCAATTCACTATTTGATTGAGCTCTGAATTGTGAACTAGCTCCTTCACTGCTCTGTCCTTGCTTCCAAACTCAACTTAATAAGATGAGAGAACTCTAAGTATGGCCCAAATTATCTTGATACACAATATTATGATAGAAATCATGAAAGCAGCAACATGAAACAATGGTTTAAGGATATTCATCCTTCTTCTTTTTAGAGTTGAACTCAAGGAAGGCTAACCTCATTCAGTGCTTCTACAAAGAATTACAAAACACATCTAAGAACTTGTCATGGAATGATTCAGATTATGATTGTACAAGTAAAGTAAAATGAAATAGTTATTTATATTTTGGGTGGAAAATCAGTCTAAATGGACCCAAAACTAGTCCCTTATCCACTTGGGCAATAGAGTCAAACCCTACCTCTACATATAACTATCAAAAAAGTACACTAAAACTCAAATGACATGCCTAACATACCATCCTTTTAATTCATACTACTATCATCAAATTCATACATGGATTATTTGTTCCCAGAGATCTCCCCTAAGATTTCACTCTTTCCTTGAAAGAAACTTAAGCTCAACCCCTATATTCACCTTGTGAATAATGCATTTAAGAAGCCTTGCAATTTAAATACATAAGAAAACTAAAACATTCCATACATAAAGACAAAAAAATAGTAGTAACAGAGCTCCAATATTTTGTATTAATGGTCAAAATGCATTGATACAGTATCCTCTCACTTTTAGAAAATAAGGTTTTGTATTCAGAACCTTTCTTACAGATTATTTTAACCACCCCTAGAAAATGAGCAAAAAATGCTATATATACTAATCATCCATCTTGGAATCCTCGAAAGGATGCAACAAGCTTCAGATGGTTGTTAAAAGATCTTGCACTAAAAACAAGATTACAAACTGACAAAATTTGATTGCTACAACAGATTATAAATATCTATTTCGAACAATCTTGCAGGTGGCACCTTTGTCTAAGGATATTTTAGAATAGTTGCTAAATTTATTGCATGAATGATGACCGCCATCCAGCTAACTTACATCACCCTCTGTTTGAAACCGCTCTCCCTCAAATTTTGGATCAGGTGCCATGTCCATGCCTATGATAACTGCTTGACATCTTCACCCTTGTTTACTTTGATCTTCAAAGGTTTGGAGCACTAACACCTGCCACTTCTTCATTTGATGCCTTTTCTTCTGAACCTTCTGAAAGATATTTTGATTCCCAAGTCATATAAGTTTCTTCACTTGGCCAATGAAAGGCAAGTACCTCATCTTTCTTTGATGATAATTTTTCCTACTCAACAACCAACTGGTGAACCTCTATTCTTACATTTGCAAAATGTATCCTAGCATCTTGAAGGAGTTCAAAAAATTGTATGAAGGGGGTGTTATCATCTGTACATAAAATGGAATCTACTTTAGACAATACTTGTCTATCTATTTGCTCCATCCATTGATCTTTATCTTTGATTACCCCATCTGCCTTAATAAGACCAGGAAAGATTTGGAAATCATCTTGGAAATATCTTACTCTTAAGATTTCTGACCTTCTTCTTATACTCCCCCTATTTACCTCAAAGTCAAAAAGATCCTTAACAAACCTGTAAGTGTTTTTAAGCTCTATATTCACAATACATTTATCTTTATTTTGATCAAGAAATGACCTCATACTATCTTTTCTTGCAGACCATCTTTCCAAAATATTGTCCACAGTAGCCACCTCTTTCTGAAAAATTGCTAAGACATCTACCAATTGTTTTGTAGATTTGTATATTTCTTTAGGCCTCACCATTGCAACAAAATGTGAAACAACATCTTTTATCTTCTTATCTAACCTATCCTTTACTTTTTGATCAATGTATTCCTCATCTATGGAAGGAGGAAAAGGAGAAGGGGGAAGTTCAATAATAGGGCTTGATGAGGAAGGCCCAGCAGGGGAGGAAGCTATTTGCATTTTCTCTGATAATTGTATTGGGCCATGCTCTCCCAATCTCTTTTTTAAGTTTGCAATCAGAATATCTCTCTCAAGAATCCCCTGTTTCATCTCACCATAAACCTTCAAAACTATTTCCAATTTTGCAGTGAGCTCTTCCTTCTCTTTTGCATCCTTTTCTACCACTTTTGCTATTAATTGTGCTGTGGCCATTACCATACCTGATGCTTCCAGCAAAGAAGTATCAGTAACCCTCCTTACAATTAGACTCCCTGAAAGGTCATCTTTGACAATTTGTTTTCCCTTGTGACTCTCATTTTTTCTTAAAGACCACATTACCAAGGCTTGGTGATTGTCACTGAAAGTGACTCCTTTAACAGCCTGTTCTACTTCCTCTAGAGTTCTATGGAATGGAGTATTCTATTTTCTAACTACATCAAATATTACTACATCACCTATATCCCATTCTGGTAGGATTAGCACTCCTAATACCTTTACCATATCTCTTCCCTGTTTTGGAGTGATTTGTTTAAATTTTGTAGTCATCTCTATTTTTACTTCTTCCTCTATGACTTGTAAATCCTTCTCTGAATATTCTTCATGTCTTTTCTCATAGATTTCTTAAAATTGTTTGATGTTTAATTTCCAAAGAAATTGCATAAAGGCCCAAGTTTTAACAAAAGTATCATCAACCAAAAACTCTTCACAAGCTTTCTTGATTACAGGGTCCAATTCTGTACCTGCCAATTCCCCTGCTATTAAATCCAACTTAGGTTCTTTTGGTGGCTTTGGCACTCCCTCATTTACTTCTTCATAGGTCATAAAGATTTGACCTAGAGCATCTACTTGCTGTACTTGTTCTACAATCTCTTGGTCATCAAAAATTCTTAGAGGAGACTGTGATGGAGAGTACTCCTTTTCAACATGAGCAGGTCTTTCTTTGACTCTTTGTTTCTTTGATGGGGGTGGAGAATCAATTACATCCTTAGAAGCTTGAGGATGAGGGGAATCAGGGACCTCTACAATCTCCTTTTGTTTTCCAACCTGTTGTAAGGTTGATGGGATATCCCTTTTATCTATTTTGTTTTGCTGGCTCTACTCTAGTATCACAACATTATAACCAATCTTCTTTTGCACCATGTACCTCCCTGGGGGTAACCCTTTTGTAAATACAGGCTTCCTCAACAATTGTTTAGCATTTTTTGGATCATCCTTCATAACCTTTTCCTTCTTTTCATTTAGGGTCTGAAAAATATCCTGAAAACAATTCATAAGAGTGTCTATTTTCTTCCCCATTGGAGTTATGCTTTTCAGAGGTTCCCATCTAGAATCAAATTGTCGGATAAAATCTAATGTCTTCCTGTATACCAGCCATTTTTCTTTCCTAAGCTCTTGTTCCTATAACTTATCTACATTCCTGATAATATCTTTAGGGAAATTAAAAATATGGTTAATCATGGCACACTTGGCTCTCTTTTTAAACATTTCAATATAGAAGCCTTCTGGATCTTCTATTCTGGCAATTGCAGTAGCCATATGATATGGAGCTAGGATTTTATCCATGTAAACCCATCCACCCTTGGTAATTATGAATTGATGGGCAATGGTAACATTTGGGAATAAAGTTCCCTTGCCTTTTCCAGTGAGGGTACACTCTTCAGTATCTCCCAACTACCTAAAGAACTTTGCAATTCCAATCCTAAGGGGTACCTGATAGGATAATATAAAAGGGGTCCCCCTGAAACCATACAACCTAATGACAGTTGATACATTTTAGAAAATAACATCTCCCCAATTGTGTACAATATTCAGATTCTTAGCAAACTGATTTGGCCTAACAAGCTGTGCCAATACTGTTGGGATTCTTGGGTTGTCTAAGACAAACAACTTCCTGAGTCTGGCTGCAAAATGTTTATCAAAATTAATGAAACTATGATCCTTCTTATCCCAGGTCATTGTGAGGCTCCATAATTGGATTGGCATATCTTCACCATCCTTCTTTCTCACTAATTCCATTTCTTGGTCAAAATAACTTGCTCCTTTAAACAAAAACATGTACATTATGAAAGAGTACCAGCAAAAGGGCCTATCATCTTCATTATTTTGAATCTTCAATAATCCATTATGGATTAATTCAGCAATAAAAGGAGAAAAATCAAATGTAATAGATATGTGTGTATGTAGAATTTGGATCACCATGCACATCAAGTGTATTGGCATCCTTTCACTAACATCCTCCCCAAAAACCTAACATAATGACCAATATGCACCCTTAGCTCTCAGATCAAAATATTCTATTTTAAAAGGCTCTTGAGTGTTCTGTCCCATAATAACCATTTTTCCAATTTTGGTGCAGAAATCCTTCAACAATTTGCCTCTAAAATAGTTCCTTTGTGCATCATACACTTGCCTTAGCTCTTCAAAGTCAATATTTTCCAAACTATCTGAGGGTTCACTTAACGTGAACACCTTCCTAATCTCTTTAGAAAAAAATTTAATCAATAGTACTCCCTTTGCATCCCTAACGTCTCTAGTGATTGGATGATAACTCTTTGCAACCTGGGTCATCAAATCCACATCTAAAAAGACACCAGGTACCACAAGTTTTCCTAGGTCAGATTGCCATATATTACTTGCAGGGTGAGGGGCATTTCTCTAAATAAAACCTACTTTGAATAACTCCAATCTAGTGATATCAGAGTCACCACTTGCATTGATAGTACCAATTTTGGCCTCTCTAATAAAATTTGTTGTGTCATATAAACTCTCTGCTACTTTTACCCTTGGATCTTTGGGAATCAATCTCTTAGTCTTCACTAGGTTAGTAGTAGAGCCGGGTAGTAGTTGCAACAAATCCTCATGCAAACTTCTTTCACTATACTCAACTTTACCAGATAATTCTTTCCTTGGTGTCATTTTTAGGGTTTATCTTTAAAGAAATCTTTGCGAGATAGACAAATTACAGAACTGTGATTCTTTTAATAGGGAAGAAATTTTTGCATGTACTTCACCAACCTTTTTCTCAGAGACCATCGAGAGATAGCAACTAGTTCTCATAATTCTTCATGCTTGAGTCTCTGTAAATTTTTGATCTCTTTGTCCTTCTGAGAGTGTGCGAAATTTTGATATCTGAGTAATTAAATTAGTCATGTCAACAATTTATTTAGCACGATTCAACAATTACTCCTCTGAAAGAATGAATGGTCACTTCTCAATGAGAAACTTCAAATTTGCATCACTTTATCTCCAGTTTGAAATAGAACCATCGATCCTCATTAGCATAAGATCTAACGGCTTGTCACATGATCACATAGCATGAAAATTACTCATGTGAACATATGACTAACCATCACTTTATCTCTCTATTTATGGCGGTCTCTTATAACTTCCACCGTTAAGACAAAATGTCATTCGCATGATCGCATAGCTTGAAACAAGCTTATGCGAACATGTGAAAACCTGTTAGCATCAATCATCATCATTATCTTTCTTCAAATTTTTGGTCCCACTTCGCCTTTGTCAATAAAGAAAATCCACGCTTGCAACACCTTGAAAATTGTCATGTACTTTCTTTCTTTTCGAGCACTGGTGTCTGCTGACATCTTCCACATCAGCAAGTATTAACGACCCATCAGGCAGAACCCACATGCAAAAATTGACACCGATCTTACTGAGATTAGCCAATAAGAAAATTCTATTCATGTACATCTGTCAAAAGTCCCACCTAAGAATCACACTTGGCTTTATGCAAGATCGATGGCTTGTCACATGATTGCATAGGCCTCTAAGATCCCATGCGATTATATGATAGCTGTCCGATCTTCCCCTTATTGCTTTTCACACTTTGGAGATTCCTCTACCACTCGCCCCACTATTCTTAACAAATAAAAGGCTGCCATTTGTAAAATACTTGTCAGTGGTCCCACCTGGTTTCCGCATCAGGCTTCATTATAAAATCAACGGCTATTTCGCATGTTCACATGGCTTGGAAAGATTCCATGTGAACACGTGACCGCCGTTAGATCTTCCTTAAAGATTCATAGTTGAATGAAAACTAAAACATTAGAATATAAGGTAATTAGGACATAGGATAAATTATTTATATCACTGGGTTTCTAGATTTAGGAAAAAGATATAACCCCCACATGAAAAATAAATGCATGTGCTCTTTAATAAACTTAAGTGACTTAAAAAGTAACATTCAAATAGCAATGAAGAGAATGACTTAAGGTTTATTTGAAAATGGCAGACATTTTTAGGGTTTTGACATGAATTTGAAATTCTTCAAAAACAAGACCTAGGGTAAGGATTTTTGAACTTGGTTGTGACAATTTTGAAGAAATTCTAACACCTGGACCCAAGAAAACTTCACAAACCAGAGGATTAAACCAACATTTGGACAAAAACCTTAGAAAATTAAGAATATACCCAACAGTATCCATCCTTCTAATTACACTAATGAGACAATCGTGCAAGACTCAATTTAGGGTTTCACAAATACCTTGTTTGCAACTCATCAAAATGTAGGGTTTTGCCTTCAACCTTTACCAAGATCTTTCTCAACACTCTTCAAACACTTAACTAAATTTGCAAATTTAGCTCCAAATATTCTCTCTTCAACTGCACTTTGATCACAATGGTGACTGATACACTCAAGTAGAACATCTTATACATCATAGTGCACCAAAACCTAGAAAACACATAAAGATGATATCCTCCAGGGGGTTCTCCTTTCATTTAGGATCATAGATCCAACCACATAGATCCATGTTATGATAATAGAAGTTACCAAATATCCAAATACAGCTACACACAAGCTCTCATAGCTCCATTTACTATTCACAGGGAAAAATGAAGTTCTAGTGTCAAATAGTAATGCTCCCCCTAAGGTCTTGCATGGCTCTTCATGCTAATGATGAGGCATTAACCTCATGAAAATATTTAGTAGGGTCTACTAGGTCTCCTTAATTGTTCATTGCTCGTTTATTTGGCTCAAAATTTCTTTCCTTTAGGTCACTACTCTTGACTCACTTCTCTTTGTATTCTTATTTCATTTCTTCAATGGTTTTCTGATTTTCACTAAGTTCCTTGCTCCTTGCCAAGGGTCTAGGTATCTTTTTTACTAGACCATTGAATCTCCAATACTTCACAATGTTTCCATCATTGTTTCACTTATAACATGTAACTTTCCTTTTAGGTATGAGTTGACTATAATAAATCTACAATTTATAGAACCTAGAAATGTGTCCAAAGTTATTGCACTTATAATAGACAATCCTCTTAGGTTTACCATTAGGCTTCTTCGCATCTTGTTCATGTTTCTCAAGTTTTTTTGCATCAGGTTGGCTAACCTATTTCTCATCTTCCTTCACAATTTCTTCTGGCTTACTAGATTCTTTTTCTTTCTCAACAATCTTTTTCAAGTTAGAATAACTTGGCCTTCTGGATCTCATGTCTAGTTTTCTACATTCTTTCATCTTATGACCATAATTATAGAAATTAAAATAGTAGCTAGAAAAGGGTTTATTACTGTTTGTACATTTACAACTTTTCTCCACTTGTTCTTCTTGATTTTATTCATGACACTTTTCATCTAATGGTTTGGTCTTCTCTTGATTATATTCTTCAACATTTGATCCATCTCTCTTAGGTGAGTTAACATTGATGACCCCATGATCTTTGTTTTGAGATATGTCTTTCGTAAATCCAACTCCAGTCTTATCTCCAACTAGTTTCTGCATGCTAACCTTCTCATCAATCCTCAAACTATTCAGATGAATTTTCTTAATGGGTTCCTTTGCTTCTTCAAATTCACCAGTCACCAAGATATTGTATTTCTCAATCTTTTGATAGTTTACTTTCATTTCTTCCAACTACAATTCAAGTCTTGTTGCCTTTTTCTTTGTTGTTTGTAACCCATTTTTCATTTTCTTGTTTTCATTATTTTCTTCATCAAGCTCCTTAGCCAAATGTATCTTTGAGATCTCATATTCATCCTTGAGTGCTTCATTTTCTTCTTTAAGATTTTCAATATGTTCTAAATCATATTTCTCCTTGTTTGGTTCATGTTGGATTTTGACAAGTTCTTCCCTCAAAATTCTTGCATGATTCAACTACACCTTCGGCTTCTTGATGAAATCTTCTACCCCTCTTAACTTTAATTTTAGATCTTTATTATCTTTATTATCTTGATTAAGATCTTCTAGTGTTGCTTCATAGTTCTTCTTTAGACTACTAAAATCCATCTAGACCTCCCTTAAGTTGTTAGGCTTTTCTTCCAAGGACCTGATGCTTTGATACAAATTGTTAGGATTAAGTGATACTAAGAGGGGGGTGAATCATAATCACAACAATTTAAATTATTTCTTAACCAATTAAAAAGTAAAAAAGTCATTACAATAATCCACAATAAGTACAAACATACAAGAGTACACATAACAACATACTTGTTCTTGAGGAAACCATGGCCAAGGGAAAACCCTGGTGTGGATGGTACCCACAAATATCTGCACTATAATATAGAGACTTGTTCAAGTGTCCAAGCCATGTTAGGAGATGAGTATTGCAATAGGAATTTTCCTTGTTAGAGGACCGATAAACCCTTTTAGGGGTATACAAAATATGTGCTCACTACACTTACAAAATGGTGGACTTCCTATCCTAATATACAAAAAGATTACACACACACACACACATACACACATATGAGAAATATTATTGTAAATCCATTCAACTTGTTCTCAATCACCTTCCAGACTATTTTGCACTACTCAAACTCATATCCACATGTTCACCATACTCTATCCATAATTCACAATCACATATTACATCACATACTTATACTTGATTAAGAATATGGTAACTAGGTCAGCCTTTAATAGGCATTTACAAAACATAATTCAAGCTTAGCCACATAATATTACAACACAAAACCTTAAATACATTGAAAAGGCACTATGTCAGCCATACATACATGATCAATACATAAAATAATATAACATAGGTTAGCCAATACCTATGCAACTTTGCAAGCCCTAATGATTTTGACTTTGCCTATAACTATACTCAGAGAGCTGCATCTTTGAAACCACACATCCAAAACATCTATGCTCACACATAGAGCTATTCCATACATTAATAGATCATCCTATAACTTCCAATGCTTCAATTCATCCTGTATCATCTTCATAATCCATAATACTGTAACTATATTCCTGTGACTGACTATGAACTTGGGAATTTTTCACTTCATTGCCTATCAAAACTGTGTCCTTGTGTCTTGTAGTGATCATGGGGATAAGTTTTTCCATAAATGGAAACATACATGCAATCTAATATTGACCACTTTCCAAAAGATGTAACAATGAATAAGATGATGATGAGGATCTTGGAGAATATGTAGAGGATTGGAAAGTAGAACTAGTAAAGGATAATGCACTTGATGATTAGATCATGGCTTTGATTGTAAGGAGGGAGAACAAAGGAAAAGGTAAGTATAAGGGAAATTTACCTCTAATTTTTTTCTCATGCAATAAGATTGGTCACTTTTCCTGTAGGTGTTCTACAAGAATTTCAAAGTATAAATCTAAGTCATATAAAAGAGGAGAAGACAAATAATGTTACTATGCTAGTGAGGGTACAATTGATGATGAGTCAATATATAATGAGTTTGATGAGATAGGATTTGTAGCTATTAGGGATGAGAAATTTGTGCATGAAGAAAAACCCCTAGTATCCCTAATAGAAAAAAGATCTGAATGGATAATGGATAGTGGATGTTCACATTATATGACAAGAGATAAAGATTAGTTTTTTGAATTGGATAAATATGATGGAGGTGTTGTTAGGTTTGGTGACAATAATCCTAGAAGCTAATTATCAGAAGAGGATCTATTACTTTGGATGGTAAAACTAATAATGATGATGTCCTATATGTTGATGGTTAAAAGAATAATCTTTTGAGTGTTGGACAACTTGTTGATAAAGGCTATCACCTAAAGTTCAAAGATGGAAAGTATGTGGTCAAGGGAAGGATGGGTATTTTGATTGGTTTAGGATTCAAGACCAGAGCTAATGTATTTCAGTTGAATTCTATAGAAACAAACTACTTTGTTGATAAAATTGATTAAAGTTGTCTATTGCATAGAATATTTTTTCATGTGAATTTTTATAATATTGTAAAGGTAAGTAAGATTAGAGATGCTAGAGATTTATCAAAGATTGCAAAGCCCTCTGATGTATTCTACAGATAATGTGTTATGGGAAAAAAAACAAAGGTCATTCATCCAAGAAAGGAGTTCACTACAGAAAGGAGATTCTCTTTGATTCGTACAAATCTATGTGGTCCTACAAGGACTAAATATTTCTATGGTGAAAGGTACTTTATGCTATTTGTTGATGATTAATCTAGGATGGTCTCGGTTGGATCCCTTAGAGAAAAGTTGGAAGCCTTAGAGAAGTTTAAATTTTTTAGAGAAAAAGTTGAAAATGAAACTGGTTTATCTATTAAATGTTTGAGTTTTGATAGAGGAGGATAGTTTACTTCTAATGAGTTTTATGAGTTTTGTGAAGAATATGACATTAAATGATAGACTTTAGCTCCTAAGAATCCACAACATAATGGAGTCTTTGAGAGAAGAAACATAACTATCTTAGATGTTGAGAGGACTCTGTTGATTGAGGGAAATGTTGCCTACATGTACTAGAGAGAGGAATTCAAAACCATAGTGTATGTATTAAATAGATTATAGCTAAGACCAGGTACCGGTAAGACCATATATGAGCTATGGTTTGACAGAGTTCCTACTATTAAATATTTCAAAATTTTTGGAAGTAAATGCTATATTAAAAGAGATGAGGAGATAGGAAAATTTGATGCTAGAAGTGATGAAGGAAATTTCCTTGGATATTCTACTAAAATAAAGGCATATAGATGTTATAACCTAAGATTGAAGAAGTATATTGAAAGTGCAAATGTAAAGGTTGATGAAAAGTTTCATATTTAGGAAAGGGTATAGGATATTGGTGATATTATTATAGTGGAAAATAATGATGAAGAATAGGAAGAGACACCTGAACTTGAAGAGGAAGAGAAAGTTGAATAACCTAAAGAAAAAACACCTAAATACCTGAAAAAGATTCATCTAGACAAACAAACTATTGGGGATAAGGATATAGGTATGCTAACTAGATCTAAAGAAAGAGAAGATATTTGTTTGATTTTGCAAGTTGAACCCACTACTATTGATGAATATTTTCAAGATGAGTGTTGGGTTAAGGCTATATAGGAAGAGTTGTATCAGATTGAGAAGAAAAAGATATGGGAACTAGTTCCTAGGCCTGCAAACAAAAATGTGATAGGTACTAAGTGGGTGTTCAGGAACAAACTGAATGAGGATGGTATAGCGATCAAGAATAAGGCTAGACTAGTATGTAAAGGTTATTCATAGAGAGAATTTATTGAATTTGAGGAGAAATTTTGACCTGTTGCAAGGATAGAAGTAGTTATATTATTTCTTGCTTATGCAGCCTGGAAGAATTTCAAAGTGTATTAGATGGATGTCAAGTCAGCATTTCTGAATGGAGATCTAGAGGAAGAGGTATACATAGAGCAACCTGAAGGATTTCCTTTGAAAAACAAAAAGGACATGGTGTGCAGATTAAAGAAATAATTATATGGACTGAAATAGGCCCCTAGAGCCTAGCATGCAAGGTTAGATAAGTACTTGTTTCATATTGGTTTCAAGAAAGGTAATGCAGATAGTAATTTTTACTTGGGATTTAATTTGGATGGATTTATTATTGTTGAATTCTTTGTTGATAAAATTATTTTTGGTGGTAACGATGGGATGAGTAACAAGTTTACAGAAGAAATGAAAAGTGAATTTGAGATCTCTATGATAGGTGAAATGAAGTTCTTTCTTGGTTTGCAAATAACTCTATATGATGATGGTATTTTCATTTTTCAAACAAGGTATCTTAAGGAATTACTGAAAAAGATTTGTATGGATAATAGTAATCTTGTTGGAACCCCTATGGTAATAGGATGTAATCTTTTAGAATTTGATGATTCATCTAGTGTTTTTTAGATTAACTACTAGTCCATGATTAGAGGCTCACATTATTTGACACACACTAGACTTGAAATTTATAGTGTTTTTGGTATTGTGGCAAGATTTCAAGCATATTCTAAAGAAAGTCATGTGGCTTCTGTAAAAAGAATATTTAGATATTTGAAGGGCATTACAAACCTTGGTTTATGGTATGATAGGAACAAGGATTTTACCTTACATGCATACAAAAAAAATAAATGGATAGGAAATATAGATGACAAAAGAACACAAGTGGAGGAGCTTTCTTCCTTGGAGGAAGATTGGTTTCCTACTTGAGTAAGAAGAAGGATTGTATTTCACAGTCTATAGTAGAAGTAGAGTATGTTGCAGTAGAAAAAAATTATACACAAGTGGTATGGATGAAGAAAATATTGAAGGATATTGGAGAAGATATTAAAGAGCCTATTGTCATTCATTGTGATAGTACCAGTACAATAAATATGTCAAAGAACCCTATGTTGCATTCAAAGAAAAAACATATAGCTATCAAGTATAATTTTCTGAGAGATAAGGTGGTACAAAAAGAAGTAAGGATGGAGTACATTGGGACAACAAAGAAAATAGAAGATATATTCACTAAGCCATTGAAAAATGAGGCCTTTGAGAATCTTAGAGGTAAATTAGGGGCCAGATCCCCTCCTAAAGTTAACTAAAAGATGAAAGGTTACATCAGTCCAGATGTAATTAAAACATTACTTTCTTGTCTGGACCTGATTCTTGGGCCTACTCCTTAGAGGGACTAGTTCTCATAGTGGTACAAAAGTACATCTGGGTGATTGAGCACCTAAGCATAAAAAATTGTAAGAGAGGAGAAGGAGGAGCTCAAAAAGATACATAAAGGATAATTGGAAACCTTTTCCATTGATGTAAAAGGTGGAGTGTTTTTTGAAAAACCCTACTGTGTTAAGGGGAGAAGAATGAATAAATTGAGAAGGTTATGTAAGGATTTTAGATTTATGGTTTTTCATCACATGTTTCCATCAATGCCAAACAGGGGGATTATTGGGAATGTTGTTAACATTCATCTATTGTCATTGATGTCGACATATGCTTTGAAGGATCTTTGAACTGGTTGAGAATATATTGTCTAGAGTAATTCACTAAGGGTAGGTAAAAGAGAAGAATGCATGCGATGATCTATGTTGCATTTTGGTGTCTGAGAGCTTGTGATGTGGTTCACAATAATGTTTAGAATGGTTATCTATGATCAAAAAGCCTTGTTTTTTGGTTATTATAAGTTTAAATGGAAATAGTGTGGATGAGTATGTTGGATTACAGAGAGGGGGGGTGAATCAGTAATCCTTGATTATCTGTACCTTAATAAATTTTCTCTAATTAACTCAGTTAAACATAACTCACTATTTACCAAAAATAGTAAATAAACTTTAAAAATCAACAAATCATTCAAATAAACCATTCATCACATGTAACACGAATCTTTAACATGGAAATGTAGCTTTGGGAAAAACCACTATGGGAATTGTCACCCACTAAGAAAATAGTCTTCTGAAGTACATTCAGTTAAGAGCCAATCTAGTTAAAGATTACAATGCACACTATTAGGCGTGACTCAATCAAGGGATTTCAATCAGATATGTTAGGATCTTCACCCTATTAGGAGTGTCTTGGTAAAAGGGATTTGAACACTCTTTACAATGTTACCTTTTGCAAGGATTTTATAATAAGTCTATTAAATCCACTTGGTTAAGAAATTTCTCTATTAAAAATGCTAATAAGAAAAAATAAATATATTGACCTATAAATTCAAAACTTTCTTTGCATAACCAGATCCTTTGTGTGCTCTTCTATCTTCACTTCAATATAAACTAGAAATCAATTTCTTGACATCAATGACAAGATAATAAATGATCTAACATTTCTACTATCTTGTATTCTTCTAATCTTGGTCAGTCTTCATCATCATCACCATCAGTTATAGTAACAATATCCCTCTTTGGCATTGATGGAAACACACTAAGAATCTTCATTGTTCAATTAATGCTGGTAACACTTCACTGTCATTCTTGTACTCCCTTTGAGCTATATAACTTCTCCTTTTATGTACTTGATCTTCTTCTATTTATTTTCTTCTATCACTAAAAAAATTATTTTTTCAATCTTCTCTCTTTACATTACAACTTCTCCCTTTACTAGATCTTCATCTCCCTATTTGTAGTAATAGTAATACCATACTGTAATCAATTTCATCTTCCTTACTAATCAATTGACTTATTCTCCCTCTTCATTATTCATTAATTTCATCTCCCTCTCTGACAAAAATGCCAAAGACACATATGATCCTTAAATTTTTTTCAAGCAGTAAATTATACCTTAAATGTATTGATCTCTCTTTGTAGTCATAAACATCTTTTGACAACTTTAGGCTTCACCTAAAGACTTAACACTATCATCAACTCATAAAATAGATATTTTGTTGAATACTTGAATTGATGCAACATGCATCATTCCTTAGTGAATATTGGATAGGGGAAGAGCCCCTAACTTACCTTGGAGATACTCAAAAGCATCATTCATAGTGGTTTGGTAAATATACCAGTTATCTATTCTTTAGAATTCACATACTCCAATATCACATGCTTATATTTTACTTTCTCTCTCAAGTAATGAAACTTGATAGATATGTGATTTGTCTTTGAATGCATCACCAGATTCTTTGATATGCTAATTTAGCACTTATAATATCACAATAAATTGTACCTAGATTAGTAATCTCTTCCTGCATACCTTCAAGTAATTGTTTGATCCACACAATGTTAGAACAATTCATAGCTGTAACAACATACTTAGCTTTGGTAGTAGACTATGAAATACAACTTTGTTTCTTACTTAACTATGCACCACTAATATTCCTCCTAAAAATAAAGCTCTACCACTTTTTTTCCAACCCAATCAACATCAGTATATGCCTTGAGATCAAAATATCCTCCTTTTTTGTATAGAAGACCGAAATCTTCAGTCCCTTTCAGATATCTAAATATTCTTTTCACTGCACACATATGTGTCTCCTTTGGGTTGGCAAAAAACCTTACCACAATACCAACTAAATGTGCAATATCAGGCCTACTATGTACAACATACCATATTTTACCAATCATGGATCGGTAAAGTGTCTCATTCACTTCCTTTGAAAATTTACAACTAGTAGCCATTGGTGTTCCAACCAGTTTAGATTCTTCCATATTGAATATCTTTAGGATCTCCTTGATATACTTTGATTGTGTTATGTAGATCCCATCATTTACTTGTTGAATTCAAAGTCCAATAGATAATTTAATCTCTCCAATCATAGACATCACAAATTCCTTTCTCATCTCTTCAGAAAATGATTTAGACATTAACTCATTTACTTCAAATACAATTTTATCAAAAAATATCTCATTAATCAGAATCTTATCAGTACTATCACATTTCAAATATAAACTATTTTTATCATTTTTCCTTTGAAATCCAATCTTGATTAAATAAGAGTGTAGTATTTCATACCATGCTTGGGATGCTTGGTTCAATCCATAGAGTGCCTTGTATAGTTTGCATATCATATCCTTGTTAGAATTTTGAACAAATCCTTTAGGTTATTCAATGTAGAATTCTTCTTCAATAATTCCATTTAAAAATAGAGACTTAACATCCATCAGATAAAATTTAAATCCTTTATAGGAAACATATGCAAGTAATATCCTTACATGCTCTAATCTAGAAATATGAGAAAAAGTCTCACCATAGTGAATACCTTCTTCTTGTGCATACCCTTTGCATACTAATCTTGATTTATTTATGATCAGATCTCCTTTCTCATTGAGTTTATTTATGATAATCCGCTTTGTTCCAATCACATTCTTATCCTCAAGTCTTTGTATTAGCGACCAAGTGTTGTTATTTTCAATCTGATCAATTTCTTCTTTCATTACATTAATCCAATCTTCATTTCCTAGTGCATCCTTAACTAATATTGGCTCAAACTTAGAAATCAAACATGTGTATCTTTCAAATTACTTCTTTTCATGACTTTTGCATTCTTGTCTTGAATAATTTTTCTCAGTGAGTGGTTTCTTCCCACATATTTTTCTAATACAGGCCCGATAGACTATTCATCAGTTTTTCCATCTCTCGATGGAGGCAAAATTTTCTCCTTGATTCCTTCTTGTTGTAGCTTAGTTGCATCAACCGAATTACCTTTCTATACATAGACAAATCTTTGATAATCCTCAAGTTCTATTTTTCTATCTTCATTATTGTCGTCACTAGGGATTGCACCCGAGTATGGCTAAGTGTAAAACCTAGCAATCCCATGAAACATGGGATTACTCTTAGGCTATGGGTAACCTATCAAAGGGTAGACCTCTGGATTTGGGGCCACTTCCTCTTGAATCACCTGAAACTTAACTGAACCTTGAAGGAAAAGAGAGAGAGTGCATGAAAATTGAAACTAACTAGGTGATTCACCAAACTTTGATAGATCCACAAACTGAAAACAAACTCACAATATGATTTAGAACATAGCCTGAGCATCACAACTTCTCCCTAATCTGATTTTTCCCTTAGAAATAATTAGGTGTTGGTTGTAAATGAGAAGGGAAAATGAATTCCACAAACCCAAATACATTCAAATGGACACAAATTGAGACTTTAGGAAATAAAAGTGCTTGTGAACATCAAAATGAACAAAATATCAAGTAAAGGACTAATTTTCATCACAATACATGACATAAAATCCACCCAAATAACTCACAAAGTTGTAGGAAAAGAAGGAAAATTGCTTGATATTTTGTTCATTTTGATTTTCACAAGCACTTTTATTTCCTAAAGTCTCAATCTGTGTGCATTTGAATATATCTGGGTTTGTGGAATTCATTTTCCCTTCTCATTTACAACTAGCATCTGATTATTTCTAAGGGAAAAATTAGATTAGGGAGAAGTTGTGATTCTTAGGTTATGTTCTGAATCATATTGTGAGTTTGTTTTCAGTTTGTGGATCTATCAAAGTTTGGTGAATCACCTAGTTAGTTTCAATTTTCATGCACTCTCTCTCTTTTTTCCTTCAAGGTTCAGTTAAGTTTTAGGTGATTCAAGGGGAAGCTGACGTTGAATCCAGAGGTCTACCCTTTGATAGGTTACCCACAGCTTGAGAGTAGTCCCATGTTTCATGGGATTGCTAGGTTTTACACTTAGCCATAATCAGGTGCAATCCATAGTGACAATAGTTTTTGGCACACCCGGTGGGACAACAGTGATGTTTCTCATCATTCACTAGGATTTTGGTGTGATCCTCAGTGCAATCATCCTTTAAGAGGTAGTTTGTTTCAAGCACCATAGTGACTCTGAGAAAAATCTACTGGTTTAAGCAGTTCAAATGCTGATAAGTTTCCAAAAATATCTTTTTACCAGATTATTTGATGAGTAAGGATGTCAATCCCTAATGCATATTCTCCCTATCACCCCCGATATCATGAAAAAGCCACCCATGTGCCGACATTCATTCTGTATCAAGCTGGCTAAGTACCAACATATAACAAAAATGACCCACAAACAACAAGTTACCAGCATGCACTACCATACCCTCCCACCTAACATCAAGCATCTTGGCAGCATTCCTATCAACCACCCTATGAAGATCACCATTACAATGCTCATAATCAGCCCAATACCACTTCAGATTCAAACTCCATGTCCTCTTTGTTGATAATTTTTCGGGAGGAGATGAGCTCTTTCATGAAAGACTATGTAGAGATGAAGTCTTAGAAAATGATCTCTCAAGATAGTATATGGAGGTGATGACCTTCTCAAGGCATCTCGAGAGCCAGATAGCAATTCATGAGTAGACCCTTGAGGAGAGGAACCATCTGGTCTTAACACAAGAAATGGCCTATGAGAAAAGTCTTGAAGATCATTAAGAATTAATAAGGGTCATTTAGCTTTCAGCTACAAAAACTAAGAAGGATCTCTAAAAGGAGTTAGAAGAAAAGGATCAGTTGGTGAAGAATCTGATGGCACAAGTACCAAGGCAAGGAGATCAAGAGGTCATTACTGCCCCAATGCAAGAAAGATCACTAGAGGAAGACAATAAAGACTTAATGCAGTCTTGGAGACCCTCATGGACTATGTATCCAGGTTACGAGATGCCAACTCTTTTTAAGGAGGAGATCCAGAAGGGGATGCCTCATGCTGCTGAAGAGAACCTAGAAGCTTTACAAACTAGACATGAGGCTCACAAGGTTCAAATCCCAAGTTTCTTGTCTGGTAAGTCCAATAGCACCTCTATTGAAATTCCAAACTTTAGGATTTCTCCTTTAGTTCAGAATCTTAGTCAACAAGAGCCTAATCTCCATGCATTGTTATAGCCTATTCATGACCCTATCTTAGATTTCCAGCCACTCCATTCTATTCCTATAGATGAGACACCTAAAAGGTTTGACTTCCTAAGTGACAATGAGCCTATCCTGCAATAGATAAAGCCCTATGAGCCAATCTGAAAAGAGACCCTTACATCTCATAGCATTAAAGGCCTCCAGGAGGAAGATGATTCTTGTCTTTTAGGTGTACTTTTTAATGATGATCATGAGGAACAAATAGATTTATTGCATAAAGATGGATTAGAGTAGCTAGATAAGGATAGGAAAGAAAGTGAAGAAGGTGAGAGCCTAACTAATTTTTTTGAGGAAATGCCTTCTTATATTTAGAAAAATGAAGTAGTGCAAGACTTACTAGTCAAGCTCATTGATTGTGACAAGGAAGATGGTGTAGTTGTTGCTAACTTAGGACAACAAGAAGATTTTGACTCTATGATAAATGCTTTCTGGTTAGCCTTTGTTGGTGTTCCTCATCTTCCCAAAATAAATGATAACATGTATGTCCCTAAGGAAGACCTTTCATTTCAAGAGGCTAATGTTGTGCCAATTATAGAATCTGGGCCTATTTGCGATAAAGTGGTGGATGAATCTCAAGAATCATGTTTTCCAAACAATGAGGAGGGACTAGTTATGGTTAAGGACCTAATGCAATTTGATAGCTTGGATGAGCTATTGGCTATCCCAGCTGATGAAGAGGATGACCCTCTAATTAAAAAAGAGGAAGTGGTATGGTAGACTATCATAGCGGAGCAAAATTTTTAGTAGCATGTTGAAGACATTCATAAGGTGCATACTGAGCAGCAAGATAGGCATGGTTTTATACTCTCAAGGGGTTTTCCTATCAGATACCTGGCATAGATGGGATCAAATGAAACATGCATACTCAAGGACTCAATGGAGGGTGATGTCAGAAGACCACTCCTTGGTGACTAGGAGCTTATTCAGCCTTATCAGACTCTCTGGGAGGACAACACCTATGATCTAATTGAGGTTAGTAGTCTGGTACACCAAATTCAAAAGTTGATATGCCAGACAGTTCAAGATATTTTTGTATTCCATACTCTCCTTGTTGGCATCAAATATGAAAAGTATAGCATTTTGAGGAGAATGGGAAGTTATTTCAACAATCTAGTTAATGGATTTGTTTAACTAGTTTGTTGATACTGGTTAGAGTAGGGTATGTTAGATGTTTCATCTTTCTGTGTTTCCTAAGTACCTGGCACAAGTTTGTTTCCAATTTTGTTTTTCAGTTTTCTTTCAGTTCAGTTTTTAGTTTGGTTTGGGTTAGCAATAAGCATGAGTAGCCTGCCAGGAAGTCAGCTTCAGTTTTGTTGGAGAGAAGGAGGTTGTTTTGTTTAGGAGCCATGTTTAAATTCGAAGTTACAGGACTCTATGCCCAATGGATATTAAGGCAACTAGTTAGGATGCTTAGCGGGAAAGAACTCATTAGAGTTTGCCAGAATGTTGTCATTATTTTCACTCTTTTGGAGGCCTAATTACTAGATGAAGCTACATTACCCTAGTTTGTGTTATTAGGTGATCTTTCTTAAAATTTGTGTTCATTTCATTTGCAAAGTACATGAAAGGGAAAGGAAATAAACTGCATCTAAGATTACATGAGCATGTATCAATGTTAAGTATGTTGTACAAAAGGGAAGAACTAAAAATAACATTTATCCAGGCTCACACAGGCTGTGAGCATAGCCATTCTTAGAATTGGATGAATGAGTGTTGATATACATGAAGTAATGCAGAATAAAATATAGGGGTACCAGACATTGCCTAGTGATGGTGTCTAGGTTCGATCCTATCTAGAGAGCTCCTCTAATCCTAAACCTATAGATAAGAGAAGTGAAGTGGGTTAGATCCAATGGATCTAAACAATGCCTAGTATCACAGTATTCACAAGAGGCATACATGCACCCATTCATACACCTCTAGGAAGGGTTGTGCTAAGGGTGTGTGCTAAAATGTTGTCACACTTCTATGAATCCTTACATGCAAGAAAACTCAAGAATGAGCACTCACAAATTGATCCATAGCTCTCTATGCATGGAGTTGCAAGATTTGTAAAATTGCTCTCAGCTAGAGCTATAAACTCATGACCTTGCTAGTCAACCACACAATGAGAGATTCCAAATGAATGCAATGCTATGAAAATCTATATGAGAATGCAAATTAATCTTATGAGAATGAAGATGCAATTAATCTATGAAAATGGAAATGAAAGAGTTACAAACCCTCTAATTAAACTATGTGAGATTAATCTAAAACATGAAAGGAAATTATACCATGATAATGCAACTACGATGCAAGCTAGGATGTGATGTAGATGCAAGATGAATGCCAATGATGCTCCAAATCTTCAAAACTTGATGCAAGAATATCTCCAAAAGCTTCAATGACTTAGAAAACCTGTAGCATAATAATTCAAGTATGTATGGTGTGTGCAAATGAGGAAGAGAGCTCTTCTTTTATAGGAAGTGAAAAATAATGGACCATGGAGATTAAGAGGCAAAAGACTTAATCAACGATGGAGAAAAAAAGAAGCTTGATCTTTGTGCACAAATATCCTCCAATAAGAAAATTAGAAGCATTTACTTTATGTTGAGCATTTACTTTATGTCCATGTGAGGCAAAAGTACTTTTCTTTTATTTTTTATTTTATTTTTCTTTATAAATAAGAATTAAATGCTTTATTTGTGCAACAAGGATAAGAAGAAAAGTGGAGATTTTTTATTTAAATAAAAGGGGAGAAAATTCGTTTTAATTAAATAAAGGCTTAGGATAAAATGATTTTATTATTTAATTAAAAGAGATTTTTAATTAATTAAAAGAGAGCATGTTCTCTTAATTAAATAAGATTTTTATATTTTATTATTTTTTCTCTTTTAAATTAAATAAGGCTCAAACCTTAGGAAATATTAAATTGATTATGATTTGATCAAGGAAATTGATATAATTGATATTGTTGATATTTGAAAATATTGATTCAAGGATTTGATAAATTGCAGAAATGGGGGCCCAAAGTCTAGGTGACCATTTTAGGGTGCATACATTTGCCCCTCTTTGACTAATGTGTGATTGATCTAGGAACACATGCAGTCAAAGAAGAATTGAAATGTGAGATCGATATAGGATCACAAAATAACTCAGATGTGAGGTCGATTCGGGATCACATCCAGACAAACATAAACAAAAGATTTTGGACATGAGGTTGATTCGGGATCATATCCAAAATAAGAGATAAGAATCTCAAGCTTGAGCAAAAAATCATAAAAAGATGTTTGAATCAAGAAAATCAAGGATATCAGGGATGAGAATCCCATAAATACTGGCCCCTCGGAGTCGAAATCAAAATCAGGTAGAGAGGAAAAGCAGATTGATAAAGATTGATCAAATCAGAATGAAATCACAACTGAAGATAAGGGAGCATGATAAGATAACCATCAAACAGTGAAGATATGCCCCAAGTTGACTAGGTTTGACTGGGAAAGATATAGGATAAAGATTAAGTCAAACCTCAGAGAGAGGAAGTGAAAGGTTTGAATGAAAGACTAGAAGTTTGAAAGACATGGAAAGGAAGAAATTACATCAAAAATTGAAGAATTGTGCCGCAAATGGTCAGTCAACGTGAATCAAATTTCGGTTTCGAGTTCGAAATGGATAGAAAATGATGTGACATGAAAGACCAGAAATGAAAGATATGATCAAGAAGAATCAGAAAATGAGCACAGTTGACCAACTAGTCCGTAAATGATAAAAATGAGAGCTCTCTCCATATGCAAGATGCAAAAACTAAACTATGATGAACCTAAAAATGCAAGCTACTATGAAAGTGGTTGACTTGCAAGGTCACCATGCCTATAGACGTCTAATTATAATCATCGAGCGTTATTGGTAGCGTCGTAAAATCATACAATGCACACTAGCATAACTATGTGGATATGAATATGATCTTTATCAGATAGAAATGTGGAAATACCACCTAGGCATCAAAGCCATGGAGGTCAAGATGACTAATGCAGTGAGATTACCTAAATTTTGATATGGCTAGATTATGCTTGTATCAAGACACATGAAAGTCAGGATAACTAGAAGCATGCACTTGCAAAACAGTCAAGGATAATACCTTATCAATCCATAGTGTCAAGTAAGACTAGCATAAATGCTCATGACAGTTAAGATCAACAAAATATACCCATAAGCAGATAAAGAAAGAAAATATGTTCCCATACCCTCAGTCTTCTAGCTATGCATCATCAAAAACTTCTCAGGGAGAGATCACTCATCAAAGAAATCCTCATAGACAGCACACAAAGAAAAGTAAAGTCACCATATCTCAAGCGAATTGATTGTTTAAGTTCATGTGTGTTGGTCATAGAGTCAGACTCTGGTTATCACATCTGCAAATGAGAAATATTGCATCATACTTAGACTATTGGGTAAGACATCTGATAAGTGTTGAGAAACACTCAACGCTAGGGTAGTGTTGAAAAACATAGTTTGGGGTGGTGTTGAAAAACACCTGTTGTGAAATGCCTCAAGAGACAAATGCACCTAAAGGACCAATGCTAACAGGTATGCCCCTTAGACAAAGACAAAGACCAATTCCAGACCAAGGCAAATAAGGTCAAGGTATGATGGAAAGTGGCTAAGTGTCGAGGATGCATGCTAACAAATAGGGGTGCAAAGGCCTCAAGTAGCGCCTGTTTCCAGGTTTTTACCACTTGGATTTTATTGCAATTTTTTTTTTTTTTCTACCAAGGCGCCTATTGCTAAGTTTTCACCAAGGCACTTTTTCTATTTTTTTAAATTTTTTTTTAATTTTTTGATTTTTTTGTATTTTTTTAGGACTTTTTATGCTTTTTAGGATTTTTTCAGCATCATATATCAATTTTTTTGGTATTTTTTTCAGGATCAATAAATATGTACAAAGGATGCTCCTAGATAGAACAGGCATCAAACTCATGAGCAAGATCACATCGTGTAGTCCCAATGTCTAGCAAGGTGGAAAAAAAGATGGATAAGCAAGCTGGTGGAGGAAAGGAGAATGAAAGTGAATGAAGGGAATAAATCTTCAAGGTCAAACTCCTCAAGAATACCCAAGCTAGGAAAAAAAATTGTCATGTAAAGTGCATCTGGACAAACAATGAAAGGCTAGCATAGGATAAGCCTCAAAAGCATGGTATAAGAGCAGGAAAGGATGCAGTCCAAAGGAGTAGACATGTCAAGAGACTTCATAGCATCGTGTTTACTCTTTTTTTATATTAGATCAAGACCAAAGGGGAAAAGGATAGCGAAAGGCTAGAATGAATGGAGGAAAATAAATATGAAGGCTAAACATGAATGGAATGAAAACAAGATCATTGTAAGATAGTTCACAAGATAGCCAAATATTCAAGTATAGGTCAACATTGTCAAGATCAAAGAGCGAAGATGAAATTGATGCAATATGTAGAAGAACTATGCATGATGCTTGATTGCCAGGTTTTCATCACGGTACTTATCCAAGGTGCCACAAGGGAGTGGTTATCACCATAAGATGAATTTATTTCTCTTTACTTTTGCTACCAAGGTGCCTGTTTCCAAGTTTTCACCATGACACATTTTCAATTTTTTTTCATCTCTTTTCTTTTTTTGTTTTCATTTTTGAATTTTTTTCTATTTTTTGAATTTTTTATTTTTTGGAAGAAGGCAAGCTTTTTAGATAATGCTCCTTGAAAGGATAAACCATGATATGCCAAGGATTCAAAATGATATGCTCAAAGATGCTGATAGGGAAAGGGAGATGGAAGAGAAAAATGGAGGATAAGGTTTTATATAAAGCGAGTGAGGTTGGAAGATAGGAGGAATAGGCAAATGAGGAAAAATGATAAAAGGTAGAAGGATAATGAATGGAAGGAATGTGAAAAGGTAGATGGAAAGAAAGGTAAGATCAACATCAATACACACCTTGAAAGGTGATGGAAAAAATGGAGGAAAACCATATTCTAGTCCAAGTGCGAACCATATTCTGGTTCATTATTGCTATCTGACTCCTCGAAGAGAGGATTGGTGTGCTTGTTATAATTCTCAAATGTGAATGAAGGAATACGAGAAGGAATATGGAAAATGTATAGCAAAAATTATGGTTCAGGCGCATGGAATGGAAGAATATTTTTGGAAAAAAATGAAGTGGAACCCTTTGGAAGCTTGAATGTCAACTTCACTTTTTGTTCAACATAAGACTCTTTCAAGAGAGACTTTGAAATCCATATAGCTTTAAGATTTTTATTTTCTTTTGATGTGTTAGAGAGAATATCTTCAATGATGGATTTTGGAACCCATACTTGTCTTGTAGTTTTCTTCTTAGATATCTCTTTTGACTTTATGCCCCCATGTCGATTAGAGGAGACATGGTGATCTTCTTTTTTTGATGGATTCTTGTATTGCTTCTTTTTCTTGTATTGAACATTCAAGTTACTTCCAAAAAACTTGAGATTTGTGGAAGGAGGAGAATATGACTGGTTTAGATGGGTGGGTGGATGAAAAGGATTCAAAGGTATGCATCTATGTTGATCTTGAGGAAAGATAGGAGATGGAGGGATGTAAGGACCCAAGATGGATGACAAATTAGGAGAATTAGGAGAGGAAAGCGAAGGGACATAAGGGCCCAAGATGGAAGGAAGACATGAAGCCCTTAGTATTGGTGGAGGAGGTCCAAGGATAGATGTGGAAGATGCAAAAGGATAATCAATAAGTTCATCAGCATCTATATCACAACCAAGGATATCAACATCTTTAGAGTGAGAATTAAAATTTTCAACAGGATCCTAAACATCTTGAATAGGAGCACCTTCTTTGATAGGATTGTTCAAAGCTTGCAAAGATTTAGGAAGAGAAGAAAGTGGAAGTGAACATGGAGCGGTAGAACAAGAAGATGGAAGACTTTGATCTTGACAAGGATCTTTGGATAGCATAAGCACATCATTTTTTTCTTGATTTTCAATAGGTTTTACATCAAAAGTAACAACACCATTTTTAATAACCTTAATGGAAGTATCATCTTTGGAAAGCGCAAGTGTGGTAAGGTTATTTTGATTATCAATAAACTCAATAGTGTAAGTAGTAGTTTGATCTTGCTTAGGAGATGGTGGAATGAATGCAGAAGAGCGTAGAGGATCAAAAGAACCATGCAATGGAGAAGATACATCATGAAGAGAATTGGATGATATAGAGGGTTCCTGATCTTGATATTTATTTATATTTTTTTCTTTATCATTTTTAAGGTCCTCTTGACATGGAGCCACTTTTAAGGACAAGGAAGCATGTTGGAATTGTATGGAAGACTTTGGAAGAGATAGTGAAGAATTAGCTGAAGTAGGTAGTATAGCAAATGAAGGCTTAAGATCTTTTAGTTTAGCATCATTAGAAGTATTTGTAGCAAAGTGAAGGTTAGCTTGAGTTTCTTTAAGAGGTAGCACTTGAGAATAACTATAGGGAACTGCATGGAAAACCTTAGAATCTTTGTTGGATGAAGGATTTGTGATAGATTTGGAAGACTCGGAAGCTTTAGGAAATGTATGGGCATTGGAGGAAGTAGAGGATGGAAGGGAACCATCACAAGACAAAGGTTCAACATTAATATGATCTTTCTTGAGAGTGCAACCTTTATTTTCAGCATGAGAACTTTTAGAGGAGAGATTCTTTTGATGTTTGAAATCACCGCGGTAGATTTTCTCTTCCTCAGTAGGAATATTGTATTGTTCACAAAAATCATCAAAGAATTCTTCAAATTTAGAGTCATATGGATCACCATCACAGTCTACCCAATACGACTCCCGCTTAGAAATCACAAGTGTACCACGAGGATGATGCTTAGGAATAGAAGTTTCATGGGCATCACTACATTGTCCATCATCATAGTCATTATAGTCATCATAGGTGGGTGTATCACTCTTTGTGGAAGAGACATCACAAGGACTATCACGTTGCTCTTTATGGTATGTCTTCTGAAGAGAAGACTCTTTGAAGAAGTAGAAGAAGAATGATATTGTGAAGAAGAGGAAGGTGAAGACCTAGTGGAAGAAGAATACTTGGATGATGAGGAATTTGAATGATGTTTAGAAGAGTCATGATAAGATTTGGAAGATGAAGAATGTGAATAGTGTTTAGAAGAATCATGATAAGACTTAGAAGATGAAGAATGAGAATGATGTCTGGAAGAGTCATGATAAGACTTGGAAGGTGAAGAAGAATGAGAAGATTTAGATGATGAAGAATGTTTGGAAGAAGAAGATCATGATATGATCATGTTTATGATTCTAGAAAAAGCATCTTATTTAATCATCTTTTCTTTTATTTTTGCTATAAATTCATCACTCATGAGAATTTTGGAGGAACAACACTTTTCAAATATGTCAATGAGCTCAAGATCATCTATTCTTAATAAAGGTTCCAAAACCAGATAGTCAAGATTCATGGTTATAGAAGAGGAGGAATCAAGCATGGAAGAAATGAATAGATGAATAGAAGAAGGTAGACTAGATAGTAAGAGGAAAAGAATCAAGAAGAAGAAGAAGAATTTCCCATGGGAATAGAAGACTTTAGAAGAACATGGGAAATGGAGAAGAAAGAAGAAGACTAAGAGTCATCTTGTGCAATTGATACCATAACATTCATTGAGATGTTGAGCAACATGACAACACTTAGGATCTAATCTAGACTGACCAAGGAATACCAAGTTTCTAAGGAGAACTCACTACAGTAGGATGGAACTCAGTTTCAATATTCCAAATAGATCTTTCAAAAGATTTCACAATGATGATCAAGCACATAGAATAGCAACTAGGGAGTTCAAGCAAATAGTCTTCAAACAATGAGCAAGGGGCAAAGCAACCTTGCGCATGAACAAGTATAGTGACTTAGTATTTCTACTCCTTAAAGGTTCTACTTGTGTATGTTCTTGACAATGTTTTAGTAGGCACTTAGAATACAACAACACCTTATCAAGTTGTCTACAAGGATATACATTTCTTTTCTAAGGAGTCATCAATATACACAAGGTATGTGAGGCCCAAATTCATAGATGAGAAGAATCCAAAATCACACAGCCGGGGGGAGATGGTAACCCAAATCTCCTCCTTCACTTCTCAAAGGTATAAAGTTCTTTGAGGCTTAGCCAAGAGTGATATCAAACTCAATTCCCAAGAGAGGTGTCTTTGGATTCACCTCCCAATATTTATACTCCACCAGAACATAGGAGTTAAGGTCATCCCTTGAGGTGGTGTGTCCCCAAGCAGGCCTTCTAGAAATAAAAACTAAGTAATTCACTATCAAAAGTATTTAGAGCACTAAAGGTGGAACACTTAAATCTTCAAGTGAATGCGAAGTGAGTCTAAAAGTGGAACATTTAACCCTTTAAGATAATGTGAAGTGAGTCAAAAAGTGGAACATTTAACCCTTCAAGAGAATGTGAAGTGAGTCCAAAAAATTGGAACACTTAACCCTTCACACAAACTCAAAGTGAGTCCAAAAGTGGAACATTTAACTCTTCACACCAACTCAAAGTGAGTCCAAAAGTGAAACATTTAACTCCTCACATCAACTCAAAGTGAATCCACACATTAGAAAACAAGTGAGTTCCAAAAAGCACAAAAGGGTTGCCTAGTGGAGCAATTAACGCTTCTTTCCTGTAGACCCCTCCCCTTTAATGTGGCGCTGATCTTGCAACCACAGGGCGGAAATGAGGGGCCAGCGGACTAGTGAGTCCAATAACCCAAGATAGAAATCTAGATCAATCACAAGTAATCTAAAGTTGCTTATCAATACTACTCATAAATGACAAAGGGTTGAGTCAATGGAATATTTAACTTTCCAAGTAAACATAGAGTGAGTCCACAAAGTGGTGCATTTAACTCCCTATGTAAACAAGGAATGAATCCATGCCCTCAATCACTCAATGAGATATTTGATATTGAAACCAAGAATTACTTAAGGTTTAAACACAAGCATTCACTTACACAAACTTGGAAAAACAAATCTATGTTCTTTCATTTCCCATTAAGAGCATCAATTGAAATGTGTTCTATGAAAGCATGTAAACACTCAAGCCAAACACATGAGAGGTTCAATTTTAATCCCAAGATCTAAATGTTGTAGAGTTGTAACAAAATACCTCAAGTCCAACGCAATGCGCTTAGTATATTTCACCCTTTTTTTGTTTGTTTTAAATATTTTTCATGAAAGCAAGTCATGCACCTTCAAATGAACAAGACAAGAAAATAAGAAAATAAGATATGCAATGTATATCCAACTTATGCAAACCCTAGGGTGGTTAGATCTCAAAATCAATTTTTAGGAGCAATGATAACCAGCAAATAATCCAAATGATAACTCATATCATGCATTGAACAATGAAAAATAAGTGCATACCCATCACAAAATTTTATTTTTTTTGCATTTGACCTAGTCAACAAGATCTAATTTTTACCACATGAATTCGGACCCTAAACCAAAAATTTAGAAAAGAGACCTCTATCAAAAAATAGAGAGCTTTACAAAAATGTAAAAATTTTAGAAAAATCTTTTCATTTGTGCCCTAGACACCCATTTTATCAAAATATACCAGTTTTTATAAATTGACCAAATGAGCTATGATATGATTTCTAAATTAAAAACATAGTGAATAGAGTCCGTGTAGAATTCTAAGACCTTTCCATAAATGTAAAAATTTCTGAAAAATACGCTGATTTGTGCCAAAAATTGATTTTTTATGAAAAATCAAGAAAAAATCATAAAAAATTACAACTCACCTTCAAAAATTCTAAATTTTTTTTTAGAGCTTCTCTGATATGTCTTCAACTTGAAAAAAAAATTTCAGACCAAAATACCAAGCTGTTTGGGAGATATGATCAAATCTTTCAAATCTAGGGTTTTTCATCTCCAAACAAATCTGCACAAGGGTTAGCTCCAAAAATAATCAAAACCAGTATATAAAAAGTGGGTTGCCCCACGGTGGGTGCCAAAAAATGTGTTCTAAAATATTTTCACACTTCTATGAATCCTTACATGCAAGAAAACTCAATAATGAGCCCTCACAAATCGATCCATAGCTCTCTATGCATGGAGTTGCAAGATTTGTAAAATTGCTCTCAGCTAGAGCTATAAACTCATGACCTTGCTAGTCAACCACACAATGAGAGATTCTAAATGAATGAAATGCTATGAAAATCTATATGAGAATGCAAATTAATCTTATGAGAATGAAGATGCAATTAATCTATGAAAATGGAAATGAAAGAGTTACAAACCCTCTAATTAAACTATGTGAGATTAATCTAAAACATGAAAGGAAATGATACCATGATAATGCAACTATGATGCAAGCTAGGATGTGATATAGATGCAAGATGAATGACAATGATGCTCCAAATCTTCAAAACTTGATGCAAGAATATCTCCAAAAGCTTCAATGACTTAGAAAACTTGTAGCATAATAATTCAAGTATGTATGGTGTGTGCAAATGAGGAAGAGAGCTCTTCTTTTATAGGAAGTGAAAAATAATGGACCATGGAGATTAAGAAGCAAAAGACTTAATCAACGATGGAGAAAAAAAGAAGCTTGATCTTTGTGCACAAATATCCTCGAATAAGAAAATTACAAGCATTTACTTTATGTTGAGCATTTACTTTATGTCCATGTGAGGAAAAAGTACTTTTCTTTTATTTTTTCTTTTATTTTTCTTTATAAATAAGAATTAAATGCTTTATTTGTGCAATAAGGATAAGAAGAAAAGTGGAAATTTTTTATTTAAATAAAATGGGAGAAAATTCGTTTTAATTAAATAAAGGCTTAGGATAAAATGATTTTATTATTTAATTAAAAGAGATTTTTAATTAATTAAAAGAGAGCATGTTCTCTTAATTAAATAAGATTTTTATATTTTATTATTTTTTCTCTTTTAAATTAAATAAGGCTCAAACCTTAGGAAATATTAAATTGATTATGATTTGATCAAGGAAATTGATATAATTGATATTGTTGATATTTGAAAATATTGATTCAAGGATTTGATAAATTGCAGAAATGGGGGCCCAAAGTCTAGGTGACCATTTTAGGGTGCATACAAAGGGCATGTGCATAAAAGCCTCCAGAAATAAAAGAGATACCATTGTTTTTACTAATGTGTTTGTTCCATGTGCAGATGAATGACCTTGACCTGTGCTACAGTCGATGCTAGGAAAACCTCATTTCCTTGGCAGTGGTTGCATCATAGGCCAAGAACACCCATGATGAATAGGGAAACATTCAGTATCAATGGGACACCCAAGAATCATAAATCCATATCAAGTGAAGCATGGGTGAAGCACTAGTAGATTCAAATTGGTATATATCATTAGCATGACAAAGAACATGGTACACAATTTGCATTATAAGGAGAGGTACATTATAGAATAAGGTTAGTTTCAAATCTGCATTCAAATGTAAATGCTATGACATGAGGAGTCCTTCGAACCATAATGAGGCTATACTTAAGAGTGGGAAGCAGATGATCAAATGATGTCATTAAATTGTACAGTCAACAAATGGGCATGAAATGGGCACCATGAAGTTCATATAGCAGTAGGTGATGAGGTGGTACTTCGAAGAGCAGAACACATTAACTTTAAATACAAAAGTAGGATTTAATGTTCTGAATACTATACGGTGAATATCAAATGACAATCATCAAATACAACATGAGCTCATCTAGCAATGGTGATACACAAATTCATGCCTTGACTAGCTTGACTCATGGGCCTTTATCAGTAAACTATAGTAAGATCCAAGACACTAATTTAAATATAAGCATGTGCCATCCCAACAAAAAACCACAAATTAATTTTGTGGGATTGCATTAAGACATTGAAGGCATCTAATAGCTATAAACAAAATAATGCCATCTAACAATGGATAGTGAACATCAACAAATGAGGAAGATATGGCATGACAGTGAGAATGTCATGATGAACAAGAGCTATAGAAGGATAGCTCACATGGTACATCAGCGATACAACATGCAATGTTTAAACAACAAATCCCTCTGAGAATTTAATAGCACCAAAATAATAGATACACTGACATCAACCATCATTATTCAGATAATGTGGCTCATAGGTTCCAAGCATGTAGTCGACAAAAAAATAGAGAAAGCAAAATCAATTATATCAGCCCCAAGTTTAAACAGTAAACATATATACAATAGTGAATGTGAAGGAGACAGCAAGCAGGACAGGGGTTTGATACCAGAAAATACATGTTCATGCATGGAGACCGAGCTCATACATGCTAAGAATAAACACAATGAAGATAGCAGCTCATGGTCGCATGAATGTCAAATAGGGACACCACAATGTCAAGCTCACGGGCTAGCATATGCAATGCATGGTATCAATTAACATGAGGGTGAGCCTGATACCACATCCCACAAATATGACAGGAGACATCATTAGTAGCAGTCATCAAGGTGACCACAACACATTGAGGGGGACTATTTAGATCAAGGGGAGGTGCCACAATGAAATGAAAAACTCTTGGTACCAGTCATCGTGAAAGAAGAGTATGGCATTATATAGGTACACATGCTCGAGCTCGGTGTATTTAACTTACAAAAAAAGAAAAATAAAATGCCCTAAACATTTATGGGCTAGTATATATCAAATAGGGATCATCAACAGATTCAAAGGGGGCATTCAACGATGCCATGTCATGTCTCCCCAAATAGTGAGGTGGTGCCCTAGCCCACAATGCAAAATCCTACCCGCGAGCCATATATAATAAAAGTGTATACAATGCTAAAGAAATGACATAGTTTGATGCCCTAGTGTAACCATAGGCTAGCACCTGGCATGGGTTCAATAAAATCACAGGAGCTCACAACATTCATGGCACAATGAAGAAGAAAAACTAGAGTTCAGAATACTCATAGTTCATAGAGATTCCCATCCAAATGAGTAGTATGAATGATGCCCTAGCACTTCATGGGATAGCAGGATGTACGGGCCCTCAAAATAGTGAAATCAAAGCCTCAATGCAATGACAAGAGCAGGGAGGAAGTGGTTTGATAGAATGAATGAGCATTAATAAATGTCAAGCTCATGGGCCTCTGTCAAATGTATGGTAACAATAGTAGAGCATAATCCATTGTGCAAGAGGGGAAAATGAATAAGAAACATTCAATCAAGAAGCTCATGGGTTGTCCCATGTCATAAAATGAAAACAACAAGCATTGAATATGGTGAATTTTGACCAAGTAATAAATATTCAACAATCAAAATGAAACCATGGATACGAAGATTCATATTTCACGAGCCTAAATTTGGCAGTGAATTTAGCACATTCAATCCATGAGCTCACTAGCCTATACATTAAGAGATAGATAAGCCAAGTGATGCCCTAGATTTTCAAAAGCCACAGAGATTCACAATACCCTCAAACACAACAATGCCCTCATAGGGAATCAATACAGCCAAGTGAAAGATACAGAGAATGGAGTAAAAATCAAGTGCCTAACTCCATAATGAAGCTCATGAATAGATGTTTCCAAAATAGAGATCCAAAATAAAAAGCAGAAGGCTGAGTTCAAGCCAGTACAAATGGCAAGTTCTCATCTTGCTGGTAGTGAAGTGCTGATTTTTCAACATCTTCCATTTATTTTCTTGGATCGATCCCTCAAAACATTTGATTATGTGCTTTCCCCTTTTTTTTAGAAAATTGGGTTGAGAGTTCTAATTAATGTTTAATTTTGATGCTAGGTGCCCTTTTATTGTATGTGGGTTTTAGTTTATTTAAATGTAGTTATTTTAAAATAAATTTCCCCATTTTGGGTTGAAATTATTTTAGAATATATTTTAAATCCACTCTTTTTGGCATAGGGGTAGGAGTTTTAATGTAAAGTCATTGCAACAATGTTATTGTAAATTTTGACAAATGACATTTTTTTAAGCCATTGTCAAAATCTTATTATGGTGCATGAATTAGTGGGTAGGGTCATTTCTTTGACCATCTATTTTAGGTGTCCCATTTTTTCCGCTACCCCTAAAAACTCAGGAATTGGGCATCCGAGTTAAGGAGGCATTCATGGGCCTATTTGGAGAGTTTTTCCATTTTTAGGCGATGGAGAGTTTCATACAGATTCCTAGGGTTTTCTTTTTATACCTCTCACTTCTGTGATGGAAGTTAGTTCTTCTTTCCCTCTTTCTTGAAGGTGAATGTTTGTAGCTCTAGAGAAGCAAGTTGTATTTTGGCTCCCTTCAATTCAATTCATAGCAATTGTCCTTCTTTTCCTACAACTTTGTGAGTAATTTCAGTGGATTTTATGTCATGTATTGTGATGAAAATTAATCCTTTACTTGATATTTTGTTCATTTTGATGTTCACAAGCACTTTTATTTCCTAAAGTCTCAATCTATGTGCATTTGAATGTATTTGGGTTTGTGGAATTTATTTTCCCTTCTCATTTACAACTAGTGCATGATTATTTCTAAGGGAAAAATTAGATTAGGGAGAAGTTGTGATGCTCAGGTTATGTTCTGAATCATATTGTGAGTTTTTTTTTAGTTTGTGGGTCTATCAAAGTTTGTTGAATCACCTAGTTAGTTTCAATTTTCATGCACTCTCTCTCTCTTTTCCTTCAAGGTTCAGTTAAGTTTCAAGTGATTCAAGGGGAAGTCGGCCCCAAATCTAGAGGTCTACCCTCTGATAGGTTACCCACAGCCTAAGAGTAGTCCCATGTTTCATGGGATTGCTAGGTTTTACACTTAGCCATACTTGGGTGCAATCCCTAGTGACAACAATTATTCCTCTCTAAAAATTCATCAATTGTCACATTTTCACTTTAAACAATTTTTTCAGTGGCCTTGATCAAACATTTATATGCTTTTCTCTTTGATTAATATCCTAGGAATATACCTTCATTTTGTTTTGAGTCAAACTTTCCATTTCTAGCATCTTTGAGCATGTAACACCTACTTCCAAATTTTTTAAAGTAACTTACATTTAGTGTATGTCCATACTAGAGTTCATAAGGTGTCTTGTTTGTGCCTTTCTTCAATTGTACTCGGTCGAGTGTGTAGACAATAGTACTTATGACTTCTATCCAAAATGTTTGTGAAAATTTTTTGTCAATCAACAATGTTCTAGCAAAATCAAATATATATCTATCATGAACTAATTCTGAAATATCATTAGATGAGTAGGACTTTCTTGAGAAAATTTATTTTGTCATATTACCAATCTAACATTCCTTACACATCACTTTATCAGGTTTTCTTAATTTTGGTAGACCTCTGACTATTATTTTTTCTCACCTTAATCATGTTATCAAATTTTATATGACAGGGTCTCTTATGCCATAGCCATACATCTTCAACTTTAACAGATAAGTAATTCTTTGCAGTTGTATCAAGATAAAATAGATTATCTTTAGATTGTTCACTAGTTCCAATTAGATCTCCATCAGTGCCATAGGTCTTCACCTTTCTATTATGAAATTATAGTCAGTGGCCAATATTGTTCAATTGTGCAACACTCAATAGATTATAATTTAGACCTTTAACCCAATATGCATAATTACATCTCATCTTTTCAATCAATATAATTGATCCTTTACCTTTAACAGGACATGGAGCATCATTGACAAATATGATAAATCCTCCACCATACTCTTCTAGATTCTCAAACTTATCAATATAACCAATCATATGATGTGAACATCCACTATCAATAATCCAAGGGTTAGGTTTACTTACATGAGAAATTAGTGCTTTTCATCTTCATATTTTTCTTCATCCGAGTCTTCCATTACAAAAACATAGAAAACTTCAAATCCTTCTTCTATATCATCAAATTAATCATCGATTACACCTTCCTCAGCTAGGTAGAAAGACTTCTTTCCTTTGTCCTTGTACTCTCTAAATATTTTGTATCGGTTCTTCTTCTTATCACTTTTATCATTGGTAGGACATTTAGATGCAATGTGGCCAATCTTATTGCAATTAAAATATTTCAAGGGTAATTTACCTATATACTTTGCTTTACCTCTCAGTTGTCTCTTATCCAGAAGTGTCTCTAACTCTTCTTGTTCTTTCTCTTCAGTTAGGATACTATCATATTCACTTCCACATGAGCTATTGTGATTCTCTCTTTCTTTCCTTGAAGTTCCAATAGTCAAAGATGATTTGAAAGAATTTTCATTAGTCAGTAGAATATTATCATAATTTATAAGCTCAAATACAACCATCTTATATATTAAGGCTTCAAGAGTAACACAATTGTTTGGTATAGATCTTAGTTCTAGAATAGAAGATACTCTAATAGAATACCTAGATGAAAGAGTTCTTAGAATTTTACTTACCACTTCTTCATTAGTCAATGTTCCACCAACACCTTTGATGGCACTAACAACTTCCTTGATTCTTAAACTATATTGAGTAATGTTCTCTTCATCCTTCATTCTCATTTCATCATACTTTACTCTGAGACTATCAAACTTATCTTTTGTACAAGTTGATCTCCTCCATAAATAAGTGTAAGCCTATCCCACATATCTTTTGAATTGACACAGTTCTTGACATCATTAAATTCAACATTGGTCAGGGAAAAAGCAATTTATATCATTATCAAGTTATGTTTCTTCTTTTCTCTCATCTAATCAACTATCACGGGTCTGAGAGGTGGTGGAGTGTAGTCATTATCCAAAAGATTCAGTGAAGATTCTCCAATCCTAGATAGGTACAATCTCATCTTGCTTTTCCATATTGAGAAATTTTCCTTGTTCAAATTAGGTACTTCACTCCTATACATCTTCAAATCTTTTTCTCAAGTCTTTCAAACTTATATCTCTAGAGTAGTTATCTCTGATACCAATGGTTGGATTACAAAGAGGGGAGGAGGGGGGGTGAATAAAAAATCCCTGATTCTCTATACCTTAATAATTTTTATCTAATTAACTCAGTTAAAAACAATTCACTATTTATTGACAATAGTAATTCTTTTTTAACAATCAACAAATCATTCACATAAACCATTCATCACATGTAACACCAATATTTAATGTGGAAACCCATCTTTGGGAAAAACTACTGTGGAAATTTTCACGCACTACAAAAATACTCTTCTAAAGGACACCTGGTTAAAAGAAAATCTGGTTAAATATTACAATGCACACTATTAGGTGTGACCCGATCAAGGGATTTACCTCAGACCTGTTAGCATCTTCACCTTGCTAGGAGTGGTCTAGTAAAAGGGCTTTGAACACTCTTTAGAATGTTAACTTTTGCAAGGATTTTACAATAAGACTGTTAAGTCCACTCTGTTAAGAGATTTCTCTATTACAAATTCTAATAAGCAATAATAAATATATTGACCTTTAATTTTGCAACTTTCTTTTCATAACCAGATCCTTTGTGCACTCTTCTATCTTCACTTCAATTCTTCACTTTCCACTAGATTCAACACTTCATCAAATTAGGCTTTCTGACTTGGAATCTATTTGTTCCTTCTTCACTCCATCAGTCGGTGACTTATCAACCCTTCAATTTCCTAGCCATTTGTCCATACAAATCCATCCTTCATATAGACATTTTTTTGCTGCTTAATCTCCTCTCTTACATTTTTCTTTGATTAATCTTAGCTATTCAATTCATTTCATAAAATTATTCAATGTATGTAGATCTCGATAACATGTTTTGATGCAGGAGCATCTCGAGTCCTTGGCAATCTTGTGTCACCAAAAAGATTTTGAATTTTGTCTATGTTTCTTGGTTCCTGCTTTGACCAAGTTGGTCGGTACATGGTTGGTTATCTCCTAGGTGGTCAATTTTTTCATTGGCACTCGATGATGCTTTCCTGTTGCTCAGTCATCCTTGCATACCAAGTAGTTTATTTTGAGTTTCTGTTGAGGCCAACTTGTGCATTGGTTATGGGGTGTAGATTTAATGTTGGTATCCATCATTGGGAAGTGTGTGGTCCCAGATTTGACCATTCCTTGTATTGATTATGGATCTAAAGGCCGACTCAATTCAGTAGAATCTTGTATAAGTATAGTTGTTTGGTTAGAGTTTAGGGGGGAGTTTTGAGAGAAGATAGAATATAGTAGAATCAAGATTGTTGGTAAATCCTCACATGTTTGAGGAATTTTTTAATTCATTATAATATTTGGCTCTAATCGGGAAGGCCTTACAACCCAACATGGATGAATCAATTTGAATGACAGTTAATAATATATGAATGGTCCTTCTTTCTCTCTCTCTCTCTCACTGTGTTGTTGTTTATTCTACGAGTTGTTGAGAAGGGTTGGATCTATAGGGTGTGGCATCATTTGGCCCCTCAACTTTCACACCTTGTGTCAAGTGGTATTAGAGCAAGGTAAGATCTGGATCTAGGTTTGTAGATCTAGGATTTTAGGTTTCTTCTTATGAAGCCCTAGTTGAATTGTTGTGGGGTTGAAGATTGTGATCTAACTTGTAATTGGAGAGGGTTTCCAAGATGGTTTGTGGGAGGTGAGAAAAAGATCTAGGAATGGCAGGCATGTTGAGACAACTTGATGCTAGGTTAGAAGCTATTGAAACAACCTAGAGAAGAGGCAGACATCTTGAAGATTTTAGTGATGATGAAGTTGAAGTAGAACAAGGTGAAGAAGAACCTACACCTATGATGGATCAAGGTGAGGAAATATTTTTGAAGGCATTGACAAGTTTGAAGTCAACACACATTTCAATCCTCTTGAATATAGTGGGAAATTGGATTTTGATGAATTGATAGACTGGATCACCGAAATGGAAAATTATTTTGAGTATGAAAATGTATCTGAAGAAAAGAAGGGAAATATTGCAGGCACAAAGTTGAAAGGTCATGCATCCTTGTGGTGGGAACATCTACAATTGGATCAGAAGAAGAAAGGAAAAGACAAAATCAAGGTATGGAATAAAATGGTGAATAAGTTGAAAGGACAGTTCTTACCTTGTGATTATTAGATTAACCTAGTTAGGTGAATGCAAAGTCTAAAGAAGAAAGATAGCTCGGTAAAAGAGTATACTGAGGAATTCTATAGATTAGATATTAGATTTGGACATGATGAGGATGATGTGGAAAAAATTTCTAGATACCTAAATAGTTTGAGAGTTTCCATCCAAGAGGAAATCAGTTTGGTCAAGTTGGAGAACATTGAAGAGGCTTATCAATTTGCATTGAAGGCCGAGGAGAAATTGAACAAGAGACATGAAAAGAGACAAAGAGGTCGAGGTGGTAGATTACCTAGATGAAGAGGTAGATCTTATGGTGAAAATAGTAGATTTGAACCTGAAAAGAAAAATATGGACAAAGGCAAGACCGAGTGGAAAGGTGAAAGTTCATCTAGAGGTAGAGGTAGTAACTACCGAGGAGGTTATAGAAGAGGTAATTTCCAAGGAACTTGTTACAATTGTGGAGATGAAGGACATAGATCTTTTGAATGTACACATGCTAGTAAGAAGGTTGGTAGCAGTAGAAATGCTTTGGTGCAAGAAGAGTCATTGAATGAACCAGAGAAGGAAAATAACTTTATGGTAAGGAGAGCAATGTGGAATGAAAGTAGAAAGGAAGATCTGGCAAGGAAAATTTTGTTAAAGACCAGATGTAGAGTTTCTGACAAAGTTTGGAAGGTAATCATTGACAGTGGTAGCTTGGAGAATCTGGCATCTAAAGAGATGATCACAAAGTTGTAGTTGGAAAGGTTGGAACATCTAAAGCCCTAACAAATTTCATGGATCAAGGATGAGCATACACTCTTGGTAAGTGAACAATGTTATGTGAATTTGAAGATTGGAAAGTACTATGATAAAGTATTGTGTGATATCATGCGTATGGATTGTTGTCATATTTTGTTGGGTAGACCTTGGCAATATGATAGACATGCTATATATGATGGGAGATTGCATAAGTATACTATTGTGGATGATGGAAGAAAAATTTTTTTGTTACATTTGATGGAAGAACTTGTTAGTAATGTTTTCACATCTGTGAAAGTTTTCTTGATGGAAGGAAGAAAATTTGTTAAGGATTTGAAAAAGAATGATGTATGTTTTGTTGTGATTCCTAACAAACTGAGTAAGAAAATAGAGGAGATTGATAAGTTACTCACCAAGTATAATGATATCATTTCTGATAATGTACCTAATGGTTTTCCAATGAAGAGAAGGATTGATCATTGCATAGATCTAATCCCTAGAGCTAGTTTACCGAATAAGGCACCTCATCAGTTAAGACCTACTGAGAATCAGGAATTGAACCAACAGATTCAAGAGTTGTTGGATAAAGGTTTGATCAAAGAAAGTTTGATTCCTTGTGTAGTACCTATGATATTGGAACCTAAGAAGAATGGAGAATGGTGAATGTGTACTGATTCCAAAGCAATCAATAAGATAATAGTGAAGTATAGGTTTCCTATACTGAGAATGGATGACATAATGGATAGTTTGATTGGAGAAAAGTATTTCACAAAGATTGATTTGAAAAGTGGGTATCATCAGATTAGAATCAGAGAAGGTGATGAGTGGAAGAATACATTCAAGACAAAAGAAGGTTTGTATGAGTGGTTGGTTATGCCTTTTGGTTTAACTAATGCACCGAGTACTTTTATGAGATTAATGAATGAAGTTTTGAAGAAATTCTTGGGTAAGTTTGTGATTTTATATCTTGATGATATTATGATATTCAGTAAAACCACAGAAGGACATTTGTTGCATGTTAGACAAGTTTTGCAGAGATTGAAAGAGGAAAAGTTGCTAATAAATATGAAAAAGTGTTCATTCATGAAAGAGGAGATTGTGTATTTGGGATTTGTAATTTTGGCTGATGGTTTGAAGATCGATCCTAAAAAGGTTGAAGCTATTCTGAATTGGCCTACACCTATGAATGGTAGTGAGGTAAGATCATTTCATGGTTTGGCAAGTTTTGACTGAAAGTTCATAAGGAATTTTAGTTCAATTTGTAATGCTATGACTGAGACTATGAGAGGAGATAAAAGAGAATTCAAGTGGACACATGGAGCTGATAAAATTTTTGAGACTCTAAAGAGAAGGTTGCTGAGTTTCCTATTTTGGTATTGCTCAATTTCAATAAGGTATTTCAAGTAGAATGTGATGCAAGTGGTACTGTGATTGGAGCTGTGTTGAGTCAAGAAGGTGAACCTATTGCTTTCTTTAGTGAAAAGTTGAATGATGCTACAAGGAAATATTTTGTGTATGATCAAGAATTCTATGCTATTGTTCAAGCACTAAAGAAATGGAGACATTATTTGATACCGAGTGAATTTTTGTTGTATACTGATCATAAGTGGTGTAGGAGAACCTACTCCTACTCCAAATTCAACAGACATTCTCATGAAGCCTAAGGTTTGACACTAACATCCTTGAGACCTCTAGTCATGCTTAGGATAGAACTTAGTATTGAGATCTCATTGTAAGGCCATAGTTCCAAGTTGGCATTTTATGAGCCCTTGGTCTAACTATTGGTCATTTATGATCCAATATCCTAGGCATAGGTAGTTTTCATGTTTTATATGTTTGGATCCATTAGGGATCATCAAATTAGGGATAAGACCAATTTTGGTCATTAGAATAGCAAATTGTCAAAATTGCTCAAAAGTTGTCAAGCAACTTTAGAGCAACTTTAAAAAGTTGTTAAAAACTTGTAAAAGACCCTCCCAAAAGGGTAAATGGTTTAAACCTCACTTGTAAGAATTGGGAGCATCCTATAAAATCCCTCACAGGTGGGTGATAGGATATACAACTTGTAATTGGCATTTTTATCAATAAAAACCATCTATTCTCTGCAATTTTTGAGTTTCAGAGTGTTGTACAGACAGGTAGAGATGTTGGGGCATGTGAGAGTGATTCTAGAGGTTGAGTCTTTGAATCTTATTTCTATTTTAGTTGGTCTCATGTGTTAATTTGAATTGGTTTGGAAGATATCAAAACTTTTGTGACAGTGCCTAGGATTAAGGCTTAAAATCAAGATTGGAGATAGGGCTTGATTGTTTAGGCACATTCCACCATGGGAAATTGATTCCCCTTGGTGGAATACAAGTAATTTTAATTAAATTTCATATTATGAAGTTTAGGAGAGTGGATTTGTAGGGAGTTGGTCTTGCCACCATAACCTAGGTGTACATCTCTATGTGTGCACCGGTTGGGAAACTAGGACAATCCTCCTAGATTTTGGTTGAGGATTCTTAGGGACCTATAAACTTGGATTCTCACTTTTTTTATACACATTCACATGCTCCCACATCTATTTTTTTCATTTTCATAGGGAAAATAGTACCTATAGTGTATTTGAGCCCTATTTAGGCCTATTAGCCTGGTCCAACGTTGCAACAGTAGCAACCTCCACTCATTTCCATTCCTTGGTGTTTAGGCATGTTTAGTAAAACCCCAAAGGGTATTAGAATCCTCAACCCATTCATAGCTTTATTTGGAATTATTTTGTCTTATGCTCAAATTTCCTTCTAGGAAGGGCTATAAGCAGGTTTCTAGGATTGTGCAGTAGCATAGTCTTGTGTGTTGTTCAATTGTGAAAAAACCATTGGAACTAATGAAATAAGACCTAAATAGGCTAGAGAAATGTACATTAGCCACCCTTGGTATTAGTATTTAGTTCATAGGGTTTGAATCCATATTTCCTTGAAGGAACCTCTTAGTAATTCATTGGTTTTGGTGCTTGGGACTTTGGAAAACCTAGTGATTAGGTTATTTTGTCTTGTAGGGTTGTGATAACCTTCAAAAAGTCCTATTTTGATACTTGTGATAAGTATATTGGCACTAGACCTTGCACCTTGGGTGTTGAGGAGTTCAACCTTCACCTAATTGCTCACTATTTGAAGGCTTGCACTAACCATTGCTACATCAAGTGGAATCAGAGCTATGTCTGATCCTGAGAATGAGGATATCCCTAAAAGGGTTACAAATAGTGAGTTGGCAAAGATGGTGAGAGAGAAAAAGGCTGGAAACAAGGCCTTAACTAAGAGGCTTCAGGAACTTGATAAGAAGCTTGATGACAAGGACAAAGATGAGTCTAAAAATGAAGAAGGGAGTGAAGAAGAGGAGGATGATACTAATCAGCATATCCCTACAAACCAAAGACCTTTCATTGATGCTTTGAAGTCCATGGGAAGAAGGACCATGGAGGAGAAGATAGATTTGCCAGTTTTCAATGGCAAGATGAATGTTAATCTAGCATTGGATTGGATAGAAGCATTAACAATATTATTTGAATGTGAAGACATACCTAAAAAATAGAGAGTAAAAGTAGCAAGATCCAAGTTGAAGGGAGCAGCCCTAACTTGGCGGAACTTCATCCAAATAGAGAGGGTGAAGAATGGGAAGAACATGATCAATTCATGGAATAGAATGATTGCATTGATCAAAGAGGCATATGTACCTGAGGATTATGGGGTACAACTCCATATGAGGAAGCAAATTATGAAGCAAAAGGACATGGATGTAGGCTCATACACCTAGGAGTTCCTAAAACTATGCATGAAGACTAATATGGCTAAAGATGAAGAGGATAAGCTAGCAAGGTACATGAATGGCTTGAAAGTATCCATTCAAGAAGAGTTGAGTCTACAAAACCCTACCACAGTCAATAGGTGTTATCAAATGGCACTTAAGGTAGAGGAAAAATGGAAGAGAAAGGAAGATTTTGGTAAAGGAAAGAGAAATGATAGTGGGAAGAGTTTTAGAGGCAAAAACAACTCTTGGAACAAGGGACAAAGTAGTGGTAGCAGTAGCAAGACCAATGACCAAGGAGACAAAGAAAATAGTGACTCTAATTCAAGAGGAAACTATAGAGGAAGAAGACCTTTCAATAGAGGAAGGACAAATTTAGGAAGAGGCAATGGACCATTGAAGTGTTTTTATTGCAACCAATTGGGACACCATGCAGGAAGATGCCCTGAGAAGAGAAATAATAACCAAGGTGAGAGGAGAGAACAACTTGTCCAAGAAGACAAACAAGAGGACAATGTTGATGCTAGAGACTAGGAACCAGAAGAAGGAGTGTGTCTAATGATGAGGCAAGTCTTCCTTCAAGTACCACAAACCCAAGAGCCTCCACAAAGGAAGAATCTCTTTAGGACAAAGATCAAGTGTCATGGAAAGGTATGCAATCTTCTTATTGATTTTGGTTCAATTGAAAATCTTGTGTGTTGTGAAATGGTTTAGAAATTAAGCTTGCCTAAGAAACCACACTCTTGCCCATATCATGTTTCATGGTTAACCAAAGGCCGACAAACTCTAGTCACAGAACAAGCTTGGATAGAGTTTTCTATTGCTGACTTCAAGGACAAGGTCCTTTGTGATGTTGTTGAGATGGATGCAGCCCACATCCTTCTAGGCAAGCCCTGGCAATTTCATGTTGATGCTACCCACCATTGTAGGAAGAACACCTACTCCATCACCAAAGATGGGAAGACCTTCACCATGAAGCCCTTACCAAATAGGAAAACTAAAAAGGAACCCACTGTGATTATCATGGGGGAAAAGGAGATGTTGAAAACCTTGAAAGAATCTAACATTGAACCTTTTATCCTAATTTCTAAACCCATGGATAACATCGGGTCTGTTCAAGAAGAGCCCATGCCAAATGAAGTCAAAAATCTACTGCAAAAGTATAAATAAGTCACTATTAGTGACCTGACCTCTACCCTCCCTCCCATTAGGGATATTATCCATCAAATAGACCTGATCCTAGGCTCTTCCCTACCTAATAAGGCACCATAAAAAATGACTCCATTGTAGCATGCAGAGATTGCAAAACAGGTCACTAAATTGTTGGAAAGAGGGCTCATTCAAAAGAGTCTCAGTCCTTGTGTTGTACTCTCAATCTTGGCCCCTAAAAAGGATGGAAAATAGAGGTTATGCATTGATAGGGGGACCATAAACAAAATCACGATAAGGTATAGATTTCCCATGCCAAGGATTGAAGACATATTGGATCAACTAGGTGGTGCATGCTACTTCACCAAGATAGACTTAAAGTCTGGTTACCATCAAAATAGAATCAAGCCCAGAGATGAATGGAAAACAAAACTCAAGACTACTAAAGGTTTTTTTGAATGGTTAGTAATGCCCTTTGGTTTAAGCAATGCCCCTAGCACTTTTATGAGGCTTATGAATGAGATATTCATAGATTTTATTGGAAAATTTGTTGTTGTTTATCTTGATGACATACTAATATTCAGTCATAGCAAGGAAGACCATCTTGATCATGTGGAATAGGTACTAAGAAGACTTCATCAGCACAAGTTGGTAATCAACTTGTAAAAATGCATGTTTATGAGAAAGGAACTTGTATTCCTAGGTTTTGTGATCTCACAGGGTACCCTCAAGATGGATCCTGAAAAGGTAGATGCAATTATTAATTGGCCTCCACCAAAGAATCAAGGTGATGTAAGAAGCTTCCATGGGCTTGCAAGCTTTTATAAGAAATTCATTAAAAATTTTAGTCATGTGTGTGCACCAATGCTTGACACAATCAAAGGTGGAAAGAAGATTAAGTTTGCATGGACAAAAGAAGCCAATGATGCATTTCAATATTTGAAGAATAGAGTCTCTCAATACCACATCTTGGTCCTCCCTAATTTCAACAAAGTCTTCACTATGGAGACTGATGCAAGTAATTTGGCTATAGGGGTAGTCCTAAGCCAAGAAGGCAAGGCAGTTGCTTTCTTTTTTGAGACATTGAATAAGGCCAAGAGGAAGTATTCCACCTATGACCTAGAGCTTTATGCCATGGTCCAAGCCCTTAATAAATGGAGGCACTACTTCATCCCAAAGGATTTTGTAGTCTACACTAACAATCATTCTCTAAGCTTCCTTAATTCACAATAAAAACTTTCAGTTAGACATCTTAAATGGGTAGAGAAATTGCAGGCCTATACCTTCAACATTAAGCATAAAAAGGGTGTAGCAAACAAAGTTGCTAATGCACTTAGTAGGAGGATTGGTCTAGTTGAAGAAGTTCAACTCCAAAGTGTGGGAATTGAGTCCCTTAAACGCCTAACCCAGATGACCCTAATTTTTTTGAGATATATCAGATTTGTACAAAGATGGAGGGTAGATATCACATTGATTTTTCTAAATATCTGATTCAGAATGGCCTTCTATTCAAGGGAGCACAACTATGCACACCCAAGTTCTCAATGAGAGAAAACATAATTAGAGAGAAGTATTGTGGTGGCCTAGGAGGTCTCTTTCGCATTGACAAGATAACGGACATGGTAAAGAGGAGTTACTTTTGGCCCAAGTTGAACAATGAGGTCAAAAATTTTGTTAAAACTTGCATAATCTTCCAACAAGCTAAGGGAATGACAACAAATCAAGGGCTCTACCAACTTGTCATGGATTTTGTCATGGGACTACCTAAAACCAAGCAAGGATTTGATAGTGTGTTTTTCATAGTTGATAGATTTAGCAAAATGGCCCACTTTGTGCCATGCAAGAGCACAAATGATGTATCTCATATAGCCAATCTCTTCTTCAAGGAAGTAGTTAGAATTCATGGCTTACCTTAGACAATTGTATCAGATAGAGATGTAAAGTTTGAAGGGCACTTTTGGAGGACACTCTTCAAGAAATTGGGTACAAATCTCACCTATAGCTCTGCCTATCACCCTCAAATAGATGGGCAGATTGAGGTAGTGAATAGGTCCCTAGGAAATCTTCTTAGATACCTCACCAAGCAATATTCACAGAGTTGGGATACCATTCTGCCCCAAGCAGAGTTTGCCTTCAATGACTCAACCAATAGGTCAACTGGCAAAACTCCATTTCAAACAGTGTATGGTATGCACCCCAAGGGACCACTAGATTTGATGGAACTCCCATATGATTTTAGAATTAGTGCACAAGGCCAAGAATTGGTAGAACTTATCAACAAGGTACAACAACAAGTAAAGGAAACCCTGCAAAAGTCTAGTTTAAAATACAAAGAAAATTCTGATAAGAAGAGAAGAGAGATTCATTTCAAAATAGGGGACAGAGTTTGGGAATTCCTAAGGAAGGAAAGACTACCTGAGGGTAGATACTCCAAGTTGCAAATGAAGAAGGTAGGCCCCTGTAGCATATTGAACAAACTAGGTGACAATGCCTATGAGATATCCCTTCCTCCAACATTGCAGATCTCTCCAATCTTCAACATTGTAGACCTCACACCATATAAAGGTACAACAGGTTCAAGCAATGAGTAGGGTAAGGACACAAGCATGGAGGATGAAGACTATGTCATTGATCTTCCACAAAGAAAACCGATGGAGATTGAAGAAATTTTGGACTCCAAACTACTCAAGCAGACCAGATCAAGGAAGTATATGCAATACTTGGTAAAATGGAAGGTCTTAAAAAAGATTGATGCTACATGGTTGACTGAGGATCAAATACAACAGCATGGGAGCTCAGTAGAGAAGCTATACTCAAGTAGGGACTTGAGTTTTAAAGTTCAAGGGGAGTATGGTGTAGGAGCACCTACTCCTACTCCAGATTCAACATGCATTCTCATGAAGCCTAAGGTTTCACACTAAGGTCCTTGAGACCTCTAGTCATGTTTAGGATATAAATTAGTATTGAGATCTCATTGTAAGACCATAGTTCCAAGTTGGCATTTTATGAGCCCTTGGTCTAACTATTGGTCATTTATGATCCAATATCCTAGGCATAGGTAGTTTTCATGTTTTATATGTTTGGATCCATTAGGGATCATCAAATTAGGGATAAGACCAATTTTGGTCATTAGAATAGCAAATTGTCAAAATTGATCAAAAGTTGTCAAGCAACTTTAGAGCAACTTTAAAAAGTTGTTAAAAACTTGTAAAAGATCCTCCCAAATGGATAAATGGTTTTAAAATCTCTTGTAACCATTGGGATCATTCTATAAAATCCCTCACAGGTGGGTGATAGGATATACAACTTGTAATTGGCATTTTTATCAATAAAAACCATCTATTCTCTGCAAATTCCAAGTTTCAGAGTGTTGTACAGATAGGTATGGATGTTGGGGCATGTGAGAGTGATTCTAGAGGTCACTTCTTTAAATCTTATTTCTATTTTAGTTGGTCTCATGTGTTAATTTGAATTGGTTTGGAAGATATCAAAACTTTTGTGACAGTGCCTAGGATTAAGGCTTAAAATCAGGATTGGAGATAGGGCCTAATTGTTTAGGCACATTCCACCATGGTAAATTGATGCCCTTTGGTGGAATACAAGTAATTTCAATGCAATTTAATATTATGTAGGCTAGGAGAGTTTATTTGTAGGGAGTTGGTCTTGCCACCATAACCTAGGTGTACATCTCTATGTGTGCACCGGTTGGGAAAATAGGATAGGCCTCCTAGATTTTGGTTGAGGATTCTTCAGTACCTATAAAATTGGATTATCACTATTTTTATACATATGCACATGTTCCCACATCTAGTTTGTTCATTTTCATAGGGAAAAGAGTACCTATAGTGTATTTGGAGCCCTATTTAGGCCTATTAGCCTCATCCAACATTGCAACAACAACAACCTCCACTCATTTCCATTCCTTTGTGTTTAGGAATGTTCAATAAAAACCAAAATGGTATCAAAATCCTCAACCCATACATAGCTTCATTTGGAAGTATTTTGTCTTATGCTCAGATTTCCTTCTAGGAAGGGCTACAAGCAGGTTTCTAGGATTGTGCAGCAGCATAGTCTTGTGTGTTGTTCAATGGTGAAAGAACCATTGGAACTAATGAAATAAGACATAAATAGGATAGAGAAATGTACATTATCCACCCTTGGTCTTAGTATTTAGTTCATAGGGTTTGAATCCATATTTCCTTGAAGGAACCTCTTAGTAATTCATTGGTTTTGGTGCTTGGGACTTTGGCAAACCTAGTGATTAGGTTATTTTGTCTTTTAGGGTTGTGATAACCTTCAAAAAGTCCTATTTTGATACTTGTGATAAGTATATTGGCACTAGACCTTGCACCTTGTGTGTTGAGGAGTTCAACCTTCACCTAATTGCTCACTATTTGAAGGCTTCCACTGACCACTGCTGCATCAATAAGGCTTTACAATGCTTGGGTAGTTAGAATAAGTTGAATCAAAGACATATGAAATGGGTTGAGTACTTGCAGAGTTATACATTTGTGATAAAACATAAAAGTGGAGTCACTAACCTAGTTGATGATGCATTGAGTAGAGGAAGATCTTTGATGACCGAGATGAAAATTGAAGTTCTTGGTTTTGATGAGATGACAGATTTGTATGAAACTAATCTTGAATTTTTTGAGCCATGGAGAAAGTGCAAAGAACCTATTCAAGATCAACCGAGTACAAAATGGGAAGAATATTTCATTCAAGAAGGTATGTTGTTCAAAGGTATTTAGTTGTGTATACCGAGAGGACAAATGAGAACTAATTTGATAAAGTCGAAACATAGTAGTGATTTGGCTAGACATTTTGGTATTGATAAAACTTTGAATTTGCTTAAGGAGAAATACTTTTGGCCATAGTTGTATAAAGATGTTAAAAAATTTGTGAAAAGTTGTGGAATTTGTCAAGCTGCAAAAGGAGTGAGTCAGAATACTGGATTATATACACCGATTGTTGTACCTGAGAAACCTTGGACTGACATCAATATGGATTTTGTTCTTGGCTCTGAAGATAGTAAGAGGTAATGATTCTATATTTTTTGTGGTAGATAGATTTTCAAAGATGGAACATTTTATACCTTATAGAAAGACATCAGATGTAGTACATGTCGTAGATCTTTTCTTTAAGGAAATTTTTAGATTGCATGGATTACTAAGGAGTATTATCTCTAACCGAGATAGTAAATTTGTTGGATACTTTTGGAAGACTCTTTGGAGAAAGTTTGGCACTGAGTTGAAATATAGTTCTACATTTCACCCACAAACCAATGGACAAATAGAGGTCATAAATAGAAGTTTGGGAAATATTTTGAGATGTTTAGTTGGAGACATACCTAGTTATTTGGATTCTATGTTGGCACAAGAAGATTTTGCATACAATAATTCGGTGAATAGTAGTACTGGAAAAACATCCTTTGAGATTGTAAATGGCACACAACTGAGAGGTATATCTAATTTGAGAGACATTGCTGATGAAAGTAAGATAAGTGCTGAAGGAGTGAAATTTTCTGAGTACATGAAGACATTGCATGAAGATGTGAAAATCAAATTGGAAGAGAGTAATTAGAAATACAAAGATAGAGCTGACAGATCAAGGAGACATAAAACTTTTGATGTTTTTGATGAGGTGATGGTTCATTTAAAGAAAGGTCGATTTCCTATTGGAAGATATGGGAAGGTGAAGATGAAAAAGTTTGGACCTTGCAAGATTTTGAAGAAATTTGACAGTGGAAATGAATTTAGGATTGAGTTACCTGATGACATGGACATATCACCAATTTTCAACATTGCTGATTTGTATGAGTATTATGAACCTGATGAAGATATGATAACACTGATGGAATATCCTAAGAAGCAGAATGAAGAAGTTGAATAGATTTTGGAACAAATAATTGGCAAGAGTACAAGAGGTAAACAATATATGGAATATCTGGTGAAGTGGAAGAATAGACTGATTGAAGACAATTCATGGATTTCACAGTCTGAGTTGGATGCAGCTTGGACCATACCTACTAAATGATTTAGAGAATCATTTCTAAATAACCCCAGGTATCTGATGCAACAACATCTTGGGTCCTTGGCAATCTTGTGTCACCAAAAAGATTTTAAAGTTTGTCTATGTTGCTTGGTTCCTGCTTTGACCGAGTTGGTCAGTTATCTTCTAGGTGGTCGATTGTTTCACTGGGGCTCAGTGATGCTTGTCTATTGCTCAGTCATCCTTGCTTATCGAGTAGTTTATTTTGAGTTTCTGTTGAGGCCGACTTGTGCATTGATTATGGGTCATAGATTTAATGTTGGTATCCATCATTGGGAAGCATGTGGTCCTAGATTTGATCATTCCTTCCATTGATTATGGATCTAAAGGCCGACTCAATTTGGTAGCCTCTTGTATAAATATAGTTGTTTGGTTAGAGTTTAGGGGGGAGTACTGAGAGAAGATAGAATATAGTAGAATCAAGATTGTTGGCAGATTCTCGCATGTTTGAGGACTTTTGTAATTCATTATAATATCTGGCCCTAACTGAGAAGGCCTTACAACCTAGCATGTATGAATCAATTTGAATGAAAGTTAATAATATATGAATGATCCTACTTTCTCTCTCTCACTATTTTGTCGTTGCTTCTGTGAGTTGTTGAGCAGGGTTGGATCTATAGGGTGTGCCATCATTTGGCCCCTCAACTTTCACACCTTGCATCATGTTTTACCTTCACCTTGGAACTTGAACTTTCTTGAAATTTGTTCCTTCTATTTTAACCATTTATATCTAAGCCATATATTATCATCATGAATTTTCCTAATTATAGATCTCTCCAACTAACTCTTCCTCATCATCATAAACTTCCAACTCATCATAGCTAATCATTAAATGTTGTTCTAATTCTTATATTTAATTTATGTTCCTTGCTCAGTGGATAACCTTGAATTTTGGTTAACTTCTCTTGGTGCCTAAAAATTCTTTTTTCAGTGCCTTGAGTTCCTTTTCCTTTATTGAAACTTAACCTTCTTTTTCCGAATTACTTTCTCTCTTTATTGAATGATATTTCCTAAACTATTTTTCTTATTGACTTGATAAATCATCATTACCATGCTCTAGCAACTTGATATAGTCATATGTTAGGTAGAAAAAAATTATATCAACATAATATTAACATTATCCGATCTGTATCAGTTTCCCATTTAAGTTCTTCAACTTAGCAACATCTCATTTCTTCCTCCCTTTAACTCATTCAACTTATATCATGCTCTGAATGATATGGAAACATAATATAAACCAAAAATAAATTTCTTGACATCAATGACTAGATAATAAATGATCTAAAATTTCTACTATCTTGTATTCTTTAGATCTTGGTCAGTCTTCATCGTTGTCACCATTAGTTATAGTAACAGTGGTCATAGGACAGTGCAGTGGAAAATAGTGAAGTGGTTATTGTATTTTTAGGTATAGTATGTATGCAAGATGGAGATATGTATGGAAAGATTAAGATGTGTTAGAAGACATGTTTGACTTCATATTATGTTCACATGAGGTCACATAGATAGTGATGATGTCAGCTATGGTGTGTACTTTTGTGAGGATGTAGTTTTGGGCCTAATCTATTCAGGTGGCATGTTCAAGGATGGAAAGCTTAGATTTTGGATCTAAGTCTTGATTTTGTGTTGTGGATTCATTGTATGATGTGTATAGATACCTTGGGTATCTCAAAAAGTTGTAATGTAATTAATTTTGCATTGGGGAAGTCCTAATAGGATGAATCAATTGCCTATGTTGTACTATTTTATAATTAGGTATAAGATTCCTCTATTTAAGAATGTGTGAAGGTGGATGCAAGATATATTGTGATAGTGTAGAGATGTATTAGATAAATTTGTGAAGTGAGAATAATTGGATCTACTTTGGCAAGTGAATTTGTTGTGTATTAGATCACCAAACTATATTTCACATTAACCTGTTGAAATACTTAGGACACTGAGTCCTAAAGGTGGATTTTGACTTCAGCTTGGAGTAGTGTACTCGAGGCTGTGTAATCCATTTATGATCTAATCCTAAGAGGGTATAAATCCTTTTATAAGGTATCCTTTAACATGGACTTTATTCACTGGATGTAATAATCAACTCCTAATAGGGCTAGATATTTTGACAAGGAAATTGTCAGACTAGTACATTATAGTGGATGCCAATTCCCACTAGGGTTTTTACCTTGATAGGGTTTCCATGTAACCATATCTTGTGTTATTGTGTTGGAGTGTAATGTTCATTGGATAAATTAGTATTATTATTTATATATTTGGTTTAAGTTGCATAAAATTTTATTTAGCTTTCATACAACTTATTCACCCCCCCTCTCAGTTGCATTGTTGACTATTATTGCTATCAAGATAGAGAGCTAAATATGAAGAAAGATAATTTTTGGGATGCATAAGATAATAGAGGTCTCCTCTACTTTCCCTTAATGAGGGAGATAAGCTAATAAAAATGGATAATATTGACTTCAAAATATGATTTAGATGCATCTAGAACTCTTGGGAGTTTTGAAATAAAGTATTAATCCTAAATGCTTGTCTTCAAATCTTGATTGCTTGAAACCGTGAGATTTCTTGAAAATATTGATCATGGTTACCATAATGAGGAGAGATGGTGTGTTTATATACTTCTCACCATATTTTGGGGCTCAAAAATTAGAGGAGGTTGATAGGATTCTAGAATTCCCACTTAACTATTGATATGGGCCCCAAATAATATTTCAAGGAAAAAGGTAAGGAATAGGTTAGGTGGCCTGATCTATTCCTAAGAATATGCCAGGTGGGTTGACCCATGCCCACCCAAAATTGATCAAATTGGTTTTGGGAGTTAGGAATATGGAGAGAATGCCATAAAGATAAGTGGTACATGGATGGATCAAGAATAGAGAACATGGAAACTCGATGTTGGTGTAATTAATTATTCCTAATTACACTTTACTTAATCTTACTTAGGTTAATGCATTGCATAGTAGTTAGTGATTGAGACACCTAGGAGTGTGCACATCTATTAAGCACATGGTGTAGGAGAAATTTCACTTTTGGTGTGATAGTTGTCATCACATACCTCATTGTGTGTGAGATCCACCTTTCATGCTCTTATCACATTATCATCCTAATCCAATGCACACACTTTATTGCATATTGGAGGATGATCCACATTTGGTAGACATGTGATTACACCTAGCATAGGTGATAGCTTATTAGCTCCTTATATTCTCTCTTATTGCCTTTCCTATATAAGGAGGCCTATTACGTAATCATTCATCAACTTTGATTGAGTAATTCATTGGATCTATTCAAGCCATCCTTGCATTCATATTTTTTCTCTTGTGCTTTTCTTCAACCTCTAGATCCTTGGTTCAATATTTTCTATTTGCAAATTCTTACACTTGAAGACACTAAAATGGTGCCTAATTGAGAATATAAGTATAGGTACTTACTATTTAGGATAGTACAAAAAATAAAGGAAACTAGATAACACAACAACGTGCTAGAGAAGAACTAAAATATCTAATTATTTTGGTTCTTCACCCTTAGAAAATTATCAAGGGTTTTTTTTTTACCACTAACCATGTCCCTTTCTCCTTCTTTGCTTATTGAATCCTTTTGGGATGGCCGCCCATTTTTTCTATATGCCCCCACATCTGATTTTCTACTAATATTTCATTTACTATCTATTATTTGAGTCCATTCTCCTTCATTTTCTTCATATTTTCATGGACTAAAATCAAAGCCAAGTATTTCTGGAGAACCCTTTCTGACTTTTACTATCTTTAGACTTACCTACTATCTTTAGGAATTTTTTATCAATTTGGGTGGGAGAATGATTTCTCCTTCCTCATTATCTTGATGAGAACATATCTCCATCAGTTATCTCCATGCATTTGTGGTTTTATTAACTTGAGATATTGGAATGGATATGATATTTTTTCCTTCAATGTTTTTTGAATATTTCTTTGGGAGAAGAGAGGTAATTTTTTGCTTTGTGAATCTTTAACTAGAGCAGCTAGCTTGAAATTCTCATCAGAGCTCTACTCCTTAACCAAAGTCCTATTTTCATTTTTGTATTTATAAAATATCCTCCACCTTGTTATCATCTATTTATAGCCTTTCCTTAGGATTCACCTTCTCTTTATTAGAATTTGATGTAGAAATAGGATTTGTGGGGCAATCTAAATCCTTCACGAATTTAAGTTGTCTGGGAAAATCAGAATATTACCTTGTAAATAGTTATACTCATTGCCTTTTGATATTATTCTTTGTCCAAAATTATCTTGATAACCTTTTAGACCAAAATCATGGGAAGATTGTTGGATCTGTTTACCCACAACTATTACATTCGTTACAATACTTGTTTTTTCCTCAATATTATTCTAATAATCCTTTAGTCCCAAAACTTGGGAAGCCTATTGGATATTTTTCCCACTAATACTATATTCATCCCCACACTGAGATTTTTACATGTGACACTAAGGTGACAAAATCTATTGTAGTTCTAGAAAAACAAGATGACATTTTCATATTTTGGAACTTGATTCTATCTCACAAATTTTGATGTTAGGGTTATCAAGGTTGGAATAACTATTTTGACATCCACATTAACACAAATCCTTACAGAAATCAACTCAAACTTTGTATGGTGGCTTTATAAATTGCCAAAAAGGAGCCAAATGAGTCTTCTATACCTTTGAAAATTTTGTAATCCTAAAATTCTAAAGGGAGATCAAGGAGATGGATCCAAGTAGGGGAATCTTCCCCTAGGTTAGTTGAGGGTTTGAATTATGGTTTCCACTTACATAGGTAGAGGAAGTTATTTAAAATTTTATTAAAGGGCCAAGGGCCCCTTGTCAAGACCTTGATCAAGTCTTCATAGTTAACAAAATTGAAAATAAAGATACTATTTGTCATTATAGTAACTTCCTTAAAGCTTCCAAACATCATTAGCCCATCTTATAAATTGATCAGTATTTAGATGATATCTAAGGAAATTTCCTATTAAGTAGAACTTGAGATCTTTTATCCTACTATATATTAGATCATCAAGAAAAAATGCTTCAAGTCCTTCCTCCAAGAAAATAACTAAATTTTTTGCAAAATCTTTCTATAGGTCTATCTTATTTGGGGTTTTGTTTCCCACCAATTTATCTACATATGAAGAAGGATCCTTATTTGCAACAAATTTGAATCTAATCCTAGGGCTAACAAAGAAGAAGCCAAACCAATTAAAGAAATGCCCACATTTGAGGTGGAAGCAACCTACACACAAGAACTAGAGGGCAACATTTTAAGGTGTGGGATCCTATTGGGCCCTCCATTATACCATGACCATTAGGAAAGATGGACAAAAGATTTAGAAATTCTAGAGATAATAATGTATAGAATTGTAGAGCTATTTTGTTATATTTTTTTGGAAATATTTGTCTTTTTCTTTGTTAGGAATGATGTTAAGAGTAATAAAAAGGAAACAAGCTAAATAAAAGAAAATTTAGTCAAATGATGAAGAAATATTAAAATGGATTCCAAAAATAAAATCATAATGAGAATGTTGGCATAACTGATGTAGTGATGGTAAGTGATTTTTGGTATTGTAATGATATAGATTTGATTTCATGATGATCATTTATTGGGTAGTCATTGATGTCAAGTATTGACCTAGTGTTCTTAGTATTTTGCTAAGTATAAGTATGATGGTCTCAGTGTTACAGTAAGTTTCAATTGTAGTGATTCTTATGAGAGACTTGGGGATGTATCGGAATGTCAAATGCATGACCACTACTATTGATATAGACCGGTAAGAAATTTATTATTGGATGAAGGTTAATAGTGCAACTACTAGAATAATTAGTGACAGGCAATAGATGATTTGATCAGTTTGTCAGATCTTTGTTGTTTCTTGTGGTGTGGTCACAAGATATGGTGGACAGCAATGTGTAGAATATATGGTTGAAATCATAACTAATTTTAGTGATAGGTGTGAAGGAATTTTTACTAGTGTGGAAAGACAAATTTGTTATTGGGTGAAGTGTTTGTGTTCTTGAGCGACAGTGGATAAATCTTTGATCTGTGACTAGTGTAGATGTTGTAGTGAATTTGGTTGAGTCAGTCACAATTTGGTGTCATGTCTTCACGAGTGGAGGTGATGATCTAGAATCACAATGTTTGATGCTAGCGTGTGGAGAATATTATAGAGGAAGCCAATGTTTGGTCAAAATGTGTTTGACCCCTTGAAACAAAATTCTATGTAAATCATTGTGACGACTGATGCAGTCTTGGATTTTTATTTTGTACATTGAATTTTTTTGTGTGGCATTTTGGATTTGAGAGGGATAATTAAAATTAAGTTTTAGGGCTTGATTAAGGTGGTGGACATTAAATATTCAGTATATAATGGATGAAACTAAAAGAAAAATTTATTGATGGTGTGTTGGACAAGTGCAGTGAAAAGTGTGACTTGTCATCAAGCCAGGGCAGAGTTAAGTGTGTTGTGAAGAGATTTTGTGCTTCAGTGGATCTGATCAAGTAGAGGTAGTTCTATTCTATAGATCATTCTCTCTATTTTTTCCTAATAGTTATAACAGTCAAAATCCCTTAACCAGGTGGATCCTAGTAGGTCCCTACTATAAATCCTCTAACAGAGTGGCGCATTAGCTTGTGTTTAAAGTCCTCTAACAAGGATACTCTTAACATGGTAAAGGTCCTAATAGGCCTAAGGTAAATCCCTTAACTGGGTAGCACCTAATAGTTCTTTTATGAACTCCTAATAGGGTTAAGTTCTTCACAGGGTGTACTTCAGAAGACTACATCATTTAATGGGTACTAATCCCCAATGTGGTTTTTTTCCAATTTGGTCTTCCACAAGATAAATTAGCATGTCGAATGTTTCATTATTATGTAGATGTTATTATGTTTATGATTTTCATTTTCTACTATTAAAGTTAATCTTGTGAATTTTGTTGTAAATTTGAAGAGTTTAAGAAGTTTAACAATTAGCTGATTAATTATTCACCGCCCCTCTTAGTAATATGATCTTAAGACTAAAAATTGGTGTCAAAGCTTTGGTCCTCTATTGTGGTGAGTCTTAATAGATTGAGGAAAAGATGTGAAGATGATGAGAAAGGAAGGTCCTAAATTCACAAGAGAGAACTATTGGGTCACTTCAAATTTTTCTTTTAAAGCTTGGAAAAGTGCCACATTTCTACATTTGATGAAAGAGAAATTATATTTGGAAAATTATCCTTTTAAAATGAATAAAGGAACATTTTTCTCTATTTCACATGTCCTCAAAACATCAACTACGAAATAGAGAAATTTTTCCATTGTGCTAGAGTAGGGATAAGTATGTGTGAGATAGCAATTTTTTTGCTATTTCGCAAGCCACATTGATAACAGTTGAGAAGTAGCATAATTTTTCTATTTCATAATAAACCGAAAGGGAGACTTGAAAATTGGTGAAATGGGTCTCAAAATTTTAAAAGGATGGACATTAATGAGTAAGTGGCCAATTTTATAACTTGGAATGTACATCTCGAGTACTGTCAGGATCTCTCAGAAGATTTGAAGTTAAGGCTTGAAAGACACATTGGCATAAGGTCGATTAAAGGTCACATTAATTACTGGAGTGAAAAGATAATTAGGACAAAATTATATTCTTGAGGGAATGTATGAGGTGTGAGACCAAGTTTTTAAGTGTGTGATTTCTTTTAGCCACAAGCGTCATTAAGTTGGAAATGACTATAAGTAAAGTTATCAGTTAGTTTTCTAAAGGTGGTTTAAAACTAGAGTTAATAAGTGGTAACATGTAGTCTTTCTATAAAAGGGCCAGGATTATCCCAAAAACTAAATTGTGTGACTAATACATAAGAATATATTACAAAGATGGGTTTCCAATCATTTTTTATCCTTTGAATGAGGACCCAAGGCTTCAACCGGTATTTCATCTTGACTTGATAGGCTCAGAGGAGGACCAACAAGACGTGTTAAATAGTTTGATGGATGCAGCTTGGAAACTTCATACTACTTACGTCATGTACTAGAGTGACCTATTTGAGTTAGAGGTCGAGCATGATAGGGTATAATTGGTTGACATGATTCTATCCATATAGATGAAGGACGATGGTTGGGTTTTGAATGGCATGGAAAATGAACTGCTGGAGATGTTGCACTTGATCCACATCTAGTGATACTATTTTCTTGATGTAGTGTATTCATTTTACAAAATTGTACATAACGGTAAAAATTTTAGTTATTAGTTAGGAAGCATTGCGATGGTCTGAAGCTTGTTTTCATCCTTTCATTTTGTATAAAAAGGATACCAAGACCATTCACTGATATAATACATATAATATAGGATAGAGAATAGATAAAATAGATGATATATATGGAAATACAGATGAAAGCATTACTTGCAAAAATGATTATATAGGTAAATGTAATTGAAACACAAATCAATTGTACCTATTTTTTGAAATTAATACAAAGAATATCTTTTCTATCCAAATTGAAGTATTTTTTATTAAACTTGATTAGGTTAGTCCTCTAGAATATTGATTCAAATTCAATTGCTAGATTTTAATATATTTATTGAAAAATATTATTTTTGTTGTATACTTCTTGGATCATCAAAGATTGCATGTGAAGTGTTGTCCATGTAGCTTTGTCTAAGTGGTTTTCTCTAAGAAATTAAATTCAATTAGACTAATATTCGTATTGTAGAATATCATTTCTATATATATGCATGGTAGTGGATGGTGTATATTGTCTCTCAAGAATTGTACATAAAGATATAACAAAGAATGACTCTATCTACCCACTATTGGATAAGGAATGGCCTAAAGATTATTTTATAATTCAGGGAATATTTGTCAAACTACAAAGTTCATTGTTCCATCAGTCATATTCATAATGCATAATAATATTCTCTTACAAAAACATTCAATTCACATCATACATATAGTTTATTTTGATTAATCTCAAGGACCAATTGCCACCTTGGGAAATCATAAGGTTTAAATTCTTTATAGAAAATCCTTTGACCAACTGATTAGGGTTTGAGGTGAAGGTCTACCCACCTGGGTTTAGCGAAGCCTAAAGTGTAGGAGAATTGTATCAAGATATTGTTCTTGTTTATTGGCCAAAACTGATTGAGTAATCCTATTAGGGAATTGGCAACACTCTTCGATTTACAATCTATGGTTTTGGGAACCAACAAGAACTACTCAGTATGGTGCAGCCAGATGAAGCTCTATCTTAAAGGTATGGTGGATCAGTATTTGAGATCATGTAGTTACTAAGTATACTATCTCTTTAGGAACCCAAAATGTAGACCAATTAAAGATCAAGAAAGAACATACAACTACTATGGAAGCTATTGCTAGTACTCTTTCTAATGCATAATGTATTGTTGTCAAAGACTTGGACACTACTCATGAGATGTGGGAGAATTTGAAGACCATCTGTGGAGGAGATCCACATGTGTAGAAGGAAAAGGTTGATAGTTTGAGAGGGAAAAATGATGAAATAATGATGAAAGAAAATGATAACATTGAGAAATATAGTTAGAAAATCAAAGAGGTTTTTGTTTCTATTCGAGGCACTGGTGGTAATATTCTCGAGGAGGATGTGGTAAGAAAAGTGTTGAGAAATTTATTACCTCAGTATGCTATCAGGGTTTCATCTATACAAGATATTATATCTCTAGGAACTATTACTATTACTCTAGATGCATTAATAGGGAAATTAATTACATTTGAGTTAAGTAATTATGATAATAGTATGCCTAAATTTGAATCTCTTTCAAGTCATCATTGACTCTTGCACCATCAAGGAAAGGAAAAGAGATATCGAAGAATTCTTCAACATATTACTCTAATGATTATGAATCTATCATGTATGAAGAAAGAGAATAGAAGGAATTAGAAGCTTTATTTTCTAAAATGGCTACCTAGAGGGAAATGTAAATATAAGGGTAAGTTTCCTTTGAAGTGCCTTGAATGAAATAATATTGGACATATTGCCTCTAGATGTCATGACGGTGATAGGAAGGAGAAGCCAAGGAGATTCAAGGATAAGAATAAGAAAGAATGCTACCTTACTGAGGAAGGTGTTACTAATGAAAGATTTCATGGAAGAGATGAAGAAGAAATTGTGTTTGTTGCAGTAAAGGAAGAAACCTCAGAAGAAGGTGAGAAAAATTAGTGTATAATATGAATCATAATGGTGAATGGATTATTGACAATGGGTGCACTCATCATGTGACTGGTGATAAAATAAAATTCATCAAGATGGAGGAGTGTGATGGAGGCTTAGTAAGATTTGGTAATGATACTTGATGTATGGTAAAAGGTAAAGGATCTACTACTTTAAATGATAAGACACATTGTGATGATGTTTATTGGGTTGATGGTTTGAAATAAAACTTGTTAAGTGTTTCTTAGTTAAATAATAAAGGATATAGACTTGAGTACAATGAAGGTAAATGTAGGATCATTGGTAAATCAAGAGAATTGATTGCTACTAGTGAACAAACTAAAGGTAACTTGTTCCATTTGAATTCTATAATTAAGAGTTGATTGATTCCTTAGGTTGAAGATTTTTGGTTATGACATAAGAGGTTTTGTCATGTAAATTTTGATAACTTGATCAAAATTAGTAAGATGAAGATAGTGAGAGGTTTTCCTAATCTAGTGAAGCTCCCCAATGTAATGTGTAAAGAATGTTAGCTTGGGAAGTTAACTAGTTGAAGTTTTATTAGTAAAAATTACTCTTCTGAAAGTATCTTAGATTTGGTTCATACTGATCCATGTGGTCCAATGAGAACTTGAAGTTATTATGGTGATAAAAATTTCATGTTTCATGTTTATGGTTATTCTAGAATGATGTGGGTTGTGATTATAAAGGACAAATAAGAAGGTTTTTACATGTTTAAGATCTAAAAATCCAAAGTGGAGAAGGATACTGGTAAGACCTTGAAATGTCTTAGATCTGATATAGGAGGTGAGTTCACTTCACATGAGTTTGTTTCATATTGTGAGGAACAAGGAATCAAAAGGTAGATGTTAGCTCCTAGGACACCTCAGTAGAATGGTTTCACTCAAAGAATAAATAGGTTTATCATTGATTGTGCAAGGACATTAATGATTCAAAAAAGTGTTGCGTAGACATTTAGGAGAGAAGTGATGAGCATCGTTGTTTACACAATATTGAATAAATTTTAACTGAAGAAAGGTACAAATAAAAAACCTTATGAGTTGTGACACGGTCAATCCCCTAGTGTAAGCTATTTCAAAGTTTTTGTAAGTAGATGTTACATAAAAATAGATAAAAATATAGGTAATTTTGGTGAAATAAGTGATGAGAGAATATTCTTAGGATATTACACAAAAAGAAAAGCTTACAAGTGCTTGGACAAGAGAAAAAATAAGATAGTGGAAAGTGATAATGTAAGAGTAGATGAATTTTATAAGAAAAATGATGAATCTAGAAAGAAGGAACCTAAAGATTATCATGGGTTTGTATATCTACAATCGGTGGAGTAGGACACTCTAGTAGAGCCAATGGAGAGACAAGTTAATGAACAAGAACCAATACAAGTGGTTGAAGATACTCCTAGATATGAACCATTATTTCCAAGGTATGTAAAAATGAATCATTCCCTTGATCAAATTATCAGTGACAAAATGATGGTATTTTAACTAGAAGAAAGGAAAGAGAAAGTACATATTTTCCACCTGAACTTGAACCTAAAACTGTAAAAGATGCATTGAAAGATGATGATTGGTTGAAGGTTGTGGAAGAAGAATTGGAGCATATTGAGAAGAAACAAAACTTGGACATTAGTACCCAGACCGGTGGACAATAATATAATAGGTACTAAGTGGATTTTCATAAACAAGATGAATGAGAAAGGTGAAGTGGTAAGGAACAAAGAAAGACTGGTGTGCAAAGGTTATGTACAAGAGGAAGGCCTGGACTATGGTGAAACATTTACACATGTGGCTAGAATTGAAGGTGTAAGGATATTTATTGTATGTGCTTCTTACAAAGGATTCAAGGTATATCAGATGGATGTTAATTCAGCTTTTCTTAATGGTGTGTTGGAAGAAGATGTATACATTGAACAACCTGAAGGATTTACTATAGAAGGCAAGAACATGGTGTGTAAATTGTAGAAATCCTTGTATGGATTGAAACAAGCACCTAGGGCATGGTATGAGATATTGCACTCATATTTGATTCAAATTAGTTTCATAAGGACACGTGACAATAATAATGTATATTTGAAGTGATAAAAATGGAAAGTTACTGATAGAAGAGATATTTGTAGATGATATCATTTTTGGTGGCAATGAAGAAATGAGTAGATCATTTATAGATGAGATGAGGAAAAAATTCAATGTCTATGATTGATGAGATCAAATTATTTATTGGATTTCAAGTTCAACAATTGAAAGATGGTATCTATATTAGCCAGCCTAAATATGTGAAAGAGATACTAAAGACATTTGGGTTGGAAGACTAAAAACTGGTTGGTACCCCTATGGTAACCAATTGTAAATTGTGAAAAGAAGATCATTCAAAAGAGGTGGACGATAAAATTTGTAGGTCCATGATCAGTAAGCTATAGTATGTGGTTGACAATAGGTCAAACATAGCATAGATAGTTGCATTAGTGGCTATATTTTCTTCTAATATTAAGGAATCACATATTATTGCGGTGAAGAGAATCTTCAGATATCTTAAGGTGAATAAAGATTATGGTCTCTAGCATGGACATAAAGGTAATTTCTCTTTTAGTGTATTTACTAATGTTGATTAGGCAGGAAATGTTGATGATCAAAAGAGCACAAGTGGAGGTTCATTCTTTCTTGGTGATAATCTTGTATCCTAGACAAGCAAGAAGAAGAGTTGTATATCAAAATAAATAGCTGAAGCTGAATATGTTGTTGTTGCAATTAATTATACATAGGTAGTATGGATTAAGAAGATTCTAGAAGGAATTCAAGAGAAGGTAACTGAACGAATAGATATCTAGATTGTGACAATATAAGTGTCACTAATATTTCAAAAAACTCGGTGATGCACTCTAAGACTAGGCATATAGATATCAAATATCACTTTCTTAGAGAAAAGGTATAGGAAAAAGAGGGAAGGTTGGAGTGTGTGCCAACTAAGGAGTAGGTTGCTGATATTTTCACTAAACCATTACCTAAGGATACAATTGAGTATCTAAGAGGTAAGTTGGGGGTTATTCCCCTATCTGATTTAAATTGAATGAAGATGTAGTTGCATCAATCCAAGTGCATCCAGTGAATATCTTTATGTTTGGATTGATGTTGTGGGTCTACACCATGGGGGGAGAAGTATACGGAGTAATGTGTTGTGTTTACTCAGGTACAACAAAGAAGATATCATGTATTTTTTACACCTTTGGCATTATTGTCAAAGGGGGAGAGAAAGTAAGGAGGAGATTAAGTAGAATGTTTAGAGCAAGTAAGGAGAATGTTCAAAATTATAGAAGGGAAGAGAAGATGAGATAATTTTAGTGAAAGGAGGAGTAATTGCACAACTAGTGAAAGACAAAAGTGAGAACATTTTTTGTTCCTAGTGTTGTATAATGTATCATGTTGGAGAAAGGAAGTGAGTATTAAAGAGAGTGTTTCCATTAATGCCAAAGGGGGAGATTGTTGGCATAAATAATGTAGTGATGGTAAGAGATTTATCATTTTGTAATGATATAGATTTGATTGCATAATGATTAGTCATTGGGTTGTCATTGATGTCAAGTATCGACCTAGTGTTCCTAGTATATTGTTAAGTATAAGTATGATGATAGAGGTGTTACAATATGTTTCTATTGTAGAAATTCTTATGAGAGACTTAGGTATGTCTTTGAATGTCAAATACATGAGGTGTCTATGGTGGATATGGACATATATGAAATCTATGATCAAATTAAGGTTAACAATGCAACTGCTAGAACAGTTAGTGACAGGAAATAGGTCATTTGATTTTTTTGTCAAATATTTGTTGTTTCTTATGGTGCGGTCACAGGATATGGTGGACAAAAGTGTGTATAAGATATGATTGAAATTGCAACTAGTTTGAGTGACTAATGTGAAGGAAAGGTGGTCGGTGTGGAAAGACATAGTTGTTACAGTTTGAAGTGTTTGTGTTTTTGAGTGATAATTGATGAATTTTTTTAACAGTGACTAGTGTAGATGTTGTGGTGAATTCAGTTTAGTCAGTCATGATCTAGTGTCATGTCTTCATGAGTGGAGGTGATGATACGACATTACATTGTTTGATTCTCTAGCATGTGGACAAGATTATAGAGGAAGCCAATGTTTGGTATAAATGTGATTGACCCCTTGACACAAAATTCTATGTAGATCATTTTGATGGCCGAAAAAGTCTTAGAAATTTATTTTGTATATAGAGTTTTGTTGTGTGGCGTGTTGGATTTGAGTGGGATAATTGAAATTAAGTTTTAGGGCTTGATTAATGCGGTGGACATAAACGTTCAGTATGTAATGGATGAAGCTGAAAGAAAAAGTTTTTGATTGTTTTTTGGACAAGCATTGTGAAAAGTATGAGTTGCAATCAAGATAGGGTAGAGTTAAGTGTGTTATGAAGAGATTGTGTTCTTTAGTGGATCTGATCATGCATATGTAGTGTTATTCTATAGATCATTCTCTTTGTTGTTCCCAGATAGTACTTGACAGTCAAAATCCCTTAAGCAGGTGGATCCTAGTAGGTCCCTATTGTTAATCCTCTAATAGGGTGGCACATTAGATTATGTTTAAATTCTTCTAATAAGGATACTCTTAACAAGGTAAAGGTCCTAACAGGACTAAGGTAAATCCCTTAATTGGGTAGCACCTAACAGTGCTTTTGTAATCTTTTAACTGGGTTAAGCTCCTCAAAGGGTGTACTTCTGAAGAGCGCATCATTTAGTGGGTACTAATCCCCTCCGTGGTTTCTTTTTCTTTGATTTAGGTGTCCATGAGATAAATTTATGTGTCAAATTTTTTATTGTTATGTGGATGTGCTTATGGTTATGATTTTCATTTGCTGAGCTATTAGAGTTAATCTTGTGAATGATGTTGTAATGTTTGAGAGGTTAAAAAGTTTAACAATTGAATGATTATTGATTCATCCCCCCTCTTAGTGATCCAATCTTAGGACTAATAGAGAAAGAGAAAAAAATGGTCCCAAAATCATAAATACTCTACAAAAATCCCTAAAAGGTTAGACTAATTATCCTATAGAAACCATATAAATTTTGGTAAAAATGAACAAAAATGACATAGAAACCATACAATAGGACATTGGTGGTAGTAGTTCATATGTAGGCACCATAAGGTTGAACAAATGTCATGATATTAAAGTAGGTTCTATAAAACTATATAGACACTACTCTAGGTGTTTTATATCCTAAGGAACAAAAATGAATACTAATAGAGATACTACAAACCAAGAAAGAAACACTAAAAAACTAGAACACAAGATAAAGGACATTAAAACCTACAAGAAAGCACAATTTTTTAAAAATAATAATCACTAGTGTAAGGAAAAGGGTCCCACCAATAGTATGAAATATTTGACCCAAATTTGAGCTGCAATAATATATTATTAGCAATAAAAAAAACCTAAAACTCAAATAATAAAAAACTATGATGGTGGATCAATAGTGGAGATAATTGTAAAGTGCATACAAAAATTAATTAAAAGTAATATACCTCTAATGTTGTGTTTATGTGGTCTAGTACGGTGTAGAATAAGGGTGGTATGTGGATTCTATTTGCCTAGTAGTTTGTTTTTTGTAATTTAAAAAAAAAACTAATTTAATTTATTTCTATTTATTTATATGACATGTAGCTAGAATTATGGATAAATGATGAGATGATGATGATGGTAAGTCTCTCTTAAATAGAATTCCCAAAAATGGATTGGAAAACTAAGATTAGAATATGGATCAAGGACTATAATTAATTACATTCTATTATTTTTAAACCTTTGGACAAGTGTTCCAAAGGTGGTGTAAGGTGAAATAAGAAGACAAAAAATATTTCATAGGAAAGAGGATAGGGAACATATGTCTCCTCTCATATGTTTGATGGATTAGATGGTGACAATTCAATTCAATTTTAAATTGGAGGTTGGAGATAAAATACCTAAAGACTTTTGTCCACTAGTATGGATTTAAAACTCAAAGAACTATTATAAAAGAATTAGTTCTAGGATAATAAATTAATTATGCAAATATTAATTAATCAAAAGTTGGATAAAAAGGGAGTTTTATTATTTAGTAGTGGCATAGAATAAGTTTAATTATAGGACAATTTTAATTAGGAGTTAATTAGCCTAATAAATTAATTAAGAAAGTATTGATTAATCATTGATTAAATTTAATTAATTAAATAAACTTAAGGGATACAAAGTAAAGAATTGGTGACTAATTCTAGTGGATGAATAATGAATAATTATGAAAAATTAGCAATTAAATTTTATGTGTTTATAGGCAATGTTAAATATATTGAGATTTATTCATTCACCTACATAATCTTCATTTTTCCCTTTGGAAAGAAGCTTGATAATCCCCTTGTTAAAGGAGGCCATAAAAGACTATTTTACACATGCTCAATGTAGACAAACTAGAAATAACCTCTAGTGTAAGACCAAAAGGTTTTGGAAAATTCAATAGATAATTTGATCTACCCCAAAAATAATCTTTACAAGAAAGAGTAATATGAAAACCTTGAATGGAGATGAGCTAGTCAAGATAGTGATTGTTGTCACAATCAATCATTTGAAGAATTTGTTGGCCTACCATGTCCTTCAATATTTGACCATGCTAAGTCATTTGAAAAGACACATTTGTAACTTGCTCACAAAAATTTTCCACAATTTTGGGAGTCTTTGTATGAAAGAGTGTTAATACCCCCCTTATTAGCAAGATAAGTAATTTGAAAAGACATATTTTTGGTGGTCATGAAATACCTCCAAGATTTTGGGAGTCTTTGTATGAAATAGTGTTAATATCACCCTTATAGATAAGATGTGTTCATGTTTAGTTTATGTAAAAGATATTGAAAGAGTACTTTTTTGTCCCTATCCCCATCTTTAATCTAATTAAGATGAGAAAAAAATTAGCTATTATTTCTCTTGTAAATATTCAATTCTCTTATTTGAAGTTAGCATGAGCAACCATTTATTACAAATTGACACCCTAGTGAAGAGGTCACCATGGATCTTCCTCTCTGGATTTGAAACTCAAGGGATTTTTCAATTCACTTCACATCCCAAGCAACTCTCTTTCCATAATCATAAAGGATGGTAGTGCAATGGTTTATGGCATGCTCCCACCATGCAATCCAACAAGAACAATAAGGTTTAGCTTTTTCATTCTTAGTAGCAAGCATACCATCAACATATTTTTTTCCTTAAGATTAGTGACATTAAGTTTGGAGTTTTATTTTAAATGACCATATTTTTTTTTACTATTAATTTGGAGAGGAAACCACTCAAAAAAAAAAATGCTTATGAAAAGAAAATGATAAACCAAGAGCTTTTATCGAAGGCTTAGTAAATACATCTCTTGAGCAATTTGAACTACTCTAGAAAATTGACCTTGGTAAATACATCCCTTGAGCAATTTAAACTACTTAATGAATGTTGAGCATAGATAAAAATTACACAATGCATGTTTAGGTGTAGCTCCAAGACAATCTATGTCAACCCATAACTTGAATTTATGATTTTTGTTAATTGAAGCAATCTTAGATCAATTTAGATTTAAGAGCTATGACTTTTTCATTAATTTTTTAATCAACCCACACAAATTTTTAGATGTGTTATAATTTATGGGGTTTGATCACATAGCATTGAATTTGTGTATATTAACCAATAATTTATAAGCACTCATTCATGAGAATCTTTTTTATTAGTATAAATATGAACTATTTGACATTTTCTCATGTATAAATGATATCAAAAGAAATTGATGAGGCTTATTTGAATGTCATTCATCCCAAGCTTACATGGGGGTTAATAACGAGAGTCGAGTCATCCATTTAAGTACCATGAAAAGATGAAATATGATGACTTCTTTTTGAAAGGTTATTAGAACCCATACTATTCTAGTTTAGAAATTTGAGGAAAGTCACTCATCCTAATACTACTTTAATCTGAGATTCTTAAAAGATCATACTTTCCCATATTAATCTAACTCAATTACATTTAATCATTAAATTTCACTTATTATACTTCTACATAAAAGAACTTAAACATTTACAAAATGAGAAAGATTAGGTATGCAGTAACCACTTGGATTTCAAAGTTTTTGGAAGAGGCAAAGGCAAGCAGTAAACCCAAATTATAAAACACTAGTCATTATTAAAATCTTCCATCCAGTACTTCTATGCCAAAAGTGTTGCAACAGAGGCTAAATTACATGGTAATACATTTACTCTCATTTTATCATTATTCCTTATCTCTACAATTCCAATTATTTTACTGAGTTACAAGTTTCTAAATGAGATAGGCATTCCTCGATCAAATGCAGTGGAGATCTTGCTGCAATAAAATAATTATGATCAATAAATGAAGCGGGGACTGTAAATGACTTTGCTTTAGTAACAGTAATACCCACCATGGCAAGGGTCCCAATATCTTGGGAGATACACATATGTTATATTTGGACCCGGGTTTGGCTTTGAGGGATCCTCTTTCTTGGCAGTTTCCTTCTCTTTTTCGGCTGGTTTTTTGTCAGGTTCTTTAGAAAGCCCAACGCTTAATATCTCCGAGTGCCCAAACTTTCTGAGCTTTTTGGCAATGGAAATTGGATCTGCATCTCCTATCACTGTGATTTTCTGCTCCTTCTTATCAACTTGTACAGAGTCTACACCTGCCCCCAAATCCAAGCAAATAAAAAATAAAAAATTCAAGTTAAGGGGTCTATAAAAAATTGGAAGTGATTTAAAAACTTTGTTACAAAGAATTTTGAGACGTAAAGTTTGGGTGTCCAACTACAAGATCTTTCCTTCTAACTGATACAATATGATCAACCAACCAATTATTTACATGGACACCCATATTTCTATATAAATAACCATTTACCACAAGTAAAAGTCTATTCTCTCAAATAAACAAACAGTGCCTTCATTACAAGTGCATAAAATTTTGGAAGACATAAATTAGGGTGCTCAACTTCTAGATCCTCTTCCTTAACCAACTTATTGTGATAAACAAACTAGTTATTTATGCAGGCACTCAGCTTTCCATATAAGCAATTGACAAATTTCACATGTGAAAACCCAGTTTCTAAAATCACAAGAATGTAGAATTTTGAGAGGCACAAAGTTAGAATGCTCAACTTTTGGATAGTCTTTCCTACCAGACATATTGTGATCAACAAACCAATTATTTATGTAGACAGCCAGGTTTCCATATAAAAAACTGATGACTTTCACCACTTGTGAAAATCTAGTTTCTCCAATAAACAGCTAGTAACTTCACCACAAGAATATAGAATTTTGAGAGACACTATGTTAGGATGTTCCACTTTTGGATCGTCTTCCCTAACAAAAACAATGTCATCTACCAACAAATTATTTATGTGGACAACAAGATTTCCATATAAAAAAATGACAATTTTCATAAAATGTGAAAACCCAGTCTCCCAAATAAACAACCAGTACATTAGAACATAGAATTTGAGAGACACCAAGTTAGGAAGCTCAACAACTGGATCTTCTATCATAATGACACATTGTGATCAACAAACCAATTATTTATGTGGGTACCCAGGTTTCTCTATAAAAAACAAGCAACTTCTACCACAAATGTAAATCCAGTTTCTCAAATAAACAACTCAAACCTTCACCACAAGGACACATAATTTTGAGAGACAAAAAATTAGGATGTTCAATTACTGAATCCTCTTCCTTATCAAACACATTATGACCAACAAACCAATTATTTATAGGCTATGGCTAAGCTCCTGACAGAATACACTGAAAGACAAACGAAACAAAATTCAGAAAAATCTACAGACGGTGAAAACACACTATTTTTTCAATGATTTTTTTTTCCAGATTTACAATACAAAAAATGCAGATCATGAATATGATTTCCTGAAATTTTTAAGAGAATCTATTATATTTTCCACATTTTCAAATATACGTTTTGTAGGAAGGATAACTGCATCCTAATTTATATGGGCACTCATATTCCCATATAAACAATTGGCAACTTCCCCACAAGTGAAACCCAGCTTTCCAAATAAACAACCAGTACCTACACCACAATCACAAGTACGGGCAGAAAACTGCTACACTTTAAAGCATTTCTGCACAAAATCAGTTGAAACATAATCTGCTAATTTGTAATACTCAATACCTTCAATGCCTGCTACAGTCTCCATGGCCTTCTGCTTGCATTTATCACAGTTGAGCTCCACCTTCAACACAATTTTCTGCATGCACAGCGTAAACGGGTTATAAAATTTTCAAAACAAAGTGACTCAAGATCTCTAATCATGATGTTGTTGGTATACCTCGGACATGTTTTTCTTTTTCCTCTGGATTATCTGCTTCAGACCTGTTGTTTTTTCTACTCCTCTCTTGTTTTGCCTGCCCAGTGATAAACTAAATCAATATCAAGCAGAGTCGGTGCGACGAATATCAACTCACATGACTTTGTTTTATTGTACGTATGACTGATGTCATCAATGGCTTAAATTATGGGGCAGCTGAGGTTCTCCGGTCGGCCAGTCCTTAAATTATAAATTAACTAGAATATTCGAACTTCTGATTACATTTAAATCATCGCTGGATTCCAAGCTTTCAATGTCGAGATTTAATTAAGCACTGATAAATTTGTAAAATCTGTAGGGCTCTCCAATAGTTTGGGACAACTGGTGCAATTATGACATTTCATTGTAAGCTTCCAAACAAGTTATGATAATGAGTTCCAATCATAGAGACGGCCTGCAATACCGTACAACTCAATTATCCCCTCCTTATGAATAATAATAAATGAAGGAAGGAAGGGAGGATGCTTTTGTAATGCTCAATCGTCTTGTCCAAAAAAGTTAGTAAGCTTTAAGTTAAAGCTGGTGGAAGCAGGCCATGGAAAGCATGAGGAGACGCAATAAATTACAACTGTTTGTCGTGCTTTGATATGCCACAAGGCGTGGAAGGACATCAGTAATTTTCTTATTTGCCTTCTGCATACATTCATGTAACTTATGAGATGGTGCTAGCTTTGGATTAATTATGCATCCACCATTCTTGAAAATGTAAAATAAACAAATTAAAGAGCTTTATAAAAAATATTTTATTTATACACCATGTACTGACTCTTCTCCTCTTCCCTCTCTTCCCTCACCTCACGTGCCTACCCTCCCCCCTCTCCCCCCTCTTTCTTTTGTTGGATTTATTTATTCAATACTACAAGTAACTTGCAAGGAAAACATTTATCTTATTTGAAGAGAAGTCATGATTAATGCTATGCAATCTTGAGAGAATGATCCAAATAAAAATTTGACATGTAAAAATTAATCTATAAATGAAATTGGATGATTACAAATGAATAAATAGTTGCTTTTATAGAAAGCAAGAGAAATCCAATCTAAAATTAGAAAATCAAAATTAATTGAAAACCCTAAAGATTAGCTCAATTAAGTGAAGCTATTATTAATCTAAGCTAATAAAAGGAAAAAGCACACAAGTTTAGCTAAAGTAAATAAAGTAATTAAAGGACCTCATTAGTTAAATAATTAGATAATGTCCTAATTACTCCAACACCCCCCTTAAGATTAACTTATAGAGAAGCTTAAATAGGTCCCATCAACTAATCCTGATTAGGTACCCATGAACAAAGCAATACAACTCTCACAAATGGAGAAAGGGGGAAAAATCTAGTGGAAGAAAACTCCTTTCCAAAAGAGAGAAAATAGAAATACAAAAAAGTACTTGTGACCAAAATGAACAACTCAAGATGTTCCCCCAATTACTAAATCAGTCACATAAGTACAATGAATGCCCCCATAAAAGAGAGAGAAAATGAGGATAGGAGTCCCCACTAATGAAGAAGTAGCTCATGTGCCAATGATAAATGTCTAAAGATAGAACATAATATATTGCCTAAAAACAACCTTTCTCGCCTTTGGATGAAACAAAATTACTAGAGAGAGGAGAACTCGCTCCTATAAAGTGGAGGAAACGAGAATCCAAATCCAAACTATGTGTGCCTCTAGAAATCGCTCAAGTGTCACCATGTCTATAAAGGATGAAGATGTCACAAACCAATCAGGTGCATGCCTAATCAATGTAGGAATTGACAAATTGAGACTCTATAAAAATTGGTGAATAACAAGCTCCATGGACGATGAAGATTGGCTAATAAAATTGATGAGGCTATCAAAAAAGATGAGATGATTGTGCTCTAGCTAATCTTCTAGATATATAATATGAGATTCAACAAACAAGGATGATATGTTTGCAAGATATGAATCCCAAGTAGAGGTGTCTAGAAGAAAAACGTCCTTCAACACTAAATCAATGGGAGACATGCATATGTCGATGCCAACCCGATCTCTAATAATAGAAGATAATGAAGATTGAGATGGTGTTTCAATATGTGTAGTAAGAGTTGAGAGATAACTCTTAGGTCCATTAGAACATGAATGATTTCTGATATAATCAAGTATCTCAAAAGTACCATGACAATAGATTATACAATCTACATGTGAGTGCCAACAAGAAGTTGAGTGCCTATAAAGTGCCTACAGTGGAATTGTTTTCTTCCCGATTTTTGAATTTTGTCTTAATTGATCTAAAAATTTCGGACAAATAAAGATAGAATTTTAGAAACAATCAATCCTATGAAATGTAGTACTTTGAGCCTACTTTTCAAATATGTAATTTATTTCAATACCTACATGATACAAATTAGTTTTCACTAGGCATGTCTAAAATCACATTTTTTTAAATGGCTATTTCAGGAACATACCATGCACATGTACGACTTCCATATTTTGACCAAAAAAAAGTTTTTATGGTAAGTATTTTTTAAAAAAAATGTTTTTAAGATACCGAAGTTTATTTTTTTATATTTTAGATTTGTTTAAATAATTTTTCATTGAACTTAATGTCTATTTTGAAAACCTTGGGTGTACAACCACCATAACTTGACCTAAACCTATCGTTTAAAAAAATAACATGAAAATAATTTGTAATGATGGAAAATAGGATTACTAGATTGTGCATGCAAATTGATCACAATAGAATATTTAATGCAAAAAGGAAATGAACAATCATTTTTTTTAGATGATTTTAGCTATTTACATGGTTGATTAAGATGATCTTCAGGCCCTTGGGCTAGGAAAAGGTTGGTCAAATAGGATCAAGTCAATAGTTGGTGTTTTAGTGGAGGAAATGGTTTTGGAAGAAATTTTACAAGCCTTGGCATGACAAGCTCATTTTCTTCCTTTGTAGGAGGAACTAAAGGAACCTCACTAGGTTGAGAGAAGTTAAATGTTGGGTGTTATTTTATAAGATGTAGTGGGTGGACCATAACATATATAGGAGGAATAGTAGGTCAAGGAAGAAATCCAAGTCCATTATGAGGAGGTGGAACTCTTGGATTATTGTCATTCAACAATTTTTTCATTGATGTCAACATATATTTAGTTATGAAGACTAGGAATTGTTGGAAAGTACATACAGGTAGATTGTAGAGAGTGGTATGAATGTTGTATGATTCATTAGCTCTTACAGGCTTAGACATATGTTCCAAGATGTATCTAAAGCTTAGTCCTATGACTACAAACATTTATATGATCATCAGACAGAGATATACTTGTTTTAGTAAAGACTGGCTATAGGAATAGAGAGTGAGAGTTTCCACATACCTAGTTGCAGTGTTTGGAACATAACTATTGCACAACGATGAATTTTGGTACACACTCTTGGGAAATGTCAGAAGACATCATGAAGAAAATACATCGTGATCACAATGTTCTCATGTGATTGTTGATGTCATCTACATGGCGTGTTTTCTAGTGTGGAATTATTTGGGAGTTGACCATGAAGAGTAACTTGTAGATGATTGATTTAGGATTGAATTATTAATGGAGCTGACTTTGGTTGAATTATAATTGTTGTAACATGATCAAGAAAAACTTTTTTTCATCACTTTGGATAATGTAATTGTTTGATATGTAATGAGGTCTTATAATGGCTGACTTGCAGATGAATTATTATTTACATAACCTGTATATAAGGAATGGTTTCTTCCTTGAGATGTAGAGTCAATTTTGATGGTAATATGTGAGTTGGAAGGAGTTGTGAGATCTACTTCTAATAGAGTAGAAATTTGTGCACTTGGGCAAAAGGATTCGATTGTCCTAACAGTCAATTCAGGTATGATAAAGTATATTCAGTAAAGGATTGAAGGTGGATGTAACCTATTGGATATTGCTAATAGGGTGGTGATTGATACATTTTATATGTTTAGTCACTACGTTATTAAATGGGTAGTCATACTATTGTCATTTGTGGTTTGTCACTGAGAGGGGGGGGGTGAATCAGTGTTCACTATATTTTATCTTTTTACTTATTCTTTAAACTGAACTTAAATTCTTAAGTACTAAAATGAACATCCACATAAACATGAAACATGAAATCAACACATAACACCAATATGGTTACGGGGAAACCCAAATAGGTAAAAACCCTGATGGGAATTGACACCCACTAATATTCTGTACTAGCATTTTATGATCCTTGTTAGAATATCCTTAACCCTATTAGGAGTTTCTTTACAATGCATTAAGTAAAGTAGACCTTTTCAAGGGTCGGACCCTATTAGGAGTCTTTTACAATAGTCCCCGATAGGGGAGTGGACGCACTGTCCTAGAGCTCACTGCTCAAGTGGTGAAGGCTACAACCTTATGATCTCAGATACACACTATATCTGCTGGATGAACTATCATTGTGACACTACTTGTTAGATCAGTTCCTTTGATGTGCTGATGCGTTGACCTCTTACAAAGCTCTAATACATCTTATAGTATCTTCACACACTTCTACTCTGCTTATCACAACTCTCTATCAACCTCTCTTTTTAATTAAAATGGACACATCTCATATTTATATGCACATACAAAATAAACAACTAGGTCGACCCTTAAAACTATTACATACAACGCTTCCAATTGAATTGGCTCAAGCGTGTTTACAAAAAAAAAATATACATGTCGAAAACCTAATTACAGTAGATGCATAGCCTTTACATCATTATAATATAACCGCAACTCAAAATGCTAACAGTCAACTACTTACTCTGTTCTTCTCTGGCACACACTGGCTGTGTAACTTCAACTGTCTGTATCTTTCTCATACTTGAATAGCTGATCATGTGCTCATAGACTAAGCATGAATATAGTCTAACCAACTTAACTTCTAGGGTGCATACCATAAATCGGTCATACGCATGTGCGGTAATGCTCTGAGCTTCAAGAACTCTATACACTATCCAGCCTTCAACACTTAGCTAATAATTGATCTTCCCATCAAGTGCACTGACTCCAAACTTCTATATGACTTTTATGCCATAATGACAACACTATACCAATTCATATACATTAGTTTATCCAACTTTCCAACAATCTCCCCCTTTGTCATTGATGGCAACCAAGGAATATGGCCAAGTTGCTAACTGTCCTTAATACAAAAAACTTTTGTCTTATATCTCCCTATACATATCTTTCTATCTTATATCTCCTTATACATATCTTTCTATCTTATATCTCCTTATGCATATCTATACTCCATATTCTACACATACTCCCCCTTTGACATTAATGACAAAGGTGTGTCAAAAATGAATCTTCAAAAACTTACTGTGATAGAACATCCGGATGTGCAATCCGCAGATTTTGGATCTCCTTCTTCCAAAATGTGATCAATGACTTTACAATCTATAGATGAGCACATAAAGCATACTGTAGCTTCTCCATCTTCTCCAGATCAGTGCTAGGACCTTGATCATATGTCGCCATGGTGGCATCGATCTCCTTGATATTCTAATTTAGTATGTCTAATGAGGGCGCAAGAGTATTTCTTAGCTGAGTCTGCCTAGCCCTTATCTTGATCATCTCTTTTTTTGCCTTCTCAATCTTGTCTAACTATCCTTGGTAGACATTTTTACACATGTTCACATCAACATATGGGTCTTCTACTAATTTCCTTATGTTGTCTATCATGACTTCTGCCTCTTGTACCTTTTTGTACAAAACACCAATTAACTTGTCTTGGTTCATACATTCGGCAATGATCTTTCTTCCCTTTGCTGCAAAATCCTCTAGGGATGCTTGACCAGCCTTTAGTGAGCTCAGGTCAAGTGTATAGCTACTAACCAATTCACTTAATCTCTTCTTCAAGTACTTCTCCTCTGCAACTAAGGATGCAAATTTTTCCAAGCTAGAGAAATTGCTTTTGAATTGTGAAATGACTGCACTTACATCATCAATAAAGTGTACCTTGGAAACTTTATTGTCTGTAGGTAAAAAATTGTTTAGTATGTTTACTGACTCTACAAGGAGAGGATTCCTCATCACTTGTTTCTCCTTGGCTTTCTCCATAGCTAAGATGTTGAACTTAATCAGGTCTTCTTCATCCCATGAGTCCAAACTGGATGTGTCAAGTGTCAAACTTGACAACAATGCTACTGAGGGAGTGATGGGAGTGCTATCCATCACTTCTTGTTTTACCTCGATTGTTTCATCTTTTTTCTCACTTATTTTTACCTCTTCTTCCTTTTCTTTTTCTTTTTCTTTTTCTTTCTTTTCTTCCATATTTTCTTCTTCTTTCTCATTTGTTATATCCTCAATCAATATTTCTTCTTGATGAGTAGGATGAGTGTTACTACATAAGATTTCAGCTTCTTGTGTGCTCATGAAAGCTTCTTCAAATTTTTCCAACTTAGTGTCAATGGCCGCCATGGCTATCTCCACATTACCAATGATAATGGTGCTGTCTTTTAGTGACTCTATCATGGGTGCAGACTTGTCTACCTCTGTTTGTGTTTCCACTGCAGGTGTTGAATCCTAAGGACCTGTTACTGATGCATTAGTGGTCTCTTCCACTTTGACTTTCTTTAAGGGTACTTGTGTTTGTGTGTGTGAAAATTGTACCTGATCTGTAGACACAACACTTCAGTAAAACATTAGAGGTTAGCAAAAATCAAAATCATGCAAAATTAAAATCTAATCTAACCAAGCGATTTACTGCCTTCTAATAGGTGCGAGATTGATGTTCTCAGATTGTAATCGAGATCAGTGACCTAGACGACACCTAAATGAAGGATTTGAATGCAAAAGATGGATATGAAATTGAATGCAATTAATCTATATTTTTGATATTTTCTATGCAATAATAATGATAAAAACTGATATGATATGAATGCTATTGAAAACTGATATGCTATGAATCTAACAATGATATGTAATATGAATGCAAAAATAAGATTGATCTCACAAAGATGTCGATTCGCAAGAGCTTTGATTCTTCAATTCTAATTCTCCAGCGTGATTGTGCAAAATATGAGATGATTTGTGAAGAGCTAAAGCCTTAATTTATAGAAATCCAGGGCTTTGGAGGTGCATGAATAAAAGCCATAAATCACTCAAATTAACTCATCTTGATTTTTGAGTTATCTGATCATAAAAGATAGTTAATTCTCAAAATCATGCAAAAACATGCAAAAACAGCTTTTTAACTCAAATTAGAGTTTAGATCAGCTTTTTGAACTCCAAAAGGATGTTGAGTTCCAAAAAGTCAATAACTTGCATTGATTTTCTGATTTGGAGTTTAACTGTTTCTTTTGAATATGCATAATAATTAAGAATTAAATAAATAAATAAAGTGATTTATCCTCAACTCAACTGATTTTTGAAAATAAATAATTAATTTATGGGTTAATTAACTATTTATTCAAACTTTTATTAAAAATTATATTATTAAATAATGACAACATGCTTTAATTAATTAAATAAGAATTTAATCAATTAAAGATAGGAATTTTGATTTATTGTCAAAATTAAATAATACAATTAATAATAGATAGAATTAAATTTAATTACATAATTAAGTGGCAAATATTAAATCTAATTAATTAAATATGAAAATATTCAATTAATCAAACTTAGGATAAATGTGATTTATCGCCAAATAATCATTAAATTAAAGATAATTAAGATAATTAGGAATATTACTAAGAATATTCCCCGATGCAAAATTTAGGATAATCAATTAGATTTGATGATGTTTAGATGTGCCTTAGGTTAGGACTTTGATGTCGATTTCGTTCGAATTGTCGATGTAGGAGGTTAATGAACTTATAGCCCATTTTTGGGGTATTACATTTTGCCCCTCTTTGAATTACTGTGCGAAGCGCAGTGGTTCAAAGATAGTCTATGTTTGATAAAGATATGAAACTGATGTTTGAGATTGATAATTGATATGAGATAGAAGCTGATTGATATTGAATTGAGATGGAGATAATAGGTCTTGAATGACCAAAGATAATGTTCACTGTAGCAGCAAATGAACCTATGATTGCGAAAAAGTGTCAAAATGCCTGATTCTGAACCTTAGGATTGATAAGAAGTGAGTGACCCGTTCTAGACTCGATTGTCTTAGCAGAACTAGCAAGTATCACATCCAAATCCTTCAGTTGTCGAAGAACCAAGGAAAGAACACTATGATCTAATGGTTGCAAAAACTGATACAGATTACAAGATTAAGAGAATACCAGATTGATATGGATCGATGAATCTGATATGCCCCAAGTGATGATAGATTTGCCCCGAGCGATGAGGACTTTTGATGAATCAGTAACTAGACGTGATTGTTTGTCTTGATCACTGATGAAAGATATTGATAGACTTGATCGATAGAATTTGATTTACAGACTTTGAATGATGTGCAATACCATGCCCCCTTCGGGATGAAAATTGAAATCTGACAAGAAAAGTCAGCGTTGATAGTTTAGAAGCATGTTAATTGATCTGAGAAGTGGTTATTTACATCCGAGAATGCATTCTGCATCGTTGGAAGGTCCCAAAAGACCAAGTTTGACTAGGTTTGACCATGAGTTGACCATGGTTGACCAAGTTGAAATTTTGATAGTTTGATGTAAGATAATCAGTTAAGTTGAATACTAGATTTCTGTGATGATTGAAGGTCGAATATGCAAGTAGTTAATAATATGAATGATCTCAGATTTGAATTTTGATCCCGAAAAAGGATTCTACTTGCTATTTCATTGGAGGAACCTTCGTGTGAGATTCATCTCTTGTTAGACTTGAAGATGCGATTTGAAAAATCATTTAAGCATTGAAGTTCGTTTAATCATTGTGAGATCATGTAAACATGCAAAATGCAATGAGACATGCAAAATGAAATGCAACCTAAGACCTAGGACCTAGTCACTGATCATGTGTCGATTTGTTATCATCATTGAACTTTTAGGTAACCGGATAAATCAATACAATGCCCACTAGCCATGAAACCATAGACATATGAATATTGATTTGTATGCGCAAAAATCAATACAACACCCACTGGACAACAACCATGGATATATGAATATTGACTTTATTTTCAAAATGTTGGATTAAATATAAGCATCAAGGCACAAATGCCAGGATGACCTGAATATCATGTCCATTTTGATATAGCAATTTGTACAAGCATCAAAACATAAACGTCGTGATGACCTGAATACGCCTTGCATTGCAAACACATCAAACAGTCAAGAGATCATTCTAAATCCAATGTGAATTACCCGTAGTGACCCTTTATCGTTCACATCCTTAGGCAAGATTGCGTTCCACAGTAGGAGAAAGAACTTACTCAAAAAGACAATAGTTAGATCAAACTTCCTTGAATTTTTTGGGTATCAATGGTCGAGGTACGCATGGCCATCCAATTCGAGATAGAGGCTCTTACAGTCGGACACCATTTCAATCCAAAATTTCCAAAGCTGTTAGATTTTCACATACAAGCAGAAGACAAAGAAAAGATTATGCCCCCAGTCATCACTCTCTAAATCCTGTAAAGGACATCATTGAAGAGCTCGAAGGGACACAATATGCAAAAATCTCAATGCAAATCAGTAAGAATACAAGGAGATAAAAGCATGAAAAGCACAGATTGTTTTCAGTTGAGTTTTGATGTTTGATTGTTGTTGATGCAAAATCCTTTCTGGAGACGAGACAGACTGACTGACTCAACTTGAAGCTTCAAAGGACTCTGAGTGGATATGACACGTCTAAGATACATGGGAGACCATAGGATATGACATTGATTGCCCCCAAGTTTGAACATTGATAGGATACAGACGCTTGAGCTGATTGGTGTACAGACCGACTTATTGAAACCAGGATATGCAGAAACAAACCGGGAGATATGTACAAACTAAAGCAAGACTGAAAGCTGGGAAAGACCAAGATTGTGCTGATAGATGGAGCATTTTGGAACAAGTGGTGCCCGTTTGCCGAGTTTTCACCATCTTGGTAGAGATTCTATTTTTGGCTACCGAGGTGCCTGTTTCTAGGTTTTCACCAAGGCACTTTTTTTTTCTTTCTTTTTTTTTGTATTTTTCATTTTTTCAATTTTTTTTGTACTTTTGAAATTTTTTGATTTTTTTGTGAATCATCAAGGTGCCTATTGCTAGGTTTTCACCAAGATGTTCATTTTTTCAAGACTTTTTCTGATTTTTAAGATTTTTTCAGGACATTTACCAAGCACTGAATGCCTTAGGCGTAGAATTTCTTCAGATGGAGAACGTTGATTGGTTCTCGGAGCTGTTCTCCTTCAGTCGTTGAGAGTTGATAGGCACCAGAGCCAAAAGTAGCAGTGATTACAAAGGGACCCAGCCAGTTGGGTTCGAACTTCCCCTTGCGTTCTCGATGTGATTGATTTTTAGGATTTTCTCTCAACACTAGATCGCCAACCTGAAATTCTCTATGTCTGACTTTCTTGTTGTAGCCTCTAGACATTCTTTTCTGATACACTCTGAGATGATCATACGCTGCTTGTCTGCGCTCATCTAGTAGTTCAAGTTCTTGTAACCTCGACACTCTGTAGTCTTCATCAGTGACAAGTCCATGCATTTTGATTCTGAGTGATGGGATTTCAACCTCAATAGGCAATACCGCTTCAGACCCATAAACTAAAGCGAAAGGTGTAGCCCCTGTAGGCGTTCTGATACTAGTTCTGTATGCCCAGAGAGCTGGATTGATCATCAGATGCCAGTCTCTTCCTGTTTTATTCACTGTTCTGTGCAAGATCTTCAGGAGATTTTTGTTTGAAGCCTCAGCTTGTCCGTTCCCTTGAGGATAGTAGATAGATGACCAATGTTGAGTAATTTTGAACTTGGCACATAAGTCATCTAGGTCCTTGTTTTTGAATTGTCCCCCGTTATCTGTGATTATAGAGTGAGGGATCCCATATCTGCAAATGATGTAATTCAGGATGAACATAGAGATCTGTTTCCCCGTTGCTTGTGTTAGAGGAACTGCTTCTACCCATTTTGTAAAATAATCTGTAGCTGTGATTATATGGGTATGTCCATTAGAAGAGTGCGGATGGATAGCACCTATGAGATCAAATGCCCATTGTTGAAAAGGCCATTGTGTAGTAAAAGGAATCAGATCTCTCCCTGGAGCATGAATCAAGTTGCCATGTACTTGACACTGTTGACAGTTTTTAGCAAATTTAATAGCTTCTTTTTCCATTTCAGGCCAATAATACCCAGCCCTAATAAGTTTTCGAGCTAACGTTAACCCGTTCGAGTGTGACCCACATATACCCTCATGGACTTCCTCTAATGCACGTTGAGACTCTTCTCGTTCTAAACATCTAAGCAGTGTACCATCTAGACCTCGTTTGTACAGATCATTACCAATGATGACATATCGGGATGCGGATCGGATAAGGTTTCGTTTCTCAAAACGGTTAAAGGACTCAGGGATGATTTGGTCGTGGAGATAGGAGAACAAATTTTTGTAGCGAGATGAGTCATAACTTACAACAGTGCAGATCATGCGGGTTTCAGGGGAGTCATATGCAGGATAGGATAGGGCTTCCACCAGGAACTCGTAGCGTAGTTCATGTTCAGGCTGTTGTAAAAGAGTAGATAATGTTGCCATTGCATCAGCAGCCTTATTCTCCATTCTGGGTATTTGCTCAAATGTGATAGAGATGAAGTATTTCTTTAGATCATCGACCATTCTCTTGTAAGGAATGAGCTTTTCATCTTTGGTTTGGTACACATCATTGACCTGGTGGATGACTAGTTGTGAGTCTCCATGAATGTGCATCTCTGTAACTCTCCACTGTATTGCCATTTTCATACCATTGAGAAGTGCCTCATATTCAGCAATATTGTTTGTGCAAGGAAACTTTAATCTGAATGCTTTGGGAATCGAGTATCCTTGAGGAGTAATGAACAATATGCCTGCGCCGGATCCATTCTGTGTGTAGGAGCCATCAAAGAATAATCGCCATGCTCTAGAAGAGAGGTGCATGATAGAGGAATCGGGAAATTCCATTTGCATGGGTGTATCATCAAACAGTGGTGCTTCAGCTAATTGATCAGCAATGACCTGTCCTTTGATAGCTTTTCTTTCAACATATTCAATGTCAAATTCGCTCAAGAGCATGACCCATTTAGCTAGTCTACCTGTGAGGGCAGCTTTGCTTAGGAGATATTTCAGTGGATCAATTTTAGCTACCAAATGAGTAGTATGAGCTAACATGTAGTGTCTCAATTTCTGTGATGCAAAGATCACAGTGAGACAGGCCTTCTCTATCATTGAGTAGTTCTTCTCATAGGCCACTAAAGTTCGGCTGATATAGTAGATGGCTCTTTCTTTCTTGTTCTCATCATGCTGTGCTAGCAATGCCCCCAGTGATGTATCTGTTGCGGAGACATATAATATTAATGGCTTCCCATGAATAGGAGGCATCAATATAGGTGGATTTGATAGATACTTCTTGATATGTTTAAAGTTGTTCTCGCATTCTTCATTCCATGCAAAGGTCACACCTTTATGTAATGTTTTTGTAAAAGGCTGTGAGATGTTTGCTAGCTGTGATATGAATCTTCTGATAGATTGAACTCTGCCTTGCAACGTCCTCATTTGACTGATATTTGTGGGAGGTTGCATCTCTATTATAGCCTTGACCTTAGCTGGATCAACTTCAATGCCTTTCTTGGAGACGATGTATCCTAGGAGCTTTCCAGAAGTGACTCCAAAAGCACACTTTTTAGGATTTAGTCGAAGACTAAATTTTTCCATTCTGTCGAGGATCATGCTCAAGTCTGTTAGATGTTCAGTTCTAATCATGGATTTTGCCAAGGTATCATCTACGTAATCCTCCATTGTTCGATGCATCATATCATGAAAAATAGATGTCATTGCTCTTTGATATGTAGCTCCAGCATTTTTGAGTCCGAATGGCATAACATTCCAACAGAAAGTTCCCCACGCACATGTGAAAGCTGTTTTCTCTTGATCTTCTGGAGCAATTTTGATTTGGTTGTATCCAGAAAAACCATCCATAAGGGAATATATTTCATAGCCCGCAGTCATGTCCACTATCATATCAATGTTAGGCAGTGGAAAATCATCCTTAGGGCATGCTCTGTTCACGTCTCTAAAGTCTGTGCATACTCTGATTGAACCATCTGGTTTGGAAATAGGTACAATGTTGGAAATCCACTCAGCATAGTCTATGACACGGATGAATCCAGCTTTTAGGAGTTTTTCTAGTTCTGCTTTGACTAAGAGTGCAACATGAGGATGCATCTTTCTCAATTTTTGTTTCATTGGTTTTACTCCGGGAGCAATGGATAGATGGTGCATAATGAGATTGGGATCCAATCCTGGCATATCTGAATATTTCCATGCAAAGTTGATCTTTTTCTCTGATAAGAAGGTAGTGAAGTTTTGTTTCTCTTCGTCTGATAGAGATTGTGCTACATGTACCAATTGTGGTTCCTCTGTTGTACCCAAATTGATGGATTGAGTTGGCTCAATCAGAACTGGAGATCTATCCTGTAAATGACTTGGAAGGACATCAAATATCTCATCCTTAGGTGCCTCAAAGAGGTTTTCACCTTCAGATACGTCTTTTCTTTTTACTTTTGTCGGTTCTGAGACTGCCACAAAGTGGTTTTCACCCTCAGAACTCTTTTTCTTTTTCCTTTTACTCTTGTTTTTCTGACTAAGATATTTGATGTCCGACTCGGTCATGCTGACACTCGGTTCACTGATGGAAGTACTCATAGGCTCAACTGCATTGAGGTAGCAGGCAAGGGCATAGTCATTTGGGAAGGTATACATACCATGGTTTGGGTTGGTGGAAGTTTGGTCGATAAGATCAGGGCGTTGGATAGTCAAAGTGGGAAAGGCTTGGGATATGGTGTTCACGGATGTGGATATGTCATCATTGGTCCTAACCTGATGCTCAAGTTCAAAGGTGATATTACAGCTCAGAATGTTCAATTCGTGAATAGGCTCAACATCATCATAGGAGTCCTCTTCAGCCATAGGTGGATCAGACACGTTAAGTTCATTGTTTCGCTCTAGACCTACGTTGGGTTGAGAGACATATTGGTGAATAACATCAATAGATTTCTCTGTTATAAGCTCATCTTCTTCTGGAATGGCACCCCATTCATAATCATTTGACTCATCTTCTGATTCAGAATCTCTAGGAAATCTTAGAAAGTGCGTGAAATCAGGATGAATACCCCAAGAAGGATTACCCTCAGTCTCTGACTTGAATTCATATTCATGGGAATCAGTGTCAGAATAACTACCCCCTACTTCTCGATCAGTTTGATTGCCTTCGAGATTGGCTGGTTCTTGTGGTACAACCATCTCTTGCACTACAGTAGGTTCTTGTGTTTCTACTACATTAATTCTTCTGATAGGATCATCTGTATCATCAAGAAGATCTTTGATCTCTTTAGGCAATTTTTCATAGGGGATAAGCTCAGAGCTATCTGAATCATCATCAGAGGGTTCTGTTTCTTCTTTCTTAAGAAGGGGTTCTCCTGGTGCAATTTGTTCTATGACATGAGAACAACCACCTCTGAGATGATAGGGTTTCTTTTTAAACCCTATGCCACCAGTATCTTTTTTGGCTCGACCAATATGTGAAATGGGGGTCACAAGACCCTTTCCCCTAATTCCTAGAGGTCCTTGACCAGAATATCCCATCTTGGCTATCAATTTGTTTCCTGGACCATATGAATTAGAAGGGACTGTAGGTGCTATAGATTCACTAGGTTGAACAATTTTAGATTCAGAATCCTCTTTATATAGCCATGCCAGCACAGCTTCATCCTCTTCAAATTCTTGTTTAGATACTTGCTCCACCACAAAATGTCTTTGGTATGCTTCCATAGGTTCCTTAGGTTCTGATTTAGACTGCTTCAAGGATTGGCCATATGACTTAGGTGAGATTGGGAGAGATGTCAGAGACAAGACTGGCTCTATAGTGTATTCTCCCATCCCATTTTCTTTGATATTGATCTCTTTAGCAATGTCATCCATCTTAGATGTGGAAGCCACATTTTGTTGCTTGATGGAAGATTCTCTGTTATTGGGAACAAGTTTATCGGCACTTTCCTTCAATGTATTGCAAGTTGTACTCAGATCAGCTGGGATAGTAACCTCCACTCCTTCATAGGGAAATTTCAAGCATTGATGGTATGTTGAAGGAATAGCCTGCATTTCATGTATCCAGGGTCTCCCTAGAAGGATATTGTAAGCCAATGGTAGATCGAGCACCTGACATGTGGTATCTTTGATGACTGGACCCACCCGGATGGGCAAGACAATGGTGCCTTTAGAAGCTCTTTCTTGTTCATCATAGGCTTTTATGGTGATCTTCTTTCGAGGATCAATAGCCATCTCTGAGAATCCCAACTGTGTGATTAAGTTGTAAGAACAAATGTTGAGGCCTGCGCCCCCATCTATCAACACACGTTTGACTCGACGGTTCTGGATCAAGACTTCTATGTGCAAGGGCTGATTATGTGGGTGACTTAGGGAGTTGTCATCCTCTTCTGAAAAGGAGATATATTGCGGAGATGTTAGATGACCAACCATAGTCTGGAACCTGTCTAGATCTAGATCATCAGGAACATTAGAGCTGAGCAAAGCTTTGTCTAGGATATCTCGGTGAGCTGGAGATATTTGAAGTAACTTAAACATAGAGATTTTGGCATTGGTATGCTGGAGTTGTTGTACGATGCTGTAAGATGTAGGTCTGGTATCCTTTGGATTGGAAGATTTTGAGGCAACCTTCTGTTTAGAAGCAGATGTGAGATTGAAAGGTATCTTAGGGACATCAAATGAATTTGGTGTTTGTCCTTTCAGATGCGTCTGAGCTTGTGATCTGGTAACTGCATTAGCTGAGGAATGATTTCTATCTCTTCGTACAATCGTGATGACATTACAGCTCTCAGAAAGGCATGGTTCCACCATATTGATGACAGCATCATTTCCAGGGTAGGCATAGTTGACTTTTGCCCCCATGTTAGGCTGAGAAGTGGAAACTCCCTTGCCATGTTGTGGAAAAGGTTCTGTAAATGCTGTGTGATCATTATTGCTGGTAGGATTATCGATTGTGATGTCCCCTTGATCTATCAAGTCTTGAATGGTATGCTTCAAATGGAAGCATCCATTAGTTCTGTGGCCTTTAGTTCGATGGAAAGCACAAAATTCATTATCTTTCCACCAACATGGTTTTGGATCCGGATCAGGTTTTCGGATTGGCGGTAAAGAGATCATGTTATCCGCTATCAGGGTCCTCAGAGCAGATTCCAAAGATTCTCCCAGGGGAGTAAACTTTCGTTTATTATCCCATCGTTTGAATGGCTTCTTTGGAGATGGTTCAACAGATTTTTGCTCTGAAGCTTCAATGGCTTTGGTGGCAAGGGTGAGATTGTAGGCCGGTGCCTTTGATGGGGTGTGGATAGTGTCAACAACACCGTCAGAGACGATACCTTTGTTTCTATTCCAGGTCTTGTTTTTATCTTTTGAGCTAGATCCCGATTCAGACTTGTCCTTTTGAAGTGTGATTTCTCCTTTCTTGACAAGTACTTTCTCAATCTTGATTGCATTATCCACCATTTTATCAAAAGATACATGATCTTGCATTTGCAATGGATAGTTGAGCTCTGGAACAAGGTTATTGATAAAGATTTCAAGTTTCTCCATTTCGGGAATTGGTCTAGCATATAAAGAAAACTTCTTTCGCCACCTCTTGAGAAAAGTTAGGAATGATTCCCCTGGATATTGCTTGAGGTTACAGATATCGATCATGGTAATCGGATGTTGAATATTGTAGGAATATTGTTGATAAAACAATTTAATCAATTCCTCAAAAGTTTTGATCATAGAAGGTAATCTTGAAAACCACTGAATGGATGCTCCTCCCAAGGATCTAGGAAAAAGACGCATTAGATAAGTCGGTTCATGCATGAATTCCATGGATTGTGTACAGAACTCTCTGACATGATCTTGAGGATCAGAGTGCCCATCATATTTGTCATACTTTGGTATCTCCACTCTTTTTGGGAATGGAGGCATATACAAGTCTTTGTCAAAAGGGAAAGGACAAAGGGCCTCCATGGAGAATTCCTTGGGTTCCTTCTCTTTCTCAATTTTATTCATTTTGACCTGCATAGCGTGCAGCTGGTTCATTATGGCCGTCATCGGAGTTTCTTCCTCATGTGTGATGATATCTTCGACATTGAAGTGAGGAGGAAGTTTAGCTCCTTCTTGGGCTAATTGCAAAAAGTATGCCTCTCTATCCATTTTCAAGAAATGCCTCATCATTCTTTTGAATTCATCGTCATTCTGACACCGATGGATTTCAGAGGGTGTAGGGTCTTGGTCGGCATTATGTTGAGAGTGGTGTCCCTGGGATCCTCCTCCTAGAGAACCATGGTTTGTCCCTGCTTGAGACATGGTAGGAGTTTTTGGGCTCCCTGGAATAGATTGAGGAAGAGTTTGTTGATTACCTCTGTGAGTTGATAGAGGAGGTATGTAACCAGTTTTCAATCGAAAGTTACCGAGACCGTCGTCTTCGTAGATACCTGACTTGATGAGTTGTTCAAGAGTTGGACCCGGGGTATTGGTCAAAAGTAAGTTTTGAGATGTTTCTTCTGATTTCTTGTGTGAAGAAGCTCTGGTCTCCACCATTAACTTTGAATGAAACAGAAGAAAAGGATGAAGACAACTGAAGAACAATTTGATTCGAGAAAATCGGATGGCGCAACCTTGTCAAGATTATGATAGTTTTTAAGATCTGATGAGATGTGGGTGAAGGAAACTGTGCCCTGGATGTATGGGATAGATCGCCCAAAAGATAGCGGACACGAGTTCTCAACACTTAGTTTGTTTTTGAAGATTGATTGATTAAAGATTGATAGTTATGACAAGGTTTTGACACGAGATAAAAAGGACTCAAATTGATCAAACAGAAGACTAGATCGGATTCAAAAGATCAAACTCAGAAAATGGTAGAATGCTCAATAGCTACTGCTCTGTTCCTGACACAATGATATTTTTGACAGATTCTGGAACTAGGCTGGAAACATTGGATATCTTGCAATTTGACAATTTCTGACAACTTTCTCAAATTTTTCCAAACGACACTCTGCAGACTCGTACGACACTGGGTAGTCTATGAAATGACAGTTGCTAAACTCATACGACAGTTGGGTAATACTGAAATGACACTTGACAAAAATTGTACGACTTTTGACTTCTTGAAATGACTTTTGACTCCAGAAAAGATTTTACGTCTTCAATTTTGGATTGTTTGCAAATTGTATTGTCCAGATTTTGAAGGTTATACTAGATTTGATCATTTTTAATAGCCAAGTAGATAAATAAGCACGCAGAACAGCAAGCAAGTGATTCCAAGCACGTCTGAAAACAATGAACAAGGGCAAAAGAAACCTTGCGCATGAACAATCAAGTGACCAAATTGTGCTAATCCCTGAGAGTACTAATTGTGTATGTTCTGAAAAGTTTTGCAATAACACACATATACCTGAGAATGAAAAATTGGCCTCTCTAAGGTTTTTAGTAATGGTTTGACTCTGCAACTTTTATGATTCAAAGGGGTGAACTCCAATCCCGGCGCACCAGGGTTTTGACACAGTCTGAGAACTTAATCTTCAAGAGCTGCTAGGGAGATCTGACAACCCAACAATGAACCATACCCGTGGAGATTTCTTCCACAAGGACATTTATATAGCGGCTGTCACTACCACGGCGAAAATGGCTATGACCGCTTGAGGTTCCGTCAACGTAGTTTGCCCTGTGAAGGGATTGTCCGCTACGGTTAACCCTCTCTAAAGATGACTCACAAATTTATACCACAAGGGGACTTGGCTCCAGATTCAAGGTTTTGACACCTCTTCACTTTTAACCCAAACAAAGCAAGCAGATTAATCCGACAAGCTAAGACAAAGTTTTGTTCCACCAAGGTCTGTGATATCAACTCCACGTGATCTATCAACCTCTCCGGGGAGAGAATGTATCAATCAATAAGAGAAGACGCACTAACCAATTTTGATTCACCAAAGCTTGTGATATCAACCCTACGTGATCTATCAACCTCTCCGGAGAGAGAATGTGTCGATCAATAAGAGAAGATGCACTAACCAAGTTGAATGTGAAACGCACTAAGTATCCTCCCTACCTACAAGGATTCTGTCGTCAAGAAGGATTTCGCTGGGAATCCAATCTTTCAAGAATCACGAATAGTGTTCATAGGGCCTAATTACTATGTGAGCACAGATATATGTTCTGAAAGCAAATCTACCAAAAGCATCCAAAAAGTAGAAAGAGAAACACTTAACGTTTAAAGCGAATATGAGATGAGTCCACAAGGTGGAACACTTAACACCTCACACAAGCTAAAAACGAGTCCACAACTTAGAAAACAAAGGAGTTCCTAAAAGCACAAAAGGGTTGCCAAGTGGAACATTTAACGCTTCTGTCCTGTTGACCCCTCCCCTTTATGGCGCTGAGATTGCAACCACGGGGCGGAAATGAGGGGCCGGCGGATTAGCGAGTCCAATAACCCAAGATAGCAATCAAGATCAATCACAAGTATTCTAAGACTACTTAATGAATCCTTAAGGGTTCACAACCTGATATCAATTATGCAAGTGTGTAGAAATAGATCAAAAGCATGAAAAGATGCACACAAGCTTGACACATAAGAGATTTATTTTAAGTCCCAAATCAAAATATTATTAGATGAAGGAGAATACCTGGGATCCTTGCAACGCGCTTAGTAGATTTTACTTGATTTTTAGCAATTTTTTTTGAGCTTTTCCATGCAAGCAAGTGACGAACTCTCCAACAAGCAAACAAGCAAACAAGATATGCAAAATATATTCAACTTATGAAAACCATAGGGTTAGCTCTAAAAATCAATTATTATCAGTAATAATAACCAGCAATCAACCCAAATGACAACTCATATCATTCATTGAACCATTAAAAAAAATAAGTGCATACCCATCACAAAACTTTATTTTTTTTGCTGCATTTGACCTAGTCAACAAGATCTAATTTTTTTGATATGATTTTGGCTACAAAAATAGAAATTTAGAATAGAGACCCCTGCTAAAAAACAGAGAGCTTTCCAAAAATGCAAAAATTTTAGAAAAACCTCTTCATTTGTGCCCTAGAGACCCATTTTATCAATACAGACCAGTTTTTGTAAATTGACTATTTGAGCTATGATATCATGTCCAAATTTAAAACACAAAGAATGGACCCCCTGTATAATTTAAAGAGCTTTCTGAAAATATAAAAATTTTCGAAAAATATGCTGATTTGCGTCAGATATTAATTTTTTCTGGAATTTCAAAAAAAAATTATTAAAAATTCAAAACATCTCAGAAAATTCTAAATTTTTTACTGTAGCTTCCATGACATGTCACCAACCTACAAAAAAAATTTCAGACCAAAATTAAAATCCGTTTGGGAGATAAAATTAAATCTTTGAAATTTTGGGGTTTTAGCTCCCAAAAAAATCAAAACCAGCATGCAAAGGTGGGTTGCCCCACGGTGGGCGCCAGAAATGTGTGTGTGAAAATTGTACCTGATCTGTAGACACAACACTTCAGTAAAACATTAGAGGTTAGCAAAAATCAAAATCATGCAAAATTAAAATCTAATCTAACCAAGCGATTTACTGCCTTCTAATAGGTGCGAGATTGATGTTCTCAGATTGTAATCGAGATCAGTGACCTAGACGACACCTAAATGAAGGATTTGAATGCAAAAGATGGATATGAAATTGAATGCAATTAATCTATATTTTTGATATTTTCTATGCAATAATAATGATAAAAACTGATATGATATGAATGCTATTGAAAACTGATATGCTATGAATCTAACAATGATATGTAATATGAATGCAAAAATAAGATTGATCTCACAAAGATGTCGATTCGCAAGAGCTTTGATTCTTCAATTCCAATTCTCCAGCGTGATTGTGCAAAATATGAGATGATTTGTGAAGAGCTAAAGCCTTAATTTATAGAAATCCAGGGCTTTGGAGGTGCATGAATAAAAGCCATAAATCACTCAAATTAACTCATCTTGATTTTTGAGTTATCTGATCATAAAAGATAGTTAATTCTCAAAATCATGCAAAAATATGCAAAAACAGCTTTTTAACTCAAATTAGAGTTTAGATCAGCTTTTTGAACTCCAAAAGGATGTTGAGTTCCAAAAAGTCAATAACTTGCATTGATTTTCTGATTTGGAGTTTAACTGTTTCTTTTGAATATGCATAATAATTAAGAATTAAATAAATAAATAAAGTGATTTATCCTCAACTCAACTGATTTTTGAAAATAAATAATTAATTTATGGGTTAATTAACTATTTATTCAAACTTTTATTAAAAATTATATTATTAAATAATGACAACATGCTTTAATTAATTAAATAAGAATTTAATCAATTAAAGATAGGAATTTTGATTTATTGTCAAAATTAAATAATACAATTAATAATAGATAGAATTAAATTTAATTACATAATTAAGTGGCAAATATTAAATCTAATTAATTAAATATGAAAATATTCAATTAATCAAACTTAGGATAAATGTGATTTATCGCCAAATAATCATTAAATTAAAGATAATTAAGATAATTAGGAATATTACTAAGAATATTCCCCGATGCAAAATTTAGGATAATCAATTAGATTTGATGATGTTTAGATGTGCCTTAGGTTAGGACTTTGATGTCGATTTCGTTCGAATTGTCGATGTAGGAGGTTAATGAACTTATAGCCCATTTTTGGGGTATTACAGTGTTGTGGGTGCAGTAGCTGTATACATGTGCCTGTTCATGAATACTTTCTTGAATGCCTTCTTTGTTTCCTTAGCAACAAGATCATAGTTCTTGTACATTATATTTAAATTCCTTGACTTTGTTCTAAGATTTGGCTTCACCAAATCTAACAATAGAGATTTCTCTTCTAAGGAACATACTGGAAAAGTGTCATCTAGAATCTTTTCCCTTATCCTTAAATTCTCTTCAATGGCTTGTCTCTTTTGGAATTCTAGGATGTTCCATACATTGTTAGGGATCATATTCTTAAGTTCCAAGACTATCTTCTTGAACTTCAACATGTGTTTGACTATCATTACATGTATCTTAGATTTGTCTATCTCACTATATTTTTCATAAAACTTTCCTACTTGATCAATTCTCCCCTCATCAATTATTCTTGCACTTAGCACACTGAGACTAGGTTTGAAAATTACTTCAGGAGGTGCTTGTGAGTTCTTTCTATTCCTTGTTACTCTTGAGGATGGATGACCAATGCTGATCTCTTTCTTCCTCTTCAACATTGCCTTATACTCAGGAGGAGAAGTAAGGTCAATGGTTTCTTTGGGAGCAGAAGGAGTAACATTAGTTTTACCCTTTTGTTCATCATATTTTTCAATCTTCACTTTCTTTAGCTTAGGATCATTTGATTTTGCCTTTGTTGCATCAGCGCTCTCTAATTTCAAAGAAATCTTGTGTTCCCTTGCATTGTCTAGGTCTTCTTGGGACACTCCATGTATTCTCAAGATCTCAAAGGTAACTTTGGCAACCTTCCTCTTTGTTGCTGCATTGTTCAGTTTAACATCTATCTCTCCTATCTTCTCCTCATAGGTTCCTCATCTTGGCTCATTAGGGTCTTTAGGTGCTACTAATAGAACTTGAGCATAAGCCTCTAGAATAGGTTCTTCTAATTCATATCCTAGTGGATGAATCCACTTTGTTCTTGGTTCAACTACCTCCATCCATGTTGTGTCTGTCTCAACCATAAAACAAATAGTATCCTTGTATTTCTCAACAATGTTCTCTGGTATCCTGTACCTCATCTGCATTTTGACCCTGAATGTCTTCAACTCTAGTGTCATGTAGTCTCTTAGAGTGCTCTTTGTAGATGCCTTGAAAGATATCTAAGGCATGGTAGGAGCAGTCTTGTCTAAGTATGAATTTGACACCTTTCCAACAATATGGAAGTACATATAGATAATTAGGGACCCAAACCTGAATATCTTGATTTTATCATGCTTGATTGCCCTGATGTTTTCAATTAGCTATGTGCACAAGATCTCACACAGGTTGAACTCTCCATTTTCATTAACAATTCTTATGGCTGCAAGAATTGTGGCTGCAGACACACTGTTTATCCTGATGGTGTGTTGAAACCTGTATCCAAGTTTCATAGACATCAATTTGATGTCATCTTGCTCAATAGGCTCTATGGTCATTTCGATCACTCCTTGACTTGCAAGTTTGTTCAAAAATATTCCTCACATCTTTACCCACTGGAAGGATGGTGCCTATCCTTGAGAGCCCTGTCATCTCATGAATTAGGTCACTAGTAATTCTGACCGGCACTTCACCTATCCAAAATAGGTCATCATGAATCCTGTTCAAAAGAATCTTGATTCATTCTGATTCATAGAACTCATATGCCATAGCATACTCCACTATAGGGTGATTATCCCACTATGCATACTCATCCAAGAAGGTTTTGTCTAGTTTTAACATAGTTTCCATGTGCACCCTTAATCTATCCAATCCTACTGGTTCTTTCTTATAGTAGATGTATGCCCTAATGTCCTTGACATGCATAACACCCATAGGCATGCGGGAGAATGCCCCTTCTAGGTCATCTTGTGTAGATTTAAATGGATGCCTCTTAAATACATATATTTTCCTCTCTACAACATCAAATACTATAGGAGTAGCCATTGCTTACTTGTATATCACTTTTACAAAGGTTTCCAAGAGATTCTGAATCAGCGTGATGAAATAGGGTTTCCGCAACTGATCAAATGCACAAAAAATCACTTGAAGAATCAAACTACAATCCTTCTCAATCAACTGCTAAGGCTCTTCTTCTCTTCAATCACTCTTAATTAGAATGCAATGAGAGATCTTCTAACTTCTATGTACTCTAAAGTAGAAATTATGCCATTAATGCTTGTTGCATAAACCAGGCTGTCACTTGGAAATTTCTAACTTTCATTCTGCAGACAATTAGCAAGTGTGCTCTTTCACAAAGGTTCCCTTAGTCTCCAAAATATTAAGTCCAATGGCACATACTCTGAGAGTGAGTATACCAGCCACACAGGGGTCTAGAGCTAAATTAGTTCCCCCTATGACCCTAAGGGCCATTCATCCAGATGTAGAGGGTGTGGTCACTTTGGATGCATCCAATACATACTAATGAACCTTATCTTTCTTTGCTTTTGACCAAATCATGCTTGCATCCTCTGAGGCTTTCACAAACTTGACTTCTCCTTCGGGATCCAATACTAGTTCTTCGGTCTTTTTAGGGCTTTCCTAACCTTGCGTCCCTCATCTAGAAAAATTTGAGATGTGTATAGCCTTGTTACAAGAGTGAAAAATGACTGGAGGCCTTATATTCATTGGCACATTGACATGAGTCACCATATTACATTGTTTACTTGAGTGACCACTATAGTTACATATCTGACATGTAACATTTTGAGAACTTCTTACATTTGACTGATTTTGATTTCTTTGATTATGAGTCCTATTCTTTTGACTTGTCTTGCAATTCATAGCTCTATGACCAAATTTATTGCTTGAATAATAGTAACCATTGAAAGTTCTTACCTCTGTACAGTTCCTTGTTATGTCTCCATTCTTGTTACATGCATAAAAAGTGTGGTCTACTAGTTTGCATTCATTCTTAGGTGGTTCAATATGATCCTTAGTCTAACTTCCAGTCTCCTTAGTATTTGAGGTGCCTTTTGGTGCTTTCATTCTTGGTCACATGTTGTCAATCTGATATTGTGCTTCATTGTATCCAATGCAGCTAGTATCTCCTTTAGCTCTTCTTGCATACAACTGAGATTCTATCAAATCAGAATTGGTGTGTAATTTGTCAATGTCATTTTTTGCATCTTTCAATTCAGATTCCAAGCTTTCTTTGTTATTTCTTAGCTCTAAGATTTCCATATTTTCTTGCCTCAATTCTTTATTCAGTTAAAGATTCACTTTGACCTGTTCATCATAGACTTCCTGATTGTTAGTCAACTTATCATCAAATTCTTTAAGTTGTTCTTTTAAGGATGTATTTTCTTCATTCAACTTCTTGACCATTGTCCCTAGATCACTAGTAGAGCATTCTTTCAAATCTTTCCTTAGCCTTTTGATAACTAATTGAGCATCACTAAGTTTTTCCCTTAGTTCTTCAGTTTCTCTTTCAGATTTGTCCAGGTCTTCAAGAGTAGCTTCTAGATTTCTTTTCAAATGTTTCATTTCTATTTTTTCCATGATATCCTCAAGTGGTTAAAATTATTTGCTGAGGACCAGAGGTCTGATACCGATTGTTAGGAATGGGAACACTGAGAGGGGAGGGGGTGAATCAGTGTTCACTGTATTTTATCTTTTTACTTATTCTTTAAACTGAACTTAAATGCTAAGTACTAAAATGAACATCCACATAAACATGAAACATGAAATCAACACGTAACACCAATATGGTTACGGGGAAACCCAAATAGGTAAAAACCCCGGTGGGAATTGACACCCACTAATATTCTGTACTAGTGTTTTATGATCCTTGTTAGAAGATCCTTAACCCTATTAGGAGTTGCTTTAAAATGCATTAAGTACAGTAGACCTTATCAAGGGTCGAACCCTGTTAGGATTCTTTTAAAATAGTCCCTATTAGGGGAGTGGATGCACTATCCTAGAGCTCACTACTCAAGTAGTGAAGGCTACAACCTTTTGATCTCAGATACACACTATATCTGCTGGATGAACTATCACTGTGACACTACTTGTCAGATCAGTTCCTTTGATGTGCTGATGCTTTGACCTCTTGCAAAGATCTAAGAGATCTTATAGTCTCTTTGCACACTTCTACTCTGCTTATCACAACTCTCTATCAACCTCTCCTTTTAATTACAATGGGCGCATCTCATATTTATATATGCATACAAAATAAACAACTAGGTTGACACTTAAACCTATTACATACAATGCTTCCAATTGAATTGGCTCAAGCATGTTTACAAACAAACATATATACATGTCGGCAACCTAATTACAATGGGTGCATATATTTTACATAATTATAATATAATCACAACTCAAAATGCTAACAGTCGGCTGCTTACTCTGTTCTTGTCTGGCACACACTGGTTGTGTAACTTCAACTGTCTATATGTTTCTCATACTTGCATTTCTGATCATGCACTCATAAACTAAGCATGAATATAGTCTAACCAACTTAACTTCCAGGGTGCATATCATAACTTGGTCATATGCACATGTGCTAATGCTCTGAGCTTCAGGAACTTTGTACACTGTCCAATCTTCAACACTTAGTTGATTTCTGATCTTCTTATCAAGTGCACAAACTCCAAATTGCTATATGACTTTGTTTCCATAATGAAAACACTATACTAAGTCATATACATCAGTATAGCTAACTTGCCAATAGACTGGTTACTAGACAGTGACAATGGAAGCTGATAGAGTGAGTCTCTTTGTTTTTGGTATATCTTATAGAAGATATAGATTAGACGTATGCGAGCTTAAGAGATGAAAGACAAGACACTGATGGATATTTGTTGACCAACGCAAGGTAAAATTTTTTTGATGATGTTAGATGTGGCATGTGATCTAGAGAAGACTTATTTGGCAGCTGACTTCAGAGGTGGAGTGTGCATTTTGTTTGGAAAATGTAAATTAAGGATGCTTGTCCTTAATTGTTGTAATGGAATCATTGTATACTTGTTTTAGGTATAGTGTGTATCTTACGAAGAGTTTATGTAAATGTTTGTATAATTAGGAAAGCCTAATGGGCTGACCTGATCATGTAGAATGTAATAGGGTATATATGTAAGATCTTTTCTTTGGAAATGACATGGTGAGAATATATGTGATTAAAAGAAGATTGTGAAAGTTGCAAGCTTGTGTCTGGTGGATGTAGAGTAGAGGATTGCTGGTGAACTTCATTGGAACTAATCAAGAAAAGATAGTTGTTGTTGGACAGTTCAAAATATTATGTATTTCTTCATATATACTTGTTGCGAACAGTGAGTTCTTAAGGTGGATTTAACCTTCTTTGGGTAGTGAGCCCCCTTTCTTTCTTGAATCCTAACAGGGTCTATCCTCTAGCAAGGATTGTGTACCGTAATGTTTCAATAAGCTCCTAACAGGGCTAAATCTTCTAATAAGGATACCATACTCTCAGTACATTATTTGTGGGTGCTAATTCCCATTGGGGTTTTTACCTTTAACAGGGTTTCCCCGAGACCAAAATATTGTGTTATTGTGTTGGAATTCATTGTATTCATTGGATCCGATATTGTTGTTATTCAAAGTTTAAAGTTTAATATTCTATAATACAAATCATTCACCCTCCTCTTAGTTGTATTTTGGACTATTATACCTAGCGATTGGTATCAAAGCTACTGGTCCTTAGAGAGAAATATTAACATCTTGAGATGATCTTGGAGATGGCGTTCTATAGGAAGGATGGTCCAAAATTTGATCTTGAAAACTTTGACAGTTGGAAGAACCATATGAAAACTCATTTGCTATGTTTGGGCATTGACTATTGGTTGATCACAAAGGATAAGGTGGCTATAAAGACTAAGAATGACTTTCCATCAACTTCTGATATTGAGAATAAGGTATTCTCTCACAACATGGTTGCAAGAGAAGCATTGACCAATGCACTCTCCGAAGGAGAAATTACTGAAGTTAAAGACTTGGATTTGGCACAATAGATTTGGCAAAGATTAGATGCACTATATGAAGGAGATAAGTATACCAAGAAAAGTGAAGTTATAGAACTGGAAAACAAAGATGGAGAAGCCACAAATGAATGATGATGAAAGCATTAGGGCTTATGTTCAAAGGGTTACAAAATTTGTGGTCAGAATCAGAAACCGTGGAGGCACTTATGATGAAGAAGTCATTGCGAAGATCCTTACATCATTGACTCCTTCTTACAAGTTCAAGGATCTATCCATTCAAGAGACTATACCTTTGACTCTGAAGTTTAGTAGAGAGATGTTGACTGCAAAGCTAACTATTTTTGAAGCTACAGAAATGGGAGACTTTGTACCTAAAGTTGAATATGCATTTGAGGAATCTGCACACAAGAAGACAATATCTATTTTTTTGAGCACCAACAGTGAGAGTCTGAAAGAAGAGTTTGGAGAATATGCCAAGGAATGGGAATAGATAATGGCCAAGGAAAGAAAGATGGATGAAATTTTTGCATTGATCGCTAGAAGAGAAAAGAGAGGTAAGGGTAAATTTGAAGGAAAATTACCTTTGAAATGTTTTTCATGCAATAAGGTTGGTCATTTTTCATCTAGATGTCCTACAAGAGTTCCTAAATACAAGCCTAAGTTTTTCAAGTATAAGAAGGATAAGGAATGTTATTATGCTAGTGAGGGTATTTCTTATGATGATGATTTAGATTATGAGGAGATGAGATTTTTTGCTATTAGAGATGAGCCATTACATGAGGAAAAGGCTTTAGTGTCACATGTTGATAAGAAAATTGAATGGATTATAAATAGTGGTTATTCACATCATATGACTGGAGACAAAAATAAGTTTGTCAAGTTAGTATGGTATGATGGTGGTGTTGTAAGGTTTGGAGATAATCTTCCTAAACCTATCATAGTAGTAGGATCTATTACTCTGGATGGAAAGACTAATACTAATAATGTACTAGTTGATGGAATTAAGCATAATTTGTTGAGTGTTGGATAGTTGATGGACAAAGATTTTTAATTACAATTTAGTAATGGTAAATGTTTTATCAAAAGTAAGGAAGGAAAGCTGATTGCAACCGGTACTAAATCTAGAGGTAATGTATTTGAATTAAATACATCTGGAACCTCTTGTTTTGTTGTGAAGGTAGATGATAGTTGGTTATGGCACAAAATATTTTTTCATGTTAATTTTGATAACATTGTGAAGGAAAGTTTGACTAATGTAGTAAGAGATCTACTGAAGATTGTGAAACCATCTAACATTGTATGCAGAGAATGTGTCATGGGAAAATAGACTAGAAGCAGGTATAAAAGAAAAGCATATACATCAAAGGGAAATTTGGATCTGGTATATACAGACCTATGTGGATGTACGAGGACAAAATCATACTATGGTGAAAGGTATTTTAGAATTTTTGCTAATGACTTTTCTAGAATGATGTGGGTTACTTATTTAAGAGAGAAATCAGAGGCATTTGATAAATTCAAGATATTCAGAGAAAAAGTAGAGAATGAATTAGGTTTAAAGATAAAATGTTTGAGGCTAGACATAGGTGAAGAGTTTACTTCAGACCTATTCAATTCATACTACGAAGAACATGGAATATAGAGACAAACATCTTCTCTTAGGACTCCACAATAGAATGGGATAGCAGAGTGAAGAAATGTGACTATACTTGATGCTACCTAGGATAGTGTTTCTTGATGGAAATGTATCTTGAATATGAATTGGAGAGAGGTTGTTGGGACAACAATGTACACATTGAGAAAAATTAAAATTAGAGAAGGTACGAGTAAGACTCCTTATGAATGATGGTTTAATCATACTCCTACTGTAAAATATTTTAGAATATTTGGTAGTAAGTGCTATATCAAGAGAAATGATGAGATAGGGAAGTTTGATGCTAGAAGTCATGAAGTAATTTTCCTTGGTTACTCTACTAAGAGTAAGGATTACAAGTGTTTCAATCTAATATTGAGAAAGATGATTGAAATTCACAATGTAAAGATAGATGAAAGGTTTCAGATACAAGAGAGAATGTATGTTTGTAATTAGAATACAGAGATCAAAGAGGTTGCCACTACAAAAGAAGAAGAAATTGTTGAGGCTGAATGTGAAAATGAGACTTGTGATGATGACACAAATGAGGCTACTAAGGTTCCTAAAAATCCAAGGTATGTAAAGAATAATAATCCTAAAAATAAAATTATTGGTAATACTAATCAAGGAGTAATGACTAGATCAAAGGCTAGAGAAGAAATTTGTTTGATTTCACAAGTTGAACCAAAGACTACAGATGAAACTTGTAGATATGAATGCTAGATAAATGCCATGAAGGAAGAATTAGACAATATAAAGAAGAACAAAACTTGGGAATTGGTTCCTAGACCTAAGAACAAAAATGTAATAGGAAGTAAATGGGTTTTCAGAAACAAAATGAATGAAGAAGGGGTTGTTATAAGAAATAAAGCAATACTAGTATGAAAAGGTTATTCACAACAAGAAGGCATAGACTTTGAAGAGACATTTTCTCCTATTGCTAGAATAGAAGATGTGAGACTATTCTTGGCTTATGTTGCACATAAGAACTTCAAGGTGTATCTGATGGATGTGAAATATGCATTCTTGAATGGGGATCTTGAAGAAGAAGTGTATATAGAACAACTTGATGGATTTCCTTTATGAGAAGATGGAGACATGGTATGCAAGTTGAAGAACGCATTGTATGGGCTGAAGAAAGCTCCAAGGGCTTGGTATGCAAGGTTAGACAAATACCTACTTCAGATTGGATTCAAAAAAGGTAATGTTGACAATAATTTGTATTTAAGAACTAGTGAAGATGAAGTTTTGATAATAGAAGTATTTGTTGATGATATTATCTTTGGAGGTAATGATGATCTATGTGAGAAATTTTCTAAAGAGATGGAAAATGAATTTGAGATGTCCATGATTGGAGAAATGAAATTATTTCTTGGACTAAAAATAAATTAGAGTATAGATGGAATTTTTTATTTCTTAGACTAAATACCTTAAAGAAATATTAAATTTTTTTGGAATGGAAGAGTATAAACCAGTTGGTACAACCATGGTGACCTGTAATAAGCTGATAGTTGATGATGAATCAAAGTGTATTTTTCATACCAAGTACAAATCAATGGTTGGAGGATTACAATATTTGACTCACACCAGACTAGATATTGCTAATTCTATTGGTATTGTGGCTAGATATCAGGCATAACTCAAAGAGACACACCTAGCTACTATGAAAAGGATATTAAGATATCTGAAAGGAGCAATAGACTATGGCTTATGGTATGATAGAAATGACAGCTTTGAATTTCATACTTATACTAATATTGATTGGGGAGGGGATATTGATGAAATAAAGAGTACTAGTGGTGGTGCATTTTTCCTTGGGAAAAATTTGGTTTCATGGCTAAGTAAGAAGCAAGATTATATAGCTCAATCTACCACTGAATCAGAGTATGTTGTTGCTTCTATAAATTACACTCAAATTGTTTGGATGAAGAAAATGTCGAAAGACATTGGAATAACTTTTGATGAGCATGTGGTTGTCCATTATGATAACACTAGTGCAGTGAATATGTCAAAGAATATGGTGATGCACTCTAAAACTAAACATATCTCTATCAAATATCACTTCTTGAGAGACAAGGTGGCAGAGAAGGAAATAAAGTTAGAGTATATCAGTACAAAGGAAGAGATTGCAGACATCTTTACAAAATTGTTGCTAAAAGATACCTTTGAATATCTCAGAGGTATTCTTGGGGTTCAAACCCCTCCCAGTCAAAATTAAATGATGTAGGGATGCATCAGTACAGAGGTTTTCAGAGCCTTATAATATTCTGGACTGGATGTAGGGATCTACTCCTCAGGGGAAGTGATTGTGGAAAGAAGGTTTTGAAGAACAATTGATGACTCATGGAACCCTTTGCCACTATTGTCAAAGGGGGAGTGTTGCTATGAGAAAATAACAACCATATGGGGAGATTGTATGAAGGAATACTATGAGAGTACTATTTGGTTGTATAACTTTGGATTGATATAACTTTGGGATGATGAATTTTCCCATATGTTGACATCAATGCCAAAGGGGGAGATTGTTGGATATTTCTAATGCATAGGGTGGTGACTGATACATTGTATATATTTAATCACTATGTTACTAAATGGGCATTCATACTATTGTCATTTCTAGTTTGTCATTGATGTCAACATATGATTCTATGAAGAGTACAGGCTGAGTATGACAGTGTACAAACATTGTACAAATGTTTTAGAACATGCGAAGATAGATGAGAGTATAGGCAGATGGTGTGATCTTATATCCAAGATCGTATCATGTAATGTTGCATATTGGATGAGTTACAAATTTTTTTGTGACAAATGGTTACTGGATAGTGACAATGGAATCCCACAGAGTGAGTCTCTTTGTTTTTGGTATATCTTACAGAAGATATGGATTAGGCGTATGCAAACTTAAGAGATGAAAGACAAGGCACTGATGGATTTTTTTTATCAGTGCAAGGTACACAATGCTAGATGACATCAGTTGTGGCGTGTGATCTAGAGAAGACTTATTTGGGAGCTAACTTCAAAGGTGGAGCGTGCATTTTATTTGGAAAATGTAAATTAATGATTTCGGTCTTAATTATTATAATAGAATCATTGTATAGTTGTTTTAGGTACCATGTGTATCTTAGAAAGAGTTTATGTAAATTTTTATATAATTAGGAAAGCCTAATGGGATGACCTAATCATGTAGAATGTAATAGGGTATATATGTAAGATCTTTTCTTTGGAAAAGATATGCTGAGAATATATGTGATGAAAAGAAGGTTGTGAAAGCTACGAGCTTGTGTCTACTAGATGTAGAGCAGAGTATTACTAGTGAACTTCATTGGAGTTAATCAAGCAAAGATAGTTTCTTTCGGACAATTCAAAAGATTATGTATTTCTTCATATACACTTGTTGTGAATAGTGAGTTCTAAAGGTGGATTTAACCTTCTTTGGGAAGCGAGCCCCCTTTCTTTGTTAACTCCTAATAGGGTTTGTCCTCTAACAAGGACTGTGTACTGTAATGTTTCAATAAGCTCCTAATAGGGCTAAATATTCTAACAAGGTTACTATACTCTCAGTACATTATTTGTGGGTGCTAGTTCCCACTGAGGCTTTTACCTTTAACAGGTTTCCCCAAAACCAAAATATTGTGTTATTATGTTCACATTCATTGTGTTCATTGGATTTGATATTGCTGCTATTGAAATTTTAAAGTTTAATATTCTATCATAAAACTTATTCACCCCGCACTCTCAGTTGTATTGTGGACTGTTATTACTAACGTAACCTTCTTATTGTATTAGGCATGTAGCTAGTTGTATTACCCCCAATAAGATTTGTGACTCCTAATAGGGTTTGTCCTTTAATAGGGACCTTCCTATTGTATTAATTATCTCCTAATAAGGCTATAACTCATAACAAATTTTCATTCATATAGTGCAGATATTTGTGGGTGTCATCCCCACCAGGGTTTTTTCCTTAAAAGGGTTTTCCTCAAGAAAAAATCTTGGTGCCACTTGTGTTCAATGATGTGATGTGGTTTTAATTCTATTTTACATAAGATTATATTTTGTGTTGAGTTTGATAAGATTTTTAACAATTGATTCAGCCCCCCGCTCTCAGTTTCTTGAAACATTGTTATCCTAACGGGGAAAATCCAAAGGTGAAGGGTCCTTAGGTTTACTTAGGGACAATATCCTTTTATGTTTGAATTTTTTATAAGATAAGAAAATGAAATTTTCTCAAGGTTTCAAAGGTTTATGTTTTGGGGGCCAAAAGAAATCAAGGATAAATATTTCATTCCTTGCTAAAGGTTTTAAAAGATTATGACTAGTCATGGTAATATGCCCATTGTGAGGGAAATTAAAATATTTATGAATGGTAGAAGGTATAGATATAAAGGAATTCAGCTATGGATAACCCAACTTCACATGAACTTCATTTGAGGTATGGATAATGGTAAATATAAAATCTCAGCAATTAGTACCAACCTCAAAGGGAAGAGTGATAGAACATACAATAGGAAGGTGAAACCATCATGCACCTTAGCTGTAACATAAAATTTATCATATGTATCTTGATGTAAATTTTATGTGAAGAAATTTTCTTTAGTGATAAAAATTACCATATGTAGCATTGTAAATGACATGCTTGTACAATATGAAAAGGGGATTACCTAAAAGGTATAATTTCCCTAATTCATAAGGCACATTAGAATAAAAAACCACCTCAAGACAAACATGATTGACACCACTTGGTAAGAAGGGTGCTAATAAATTATCAATGCTTTTGGGGTTTCTATTCCTTTATTTCTTAGAATCGAGAAGATAGGATTGTTATGAAAATGACCAAACAATATAGGAAACGATCTAGCTAAGATATAAATCAAATGCTAAAGAAGATTTCAGAGGATTTGTATGCACGTATAATTGAAATAGGAAGTATGAAAAATTAGATATGAATTTATGACAAATGGAATCTTGACAATACTTGATTGTGCCTTTCTGATTAATTAACCAACTATTAGATAAATTATCTAGTATATACCGATTAAACCAGTTATTGTAATCTGTAAAGTAAAATATCAAAACATCACATGCATACACATTTAACACTTGATTTTTAATGTGGAAAACCTATTAAGGGAAAAACCACCTGGGACTAGTACCCAAAATATTTTCACTCTTATGAAGTGAGCTCAGTTAAGAGCCAACCCTGTAAAGCTTACAAAACACACTGTAAGGTGTGACCTTGTTAGAGGATTTATCACTAACATTTCTCTGTGACCATACATTCACTTGGGTCAACAAGAAAACAAGTAACATTCATTGAATGTCATTAAGAAATAACAAACATGGTTAAGTCTCACTCGGTTATGAGATTTTATCTGTAGAAATGGTTAGAAAGCAACAATAAATGACCTAATTCAAATGCAACTTCATTTGGTCATTTTTAGATCTATGCTAATCTCAATATATCTATGTTTATCATAATCTCTTCAATCTCCTCTTCCTCTAACTCTGTTATTGGTTATCTCTTTATGTCACTCGATGTTGTTCGTAGAATCACTTGATTCTTACTTCAACCTATCTGACCAGCTTCACATGTATATGATCTTCTCTCTCCTACATGATTCTCTCTTCGAATTTCTTCTCTCATTATATACACATGATAAACCATTTTATTTTCAGTCATAGATTTTTTCTTCTTAATCTCCATCATTGATTTTGCCTCTTTAACCTTCCTCGGAACATGTGCCTTAAAACATTTTCAATCTTCATCCATCTAATCTTCCGGTAAATTTTGTCTGCCATAAATCTTTATAAAAAACTTTATCTTTATCCTTGGAATCTTCTAGATTCATCCATCTCATCATCTCATGTTGGCAATCACTTGATCTCATTTCGCCTTGTCGGTCAATACTATGATATTCCATTTTATTCCTACTCGGTTAATACCACACTCAGTATACACTGCATCTGCTCAGTGTTTACTAAGTTCTTCATATACCGACCAAATTAACTTTTACAATTCTTGATCTTTAACACTTAACAAAATCATGTAAGCCAATAAAATCACTATCATACTATCATAGACTCATCAATAAGTTACTCAATGACTACCTTAATCATATCTTACTCATACATCTCATCTTCATGCTAATATCTTCTTTCCTTTACCAATATTACCTTCTTCAGATGTTGCAACTATCATGATAAGTAAGTCAAAACTAGTTGACATCAATGACAATATAACAACTGATCTAATTTCTCACATATACCTTAGTAGCTTGGTGATCATCATCACATTATTCCATTTTGTTCTCCAAGTAGTTCATTCAGTTGTAGTTTCAACAATCTCTCCCTTTGGCATTGATGGAAAAATAACATGAAATATACCATAGAATACCAAAAAAAATCTTAAGTCTCTACAACTCAGTCTTTATATTGTGACTTATCTTATGCATTTATATGTTTATTCATTACACATACTATCCCTTTTAGTTAGCTTCTTTCTAACTGATATAACATGCATAATTCTCTCTCATATTTCATGTAATCATCTCTCCCTTTGACAACAATACCAAAAATAAGCTCTTCAATAGCCCAAATAAGTATCTTTGTTGTTCCCTTACTGATTCTTTTACCTTGCATGAATACATATTCTCAGTTTTAGCTTGTTTTCCATCTTCTTCACAACCTTAGGAATCCCAAAGTGTGAACATCTTGCATCAACATAATTAGATCTTCTGATAAAGTATAGGTTGATGCAACCCCATATCACCTTAGTGATTGTTAGATAGGTGTATGGACCCCCAGTCTACTTATCAAGTACTCAAATGTATCCTTTGGTAATGGTTTTGTGAATATATCAGCAAGTTGCTTCTACAACTTCGCATATTCCAATTTAATCAAATCTATTAGAATTTCCACAATCCATGAAATTGCTGTGTAAGTTTCTGGATTAGACTATGTAGAGTTTTTTTTTCATCAATGTTTCAGATCACACTACGTGATCCATCATCAAGATGCAAGAGAGAAAGGAACAAAAAGATAGTTGATTGCAGACCTATCAAACCATAAAAAGGAAAAGGGGGAATGTAGGAAGGGAGGGAGGAGAGAGAAGGGGCACCCAAGCTCAAGGTTGATAAGACCACCTAATACAATAAAAACCAAAAAATAGGAAGAAAAAGAAACAAATTTTTTAAAAAAATTAAGGACAAAAATACAACAATAGAAGACAATAACAATGAGAAGGCAGAAAAAGAAACTTTAAAGGAATAAAAGAAAGAAGGGAAAGAAAAAATTAATGAAAAAAGACCTATAAGATACAAAAAAGATAAAATTAGAATGGGCAAAAGAGCGAAGGAAAATAATAAAATACTAAAAAAAAAACAAACAAGACAAAAGATAAATAAATACTAAGAGAAAGAATGAAAACAACCAAAGAAATAGGAAATAAATAGAAACCAGAGTAAGGATATATATTATATATATATATATATATATATATATATATAATATATATATATATATATATATATATATATATAATATATATATATATATATGTATATGTATTATGTATATATATGTATATGTTATATATACTGTATATGTATATATATGTATATGTATATATATGTATGTATAATATATGTATATGTATATATATATATGTATATGTATATGTATATCTATGTATATGTAGTATATATGTATATAAT
>BSBK01003924.1:0-232500 GCA_027943335.1 Chamaecyparis obtusa
TATATATATATATATATATATACATATATGTATATATATATATATATATATACATATATGTATATATATATATATATACACATATATGTATATATATATATATATATATATATATATATATATATATATATATATATATATATATATATATAGATAAACATGTACTCATCCCCATTGAATATATTCATGTGTCCATCTGAACAAAAAGATTCCATCCATTGCATTATAAATGCATATTGCACGGTTTACATGTTTTTAGGTTTGGGTATTCTTAAGGCCTTGAAATATCACCCTAACTTAGGCATTAGGGTATACTAATATTTTATGCTAACAATGGAAACCTTCTCGAGTTGTGGGTGACTCTGATTGAGAAGGAATCTCCAGATTCTAGGTTGATTCCTATTGGATTAAGAATATCACCTGAACTATAAACTTTGATTGGAAAAGGGAAGAAAGAAAATCTTTTAAAATTGAATGAAAATGGGGGGCGATAAACCAAAACTAGACTCATACTTGTTAGGAATTCAAACTAGCATCCACAATGCACAATCTAATGAGACTTGCATTAACATTCACTATTCAACATATAGGTTAACCTAAATTCACTATTAGGGTATATACCACAAACAATGAAACTTTGTCAACAAACATACAATTTCTGCAAAAGGTTTGATTTTGATCACTTAGAGGAGGATGGATTAAATCACTTCTCCCTTGTTACAAAACAAATAAACACTTAAATGTAGAAAGATGAATAGGATTGATCTTTCAATACTCAGAAAATATATGCAACATGGAATACTTTCTTTATTGCTTTCAAAATATAAAAAAGTGGTTACAAAACATGTGCAAAAAAGTGCAATGGAACCAATATGTTCACAAAGCTCTCTCTCCCTCAATTCTAAACCCCTAAAACTAATTCTCAAACTCAGTTAAGTACCCTCTTGAGGCCAAATTTGAAAATCAAATCCCCCTAAATTAGCCCCAAAATCAGCTCAAACTAGCTACAAAATAGCCCTAAGTGACAAGCATAAATTATGCTTTGAATTTAGCCCTAAATGTTGGTAATTTACATAACCAACTTTTAAAAATATTACCAACATATGTCAAAAAATCTAAAATTTGGGCCTTATCTTACTACATATAAACCCAATCCCTAAACCCTCAAATCTATGCCAAACTCAAACTTGGATTAAAAAACCTAAGTCTTAATACTATTGTGATTACATAACATAAGTTTGATAAGATCGACTTCATACAATACAATCAAAAATCTCAAAATAATATCCATATGGAATAGGTGGCACTTGTACTTTTGAGGCACTGGTTGTCAAAACTATAGTCATTAATGGCATTTATTCCTCTTCTTCTACAAACTTCAAAGTCTATCAAGCTCTAGCATTTTTTGATCTTGGTGTTGCATTTGGATTTGGGGAAAACTAAGAACCCTAAATCATGGTGGCTATCCTACAAAAAAGATAGTGTATATCCACTCCCTCCCTGCATTTGGGTCTTGATCTATCTCTATTTGGTAGAGAATAGAGCTTGTACCCATCTCTCCTTTGCTTGTTATGGCATGAAAAAGGTTTCAAGATATCTTTGTGGCTTTACATTCGAGAAGTTATTAAAGAGCTCGAGCTAGTAGTTGGAACACAATTGTGACAAAATGAACTCTAGTTTTAACTAATGAAACTCATCTTTCCTTGCTTGAAGCTTGACACACCCCTTGATCTCTCCATTTGACTATGAGTTAAGTAACCACTCCTCTTTGTTGCTTTGCATTGTAAACTTGAACATGCGAAAAGAGCTGAAATTACTCTTCTTAATCTTGTGTTAACTTTTGGGGTTTATTCTTGTTGTTCATGTGGAGATTCTGAAAGTTATCATTACTTCACAATGAATCATTGATTGCAATTTGCACTTTGAATTGTTCCTTCTTTACGGCCTTGGAAAACATTGAACAGTTGAGTTGTTGTCATTACGTTTTTAACCAGTCATCTCCAGATAATTTTTTTATTGGTGTTTCCAGCTGTCAATTTGGTTTCATTTGCTGATTGATGTTCATTGTACATTCTTTGTGGCATTACCATGCTTGTTCTCTATCATTGTTGAGGCTGTGACCTCTTTGCAATGCTCTTGTCTTTGAAATATGCTAGACTAGTTACAAAATGTTGACTCAGTCTTTAGCCGTCTTTAGCCTTTTGATCTTTCTTATTGGGTTGTGAATAGTTTATCATACTAATTTTTCCATTAGGATCACTTCCTTGCAATATTCTTGGCTTCATTACAAGATATTTTCTGAATCTACAAACTGACTGTTTAATTTGCTGAAATGACAGTGACAAACACATAAAATGATTTCTTCTTTAAAAATATAAAATGCAATACTGTAAGAATATTTGTTTATGTTCATGGGGTTCAAGCATGGGCTTGTGACACCCATAAACACTAGAATGTTAATCCATGGAGTTTGAGCATGGGCTCATGACATCCATAAGCATAACTCTGTGAACATTACTTGATATTTGGAAATGCAATTTCTATAGTATTTCAACATTGTGATTTGAACATGTATCTTTTATATACAACACTATCATTTGGTCATTTCCTTTTTTGTATATGTACAACTAGTAATAAAACATATTCATTTGATAATGACATTGTAGATTCATGATTCATAGGTGTACATCATTTGTCATTATTTTCAAGAGATAAACTCTCTTCACATTGCACATAAAAAATGAATACTCCCATGTCTATTTTGACTTGTATCATTTTTTCAGTGCACATCATACTGCATCTTCTTCTTCTTTTGTTTTTGACTGTGATATGGGAATACATAGTTTATTGCCTAGAATGCATTTCAGATTACTCTAGTTTGGAAACAATAGCAAATCCTATTTGTAAAGTTAATGAACATGACCAAATGGTCTATTTTATGAGAGTTCCCTGAATGATGACATTCATGCATTAATGTCAGTCAATTGATATGTTCACTAATGATACCCTGCTATTTCTAAAAAAAGGTTTCTCATCTACAAGAACTAAGTCCCTTTGATTCAGATATCTTATTTATATAAACATGCATAATGATGACCATAAATAGTAAAAGGTTTCATGGAGTCATGTCCCTTCAATACTATCATTCAATTTATGCAGATGCATATTTTTCTATTGCATTGATATCACAGATGGATGTGCCGCTTTGAAAGATTGATTCTTGTATGATGCTTTGGTTTTTATGCATTGCTTAGATCCAACTAGATCTAACATCCTTTACTCCATGATGCAGGACAAACCCTAAAGGCCTAGGACATGAGACATAAGGAATCAGACAAGACCTGCAGACCTAAACTAGACAACCAACTAGCTCCTAAATGTAGATGACTCCTCAAGGCAATGCATGGGACCCTAATCATACTTCTATCATGATTTATATTCTGCCATTTGTACTCTATTTTTCTAACATGAAAGATGAAATATGAAAGAACATTTGTCTATTACATTTAGTTTGAATGCACAATGTAATGATCAATTATGAATTGAAAATTTGGATATGATCAATACTTAGAGTACAATAACTAATGATATGAATGCAATAACAAAATATTTATCTACATCACCTGAAAAGTATTGTTAAATAGATGTACCTTTATGCAATGTTTTCCTATTTATGTTCATCATCCTGTAAGTAGAAAATTAGGATAACAATTTTGGCAACTTCTGCTGGATGTCTACCTGATAGACATGAACTAAAGACCTTATTCATTAGGAAATGGAGTTAGAAAAGTAGAACATATGAATGCAACCTTTATTGAAATGAAAAATGCACCTAAACTAAGACTCATGCAACCTAAAGACACCTAGTGCTAGACAACACTTATTGAAGGGAAACCTACACTATCCTACTTTAACCAGCTCAAAGCTTGGTAAAAAAAAAGCATTTACTATTGGAATTAGGAGAGATAGGTACTAAGAGGGGAGGGGTGAATCAGTGCCTTTATAAACTTTTACTTGTAAACCTTTTACATCTAAAACTATAAACAGTGATAACCGACCAATATAACTTGAATCTAATTGCATGAATCATTTATCCACTTAACATAAGTAAGTAAAAAACATGAAATCCATAACATAATCACATGACACAAGTATTTTGGTAATGCAGAAACCCTTGTTAGAAGGTAAAAAACTATGGTGGGGATGACACCCACAAAGTCTTCACTACTACAAATAGAAAAGGTTTGCTTGTTAGGGCTACAAGTTTTGATCACTTCTAGTGATCTCACCCTATTAGGAGTGACATGTTAGATTGGATAGATCTACCTAGTTATAGGATTTTAATAGTACTAATGAAGTGTGCACTCGGTTAAGAGATTTACATAAGACTATTAAGTCTACTCTATTAAGAGATTTTATCCAAAAACTTTATTACAATTGTCAGAAAGCAATAGGTATTTATCTGCTATTTGACACTCAATTGTCTATTATAGATCTATAAGCTCTGATAAAATATCACCTTACTTGTGATGAATATCCGCTCTGAACTGCTTGGTAGCCTCTACTAATTCTGCTCAATCTGAATTCTACTGTACTCAATTCTGCTCTGTTAACTGATAGACTTGAAGATAGGCAAATGCTTCAAGTGCTCCATGATTCATATATCAACTCACCAAAATTGATGCGAACACATAAATATATAGTGTTCTATTTTTTCTGCTTTAACAAAATTAGGTTACACACTATAATCATAACCCTAAGATCTACGGTGTACAATAATAACCTAGATCATCTATTACAAAAGATATACATTGTATTTAATGAATATCATTACATTAAATGTTCCTCGATCTTGGTAAAATTTTTTACAAACCATTGTAACCATTTTCATAGAAGAATGTGCCATTCTTGATTACTATGCCATTTCTTGTGATCCTCGGTAAACATTGTGTAAAATGATTAGTGTATACTGTGATGCTCGGTGTTTACTATCTATCGGTGTCAGTGTCTGCTGGTACTCGGTAAACTATGTACTACTCGATGTATAGGCTTTACCAACTAGTCTGTTCTCCTTTATGTTACTGATTAGCTCACTATAAGTAACCGATCGATATCTTTACACACCTTTGGTATTAATGAAAAACTTAGAAGGCTCAATAGAGATAACAATCTCCCCCTTTGGCATTAGTATCAAAAATTCAAATGTATAAAGACAAAAATTTCTATGTGACTTATATCTCCTTATATCTCTGCCATATACATATACATCAAAAATTTTCTAAGTACTAAGTACTCCCTCTTGGTGCATGCTCCCAGTAATATATAGTATACATAGCATCCATGTACATAATATTTGGCATAATAGCATCTGATACATTGTTTTCCCCCTTTTTGATAGTAATGCCAAATACAAAATTGAGGTAGTATACTCACAGCTTGTCAAAAATTGACTGATGGGTTTTCTTTAGTGACTCCAAGAGGTTTTCCCAATCCTCTTTCAAGTTGGTGAGAGCAATGTGCTGAAGATCGACTTGTGCATGCATGTCAAAGATGTTTTCTAACATTGAAATTTATGGTGTTGCAAATAATAGCTCAACTTTGACAATATCTGCTTCAAACATTTTCAGGTATGGAATGAGTTCGGTTTGCAACTTAGTAACCTAATTTGTTAGGTGCACTTCTTGTTTCTTCAAATCTGCTATCAACTGTCAGAGTTCCTGAACTCAGTGAATATGCTTTAGGAAAGCATGTGGCTCAGTGATAGCTGCATTAGTACTCAACTATATTTTGGCTTCCAAACCTTTGATCTTTTCACTGACTTTAACAATGAAGGTGTCTGTAGTAGACAACTTCAATAAGTATTGACAAATTTTTTGGGTGATGGATTTTGTTTCAGTAATGACCTTAGATAATTTGATCTTAAGTAATGCCACTTCTTGGCTGATTTTCTCTGCTAATTTGTGTTGTATTATAGATTCTTCCCTAACTTCAATTCATTTATTTGCATCAGTGTCTAGGGCATTGATCTTCTCAGCAAGTGTAGAAAGTTGATCTATAATACGCATGTCCTCATTAATATGTATCTCAGGTATGACCTGTTGGAGGATATCCCACACATCATTTAATATTTCTTTTCATTTGTGCTCTTGCTTTAGCTTCTCTTGCCCTACCTTTCTTGAACATAACTCCCCATATTTACTCAAGTCCTTGGGGCTTAGGGTCCTTAGGTCACACTCAGGGATAATAGTTACTTCATCTAGGGTGACCGGCCCTTTTCCTTTCTTCTTCTTCTTCTTCTATGCTAGTAGTGATTTCTTGTCAATGATAGCAATAGATCTATCTCTAGTCTTCGAAGTGTCCTTCCCTATTAGCACTTGTTCTTCCTTCTTGTGCTCTTCGATAGTGGTGGTCTTGGTTGTTGTAGTAGGAGTCTTAGTTGTGGTGTTCAGTGGGATCACCTCTATTTCCTTCAGTTCTTGTGTGTCCTTTGTTTCATCTATTTCCTTTGGTTCGGTGGAAGGTACCTCTATATGTGTAGGCTCATCTATCTCTATAGGTTTCTCTATGTTTTGATCTCCTATTGTATCTTGGTTTTTCTTAGGATCTGAGCCATCAAGTTGTACTTGGGAAATAATTTCAGCTACTTTGGCAAGTAGAGGAAGTTCAGCTAGTAGTGATGTAAATAGACTTTTAGTGTCTAGTGCTTCATCTTTATTTGGTGCAATATTTACATCTTCATCATCTTGGTCATCAAGATCACCATGTGTGATGTCTACAATGAGTACATCATCATTGGTTTTCTTCTCCAGTTGGATTTCAACTTTATCTGGTGCATCTTGTGAAACTTTTATTTCTTCCTTGTCCTCGGTTATATCAATTGCCTCGGTAATTGATATACCGATACTCTTTGATTTCTTTGCTGGTCCTTCATCAATGTAAATACCTTTACCTTTAGAATTTTATCTCTTAATGTATTTCTTTGTCAGTGTATCTGCTCTTCTTTTAGTTACTTTTACTACTTCTTCTTTCTCAGTAGGTGGTGCTGTAGTTGATGATCATGTTTTCATACCTTCATGTATAGGTGACTGCATCTTTGTAGGAATGTCAGGTGGAGGAACCTGTGTGGGATCTACCTCTTTGTCAGACTTGGTCTCCTCACTATCATATGGTTTTTCGGCTAACTGTAGCTGACCTTTGGTTGCTTGTTCAACCAGTATCCCTTTAGATGTTTTAGACTTATCTCCATATTTAGCAATGAGATCTTTCTTCATCTTCTTTACCTTTCTAGTTATTTTACCAATCTCAATATTTGTAGATATTCTAGATTCGGCTTCTTCATATACTCCGAACCTAGTGGCTATGGGATCCTTTGGTACTACAAGTAGTGCATTAATGAATTTCAATGCAAAATCATGGTTTATTTCATATCCCATTAGTGCCAACCATTTTATCCTAGGCTCAACTACTTTTATCAAGGTATAGTTAATGTTGACCACAAAACATATGTCATCTTCAAATTTCTAAACTAATTCTCTTGGAATTCTGCTTCTGTTATGCATTTTAGATTGAAATTCAGTGAAGTATGCATCAAACTCTACATTCAACTTATCTCCTAACTTGTTCATCATTTCACCAATCTATTTTGTTATTGGTACATCCAGTATCCAATTTACTTTACTAGTGCTATGCACATACTTTTGTAAATAGAGGAATATGCATGCAAGTAGAGATTCATACTTACATGTGTTAGATTTATTTTTCCTTATGGTCTTCATATTCTCTTGAAGTTGATGAAATAGTAACTCAACAAGATCAATTTGGTGACCTTTCACTACAATTTTGTGCACCATGTCTACTGCATTGCAGGGTACACTGTTGAGTCTGCTAAATTGAAATAGCTTGTACCCAATCACATGTGCTAAAAATTTTACTGCTAGGTCCTTGATTGTCGAAATCTTCAATGCCTGACCATCCCATTGTGCTCCAGTGTATTTCTCAACAGCTGGTCATGAAGAACTTTGGAAAGCCTTAGCTTTGTCGGTTGTAGGGAGCCTAGTAACCCTACTGATTATTTTCTTGTTGAACTCAATCAGTTTATCCAGCCAGAACTTGTCATCATGATATCTATTCAAAATCATTCTAATCCAATCCAATTTGAATAATTGTGGTAAGTGTGTAAAATATGATAAACCTGATTCCTCAATCTTCTTGTAGTCTGATTTCATTTTTCCATTAGGGCCACATAGTGGTTGATATGCTGCAATAGTTTCAAAGTCTCCAACTTCTCTGATTTTGCAATGAATATAAGACCTTACGTCTTTTGTCAGTAAAACCCTTTTTGGTATGCTAAAAAATGCACCCATTGTATCTGTCTATGCTGCAACCTTAGGATGTGGCTTAAACTTTGGTTCATTGAAATTTTCCCTAACGATTAGATTTACTTCCTCTTCAACACTTTGAGTTTTTCTTGTAGATGATGTTGATGCCATAAATTAATTCTAGGGTTTCCGAAAGCAACAGGATAGGAAGTGTTTGATCAAAAATTAACTTACTTGGTATCATGAAGAGTGATGTCGGTTTGATCTAGTAGAGCCTTGAATCCTTTAGAAAATCTTTTAGCTCGAACTCTGCTCTTTGAATTCTCCACTCTTCGAAATTGCATTGTAGAAATGAACTCTATTCTTGTGTATTTATTGACTTTTGATGTTCCCACTCAAACTTTTATGTAATAAATGCTCCATCTAAATTTTGGTACCAAATAATTGTCAGCTCGGTGACTACTAAAAATTTCATCCACTCGGTTAACATAGGATTTCTTCATCAGTTGATATATATGCTCAGTTAACCTTAGATAGTGATTACTGACAGGTAACCAACTCTTGGTCTCTCTTTTACCGACTGCATAACATTGTTAGCTCATGACAACTAAACCATAGTGCATCTTTATTCATGTTGATTTGGTATAAGAACATTATGCATAAGGAACTATATGTAAAATGTGATCTTTTGAAATATCAGTTCCATACAACCTATTTCACTTTAAGTGGAGGTACTGATGTCACCCAATCTAGTGGATGAGGTTTCACTGACAACATTACTTGACTTAGCATTCTCATTAGATGCCTTCTTCCACATAGTGTTCTTTAACTTTGTGATATCAGCAATAGTATATCCACTTTCAAATATATGGTTTTCATCTGGTGCTTGGTCTATGTAGTTCTTTCTTTAATGACTGACCTTATGGCAGTGTAGACAAGCCATCCTAGATTTTGTCCAGTTTCTTGATTGTCCAATCCAACTCTTCCTATAATAGTTTGCTGCAATGTGTCCATATCTACCACATACAACATAGTTAGTCCATGTATTATAATCCCAAACATAAGAGTTACCTTGTCTCTTATGTTGGTATGGTCTGCATTGTGGTTTCTCCTTAGGTGTCCAGAATTGCTTCATTTTTGCCTTGTAGTCTCGTGTAGTGTGTCCATGCTTGTTACAAGTATAGCATATTTTCTCCATACTAGTATTATTAGCAAGATCATTTTTCTTAGCTCTACACTCATAAGAAGGATGTCCAAACTTACCATAGTAATAACAATATCCATTAAACTTAGGAGTGAAAGGAGGTTTATCTTGTGCTTTTCTTCTACACACATTAGATGTATGTCCCAGTTTTCCACAATGATAGCATGCCAACACTTTAGGTTTCTGATTTTGTTTGATGTTGATTTGTTCATCTTGTTGTGATGATTCTCGTTCACCGGTGTATCCTATGTCGGCTTTGTTTCCAAATCTTCTTTGATTAGTCAAAAAGTCATCAATCTTCTTGGAGCTATCCTCAGCAAGTTTCTTCATTTCATTTTGCTGCTATTGATTTTTCACTTCATTTCTCAACTTCTCATTTTCTTCTCTGAGTCTTGCAACATCTTCTAGTTTTCTTGACAATTCTACATTCACTTGGTTTACCTCTTGATTCACAGTCATCACTTGATTAGTTACTTGGAAATGTCGGTCAGCAAGTCTTTGTATCTCACTTTCTTTAGTTTGAAGTTGATCACTCATTTGTCTTTGATCATCAATAGCTAGGTTTCTTTCTTGCTCAACTTGTTTTGATTTGTTCATTGTTTCTACCATTCTCACCATCTGCGATTCTTGACCGATTTGTAGTGCTTTCACTTGATCAGTTAATTATTGATTCTTTTTAGATAGATCAGTGATTATGCTTTCAGATCCATTGGAGATGCTTCCAGAACTAGATCCAATATGCTCAAATATGTCATCAATAGGTTCTTCATGGTAACCAATCTCATTCTATAGTCTAGATAGGTTCTTCCTTTCATCTAGTAATTTCTTCAATCCTTCCTTAGCTTGCTTATACTATTCCACAAACATTTGCATTTTTATCTTTTAATTCTCAATAGTCTTGTCAAGCTTGTATCTCTCATGACTTAGATCTTTACCCTTCAGTGGTTAAACTATTCAATAAGAGAACTGTGCTCTGAAACCAATTGTTGGAATTAGGAGAGGTAGGTACTGAGAGGGGATGGGTGAATCAATGCCTTTATAAACTTTTACTTGTAAACCTTTCAGATCTAAAACTATAAACAGTGATACCTGACCAATATAACTTGAATCTAATTGCATGAATCATTTATCCAATTAACATAAGTAAGTAAACAACATGAAATCCATAACACAATCACATGACACAAGTATTTTGGTAATGCAGAAACCCTTGCTAGAAGGTAAAAACTGTGGTGGGGATGACACCCACAAATTCTTCACTACTACAGATAGAAAAGGTTTGCCTGTTAGGGCTACAAGTTTTGATCACTTTTGGTGATCTCAACTTATTAGGAGTGACATGTTATATCAGCTAGATCTACCTAGTTATAGGATTTTAACAACACTAATGAAGTGTGCACTCGGTTAAGAGATTTACATAAGACTGTTAAGTCTACTTTGTTAAGAGATTTTATCCAAAAACCCTATTACAATTGTCAGAAAGAAATAGGTATTTATCTGCTATTTGACACTTAATTGTCTATTACAGATCTATAAGCTCTGATAAAATATCACCTTACTTGTGATGAATATTTTCTCTGAACTGCTCGGTAGCCTTTGCTAATTCTGCTCAATCTGAATTCAACTATACTCAGTTCTTCTTTGTTAACTAATAGACTTGAAGATAGGAAAATGCTTCAAGTGCTCCATGATTCATATATCAGCTCACACCAAAAATGATGTGAACACATAAATATATAGTGTTCTATTTTTGCCACTTTAACAAAATTAGGTTACACACTATAATCATAACCCTAAGATCTATGGTGTACAATAATAACCTAGGTCATCTATTACAAAAGATATACACTGTATTTAATGAATATCATTACATTAAATTTTCCTCGATCTTGGTAAAACACTTTACAAACCATTGTAACCATTTGCATAGAAGAATGTGCCATTCCTGATTACTATGCCATTTCCTGTGATCCTCGGTAAACACTATGTAAACTGATCGGTGTATACTATGATGCTCGGTGTTTACTATCTGTCGATGTTGGTGTCTGCTGGTACTCGGTAAACTATCTATTGCTTGGTGTGTAGGCTTTACCGACTAGTCTATTTTGCTTTATTTTACCGATTGGCTCACTGTAAGTAACCGATCGATATCTTTACACACCTTTGGTACTAATGACAACCTTAGAAGGCTCAATATAGATAACATTTATAGACTGGAAAAATTAGTTGCCCATCCTCTTTAACTCACAATAATCAACATGCTTATGGAAAGCCAACATGAGATGAAAATATGAGATACACTTGACCATTTGATTATACAAATTTGGTTTGACAAGGATCTCACTTACTTGGTCCAGATGGTTGAAAATACCATCATTTTGGAGAAGATCAACAAGTAGCAACATTTTGTGAAGGAAAAAAAGGACTTCACTTGATCAAGCTAATTGAAAAGTATGTCATTTTGAAACAAATTAGCAAGCTGCATTGATCCTTTTTCAACTACACCTTTTGATAGAATGTCATGTTGAGGTTCTAGCATAACTGGCCCTTCTTTGTTGGTCTCCATCCTTGTTAAATGCTTGATAGGGAATCCATGTGAGAGAATGAATTTGGAACTCTCTTTGAAAGACTTCAGCTCTTGAAAGATCACTTCAATCTGATGAGTTAGTTCTTCATGCTTACTGGAAATAACTACCTCCTGTAGCTTGTGGGTAATTTCTAGAAATGTTGGCTTTTCATCAAGATGTAGGAAAAATTCTTCAAGCTCATCCAAAAACATATCTTCTTCTTCATCTACCTTGCTCTTTTGTAAGAGAGGCTTATATTTAACAACATAATTATCCTGTTGAAGGCTTTTGTAAGAATCTTGATTTGCTGATAATTTTTCTGTCTGATCTTGTTCAACAGGAAAGGGAAGCTCTTCACACCGAACCATTACATCTTCTTCAACAACATGAGAAACATTAGAAATATCATCCTTTTCATTATTATGCTTATCAGATGTAAGTTTCTACTTTTCTTGCTCTTGCTGAAGATACTTTTCAAGTTGTATTTGATAAGCTTTTTTATACTTTAAAATTGTAGAAATCAGGAGTCCTATTGTCTATTTGTGTTCCTGAAGCTCTTTCTCATGGAACACCTCCTGAGCTCTTGATCTTCTTTGGGTATCTTATTCAAATTCAACTCCTCTATCAAACATGTCCTTTATCAGCTCTTTATAGTCTTCAACCTCCTTTTTATGAACATTCTTTTGTGCTTCCAACTCTCTTGCAAGGTTGGCTTCATGCTGCTTAAATTGCTCCACCAAATATTTCTTATGAATTTTCTCCTGATGATCCAATGCCTCCTGCTCATGAATGTAGGCTTGATAGGCAAACTCCTCTTGCTATTTTTTCATGTCATCAATCTACATGAGAAAATCTTACAATATACTTGTAGTATCATTAATTTGTAAATTATCATCATTTGCAGGATAATGAAGAGGCTAAGTAGATGTGGGTTCAGTGAATGTATTTTGCAATTGCTGACCTTGAAAGGACTGAAAAAGATTTTTTTGAATAGAATTCTCATGAAATGATGAAAAACATGTAAATTGTCCATTTGGATAGACATATCCTCCGTGAAAATTTGAGATTTTTACTCATCTGAAAGGTTTGGAAATCAGAAAGTAAGACTATTTTTAACATACCAGCACTTTATCTTATAGGACCAGTTGATTTTCCTCCAGAGGACCGCTAGATATGCAAAAAATGACCTCTTTAAGGTCTGAACTTGCTGATAGCACACCAAAACTAGCAAGAAATGTAATGCAATTTGACTATTTTGTTAAAGAACGGTCCCACCGGGTGTGCCAAAAAATGTTAAGGCCTTGAAATATCACCCTAACTCAGGCATTAGGCTATACTGATATTTCATGCTAACAATGGAAACCTTCTCAAGTTGTGGGTGGACTCTGATTGAGAAGGAATTTCCAGATTCTAGGCCGGTTCCTATTGGATTTGGAATATCACATGAACTATAAAATTTGATTGGGAAAATGGAAGAAAGAAAATCTTTTAAAACTGAATGAAAATGGGGGGTGATACACCAAAATTGGACTCAAACTTGTTAGGAATTCAAACTAGCATCCACAATGCACAAACTAATGAGACTTGCATTAACATTCACTGTTCAACATATAGGTTAACCTAAATTCACTATTAGGGTATATACCACAAACAATGAAAATTTGTCAACAAACATACAATTTCTACAAAAGGTTTGATTTTGATCACTTAGAGGAGGGATTGGATTAACTCACTTCTCCTTGTTACAAAACAAATAAACACTTAAATGTAGAAAGATGAATAGGATTGATCTTTCAATACTCAGAAAATATATGCAACATGGAATACTTGCTTTATTGCTTTCAAAATTTGAAAAAGTGGTTACAAAACATGTGCAAAAAAGTGCAATGGAACCAATATGTTCACAAAGCTCTCTCTCCCTCAATTTTGAACCCCTAAAACTGATTCTCAAACTCATTTAAGTACCTTCTTGAGGCCAAATTCAAAAATCAAATCCCCCTAAATTAGACCCAAAATTAGCTCAAACTAGCTACAAAATATCCCTAAGTTACAAGCATAAATTACACCTTGAATCTAGCCCTAGATGTTAGTAATTTAACATAAAAAACTTTTAAAAATATTACCAACATATGTCAAAAAATCTAAAATTTGGGGCTTACCTTAATACATATAAACCCAAGCCCTAAACCCTCAAACCTATGCTAAACTTGGACTTAGTTTAAAAAAACTAAGTCTTAATACTATTGTGATTACATAACATGAGTTTGATAAAATTGACTTCATGCAATACAATCAGAAATCTCAAAATAATATCCGTATGGCATATGTGGCACTTGTGCTTTTGAGGTACTGGATGTCAAAATTTTAGTCATGAATGGTATTTATTCCTCTTATACTGCGGACTTCAAAGTCTATCAAACTTTGGCATTTTTGGTCTTGGTGTTGCATTTGGATTTGGGGAAAACTGAGAACCCTAAATCATGGGGGCTATCCTGCAAAAAAAATAGTGTATATCCACTCCCTCCCTGTGTTTGGGTCTTGATCTAGCTCTGTTTCCTAGAGAATAGGAGCTGTAACCATCTCTCCTCTTCTTGTTATGGCATGAAAAAGGTTTCAAGCTATCTCTATGGCTTTACATTCTGGAAGTTATTAAAGAGCTCAGACTAGTAGCTAGAACATGACAGTGACAAAATGAACTCAAGTTTTAATTGATGAAACTTGGATTTCCTTGATTGGAGCTTGACACGCCCGTTGATCTCTCCATTTGACTATTCAGATAAGTAACCACTCCTCTTTGTTGCTTTGCATTGTAAACTTGAACATGAAAAAAGAGATGAAATTACTCTTCTTCATCTTGCATTAACTTTTGGGGTTTATTCTTGTTGTTCATGTGGAGATTCTGAAAGTTATCATTACTTCATAATGAATCATTGATTATAATCTACACTTTGAATTGTTCCTTCTCTACAGCCTTGGAAATTATTGAACTATTGAGTTGTTGTCGTTACATTTTTAACCAGTCATCTCCAGCTCATTTTTTTTATTGATGTTTTCAGCTGTTGATTTGGTTTCATTTGCTGATTGATGTTCACTATGCATTCTTTGTGGTAGTGACCATGCTTGTTCTCTATCATTGTTTAGGTTGTGACCTCTTTCCAATTCTCTTGTATTTGAAAGATGCTTGACTGGTTACAAAATGTTGACTTAGTCTTTAGCCGTTTGATCTTTCTTGTTGGGTTGTGACTAGTTTATCATACTGATTTTTCCATTAGGATCACTTCCTTGTAATATTCTTGGCTTCATTACAAGATATTGTCTGAATCTATAGACTGTCTGGTTTACTTTTTTGAAATGACAGTGACAAACACATAAAATAATTTCTTCTTTAAAAATATGAAATTTAATACTGTAAGAATATTTGTTTATGTTCATGGGGTTCAAGCACGGGCTTGTGACACCCATAAACACTAGAATATTAATCCATGGAGTTCAAGCATGGGATCGTGACATCCATAAGAATAACTATGTGAACATTACTTGATACTTGGAAATACAATTTCTATAGTATTTCAGCATTGTGATTTGAACATGTATCTTTTATATACATCACTTGTTAGGAATAGTCCCAAGAGATAACTGAGAGGGGGGGGGGGGGTGGGTGAATCAATTATCTACAAGTTTCAATTCTTTTTCCAATTAAGTATACTTAAACATAAAGCATAAACATAATGAAAGAACACTTGAACACAACACCAATATTTTGGTTACGCGGAAACCCAAATAGGTAAAAACCTCGGTGGGAATTGACACCCACCAATATTCTGCACTAGTGTATTATAATCCTTGTTAGAAGATCCTTAACCCTGTTAGGAGTTTCTTTACAATATATTTAGTCCAATAGACTTGGTCAAGGGTTGGACCCTATTAGGAGTCTTTTACAATTAACCCTGTTAGGGGTGAGGATGCACTGTTTGAGAGCACATTGCTCAAATGGGTGAAGGCTACAACCTTTTGAATAAAAAATACACACTATATCTAGATCTTGGTGAATTACACTTTGACCTTTTGTCTGGATTAGTTCCAATGTATAGCACAAATACTTTACTTGGTCACATAGACCTTCTTCAGATGGCGCAATACTTCACACACTCTGCTTTGCTCTTCACAAACTATGAACGACACTCTAGAAATCACAAATGTCTTCCTATAAATATCTTTCCTATAAATGATATAATCAAGTTGGCCTATTAGAAATACCTTGAAATAATTATAGAGAAGTCATAAAAAACTCCAATAATAATTTAGTTGGCTCTACTAAGCACGGAACACATTCTGGGACCTATCCAATAAGATAATTGTAGACTCACGCTACACACTGTAGGTTCTACCAAAACAACTAGATCTTTCTCCTCAAGCTAAATTACCTCATGCTCTCTTAAAAAAACCTTACTAACTATTCTCCAAGCTCTAATCTAAGGGCACATACCGAAATGATAGGTGCAACTCCAAAACCAATATAATCTCTGTCGGCTCTTTTGTACAAACACAAGAAACTACTACTGGTGAATAGAGACTACATAACTTAGCTTATACTGATCATCAAACTCTGTGTCCATGAATGTATCATCACTAATATGTCTTCATCACATATCCAAATGTGCAAGGCTCCATGATAACTGTATGGATAACCATTCACAGAACACTACCTGTTACTCTGTCAGGAACATTACTGACACAAGCTACTATATAACTATCTGTACTAATAGTTAACCTCTGCACCCATGATATCATGTTGATAACATGTCCATGCTACATATACTAAAATCTTACTACATAAGTCTTCCATGCATGCTACTTACTATAAGTTGTCATCAATGACAAACATACACTCAACACTAGCTTGCTGGCAAATCTCCAACAATCTCCCCCTTTTCCATTGATGATAACATATGGAATGAAAAAATACACCAATCCAAATGAACATTTCTTTTATAAAATTCTTCATTTCCTCTTCAAAACTTCCCCAAAGATGAATCCTCCATCTGTTGCAATATTTTTCAACATTCTCCATTTCCTCAAGTGAACAGCTTCAATAACTGAATACTACTCCCCCTTAGTATATTACTCCTCTTTTTACTTCTATTTTTCATGACTATATATTACTCCCCCTTTGAAATCAATGGAAAAGGGCACCAATCAGTTTAAGCATCAATACTACTCCTGAAGTAGAGTAGTCAACCATCCATCAGTCCCTAAGGATTGATGCTCTTTCTTCTTTCTTCTAAGCAGAATCAGGGAAGGGAATTACTCCCAACTTCTCCCTGAGATACTCAAAAGTATCCTTTGGCAAGGGATTTGTGAATATGTCTGCTAACTAATCTTTAGTACTCACATAGTCCACCTTGACTTCTTTCTTTGCCACTTTCACTCTTAGGAAGTGATACTTGATCTCAATGTGTTTTGTCTTTGCATGCATCATAGGGTTCTTTGACATGTTGATAGTGCTAGTATTATCACAATGAGTAACAATAGGATAATCAATCTGAATTCCAAAATCCTTTATCATCTGCTTGATCCAAACAATTTTAGAACAATTCAAGGTTGCTGCAACATACTCCGCTTCTGCTATTGACTGCTGATAAATGCAATTTTGTTTCTTGCTTGTCCAAGTGACAAGTCTATCACCAAGAAACACTGCTCCACCTGATGTACTCTTTCTGTCATCAATGCATCCTACCGAATTTGCATTAGTATACACATGAAGCTCAACATTTTCTAAATTAGGATACCATAGACCATAGTCTATACTGCCTTGCAAGTATCTAAATATCCTTTTTACTACCATGAGGTGACTTTGTTTAGGCTCTACTACAAATCTTCCAACTATACCAACTGCATTGGAAATATTAGGTCTAGTTTGAGTAAGATAAATGAGTTTGTCAATCATAGACTTGTACAATGTTATATCTACTACTGGTGAGTCATCTTCTTTAGTAAGCTTGCATGTAGTTATCATAGGTGTCCCTACTGGCTTGCAATCATCCATCTTGAATTTCTTCAATATCCCTTTCACATATTTGTACTGATTAATGAAAATACCTTTCTCTGTCTGCTGCACATTCAGTCCCAAAAAGTACTTGATAGGCCCAATCATGCTCATCTCAAATTTTCTCTGCACCTCCTTAGCAAATTCAACACTAAGTTTTTCATTACCTCCAAAAAGAATTTCATCAACAAATATAGCTACAAGTAGTAGTCATTCAGATGTCTCTCTTACGAATAGGTTACAATCTACTGCTCCTTTCTTGAATCCAATCTTTGTTAGATATCCATCTAGTCTCTCATACCAAGCTCTAGGGGCTTGCTTAAGTCCATAGAGGGCTTTCTTCAATTTGCATACCATATCAGGTCTGTCTGATAGGGTAAATACTTATGGCTACTCAATATATACTTCTTTTAATTCACCATTCAGGAATGCTGACTTAACATCCATTTGATAAACTTTGAAGTTTTTGAATGTTGCATAAGCTAGAAACAACTTAATAGCTTCTAATCTTCTCACTGGTGCAAAAGTGTCTGAATAGTCAATGCCTTCTCTCTACACATATCCCTTACACACTAATCTTGCCTTGTTTCTTACTACTGTACTATCTTCATTCATCTTGTTTCTGAATATCCATTTTGGTCCAATCACATTCTTATCACTAGGTCTTGGGACCAGTTCCCAAGTATCATTTTTGATAATCTGATCTAGTTCTTTCATAGCATCATGCGAATTTGAATCATTGCATGCATCTTCAACACTTAAGGGTTCAATATGAGATAGTAAACATACCACCTCATTGCTTGCAGAACTCTTTTCTTTTGATCTTGTTGTGACTTTTTCGCTCTGATCTCCAATGATGTCATCCTTAGAATGATATCTAGATGTAAACTTTGGAGCTTTGGGTGATACTGTCTTATTTTCCTTAGAATTTTCTTCTTCACTTGTCTCAGGTCATTGAATAACACATCAATACTGTCAAACATTTCTTCAATAACTATCTCACTAGTGGAGGATCTGGGTTCTTCTTCAATCATGGGTGAGTAATCATGATATCTTTCTTGAACCATAAACTTTTCATCAATCTTAACATGAGCACTTTCAATGATCTTTTTCAATCTTAAATTGAAACATCTATACACTTTACTTTTAGTGGAGTAACCAAGGAAAATACCTTCATTGCTTCTTGCATCAAACTTGCCTACTACTTCATCTTTCTTGATGTAGCACTTTCTTCCAAAGATTCTAAAGTATTTTACTGTGGGAACATTACTAAACCATAGCTCATATGGTGTTTTGTCTATGCCAGGCCTTAATTGAATTTTATTGATGGTATAGATTATTGTATTAACTGCATCTCTCCAATAGGTGTGTGCCACTTTTTCTTCAATCATGATGGTGCATGTTGTATCAAGGATGATCTTATTCCTTCTTTCTACAATTCCATTCTGCTGAGGGGTTCTAGGTGCACTCAACTACCTCTTGATGCCATGTTCTTTGCAGTACTCATAGAATCTATCAGAGGTGAATTATCCTCCTCTATCTGATCTTAAACATTTTATCTTTAGTCCAGATTCATTTTCAACCTTAGCTTTGAATATTTTGAACTTCTCAAATGCTTCTGACTTGTCTTTTAAGAACACAACCCACATGATTCTAGTATGGTCATCAACAAACAAAATGAAATACCTTTCACCATAGTATGATCTTGTTTGAGTTGGACCACACAGGTCTATGTGAATCAGATCTAGCTTGTTCTCTGATGAATTGAGCTTGCTCCTGAATGAGTTTCTCACATGCTTTCCCATCACACATTCCCTGCATATAGTATCAACTGGCTTTGCTATGCTAGGTAGATCTCTTACTACCTTTACATTGCTTATCTTTACTATGTTATCAAAATTGATATGACATAGTCTTTTATGCCACAACCAATTGTCATCTACTTTAGCAAAAAAACAACTTGCTTCTAGATTAAGTTGAAAAACATTAACTTTAGTCTTTGATCCTGATGCAATTATTTCTCCTTCTTTGTCATTAATGATGCACTTGTTTCCATTGAATTCCAATCTATAACCTTTGTCAAGTAACTTCCCAACACTTAGTAGGTTATGTTTCAAACCATCGACATAAAGAACATCATCAGTACTATTCTTCCCATCCAAGGTGATGGCTCCTCTACCAATGATGGGTTTAGGAGTGTTATCTCCAAATCTAACCATGCGACCATTGTATTTGTCTAGATAAACAAATATGTCTTTATCACCTGTCATGTGATGTGAACAACCACTATCTATAATCTAGTCTGTCCTTATATCATCTTGTGAAATCAATGCTAGCTCTTGTTCCTCTTTCTCATCTTTATGATCTGTTTTATTGTTCATTTTCTCTATAATAGCAATAAATCCAATTTCTTCTTCAGCTGAGTCATCATCTAAAACTCCATTTCTAGCATAGTAAAATTCCTTAGAGTATTTAGGCTTGTAGTCATTTTTGAACTTTCTAGCTCTTGTAGGACAGATACAAAGTGACCAATCTTATTACATGAAAAGCATTTAAATGGCAATTGACCTTCATATTTTCCTTTTCCTTTCTTTTCTCTTTTGACAATCATAGCAATGAAATCATCTAGTGTTTTCTCTTCATCATCATTATGAAAATTACCAGAAGTGTTTGCATATTTCTTACCATGAACTGTTGCTTTGAAGGCTATCTCACTTTTAGGTTCTATCTTCAATCTTGAAATCTCAAAAGTTAAGATTTTGCTGATCAAGGTCTCTCTCTTGAAATTTGATGTAAGCTGCATGGTCTCATCAAGGATGTTGATCTTGTTTTCATATTCTAGAGTGAGAGTAGTCATCAATTTGTCCATAATGTCTTCCTCTAAGATCTCTCCACCATTGTTCCTGATTCCAGCAACTACTTCATTGATCCTTTGATTGTAAGCTCTAATGTTTTCTTTAGGTAGCATCTCTAATGCATTGTATCTTTTCTTCCATGTTTTTCTATGCACATCCTTTGCTTATTTTTCTCCTTCAAATATGTCTTCTAGGTACTTCCATATCTTGTGGGCCGTATCTACTTTCTTTATTTCTGAAAACTCACTATTAGATATGGTGCTGATGAGGGATTTTTTGGCTATTGCATTCTGATGAAACAATTCCTTTTGCTTTTCAGTAGCATCATCCTTTACAAGATCTTCTAAAGTAGGGATCTTGACTGCTTGGATAGTTACATCAAAAAATTTAAAAGAAATGCATTGGAAATGTGTCACCATCTTGTTCTTCTAATCAAGATAATTCTGTCCATCAAACTTAGGACTTTCTTTTTTTAAGAATGCCATTTGATCAACCTCAAGCTATTAAACTTTCTCTCCGATGCACTTGGCTCTGATACCAATTGTTAGGAATAGTTCCAAGAGATAACTAGGGGGGGGGGGGGGTGTGAATTAGTTATCTACAAGTTTCAATTCTTTGTCCAATTAAGTATAGTTAAACATAAAGCATAAACATAATGAAAGAAAACTTCAACACAACACCAATATTTTGGTTACAGGGAAACCCAAATAGGTAAAAACCCTAGTGGGAATTGGCACCCACTAATATTATGCCCTAGTGTATTATGATCCTTGTTAGAAGATCCTTAACCCTTTTAGGAGTTTCTTTACAATATATTTAGTACAGTAGACCTGGTCAAGATTTGGACCCTGTTAGGAGTCTTTTAAAATTAACCTTGTTAGGGGTGAGGATGCACTGTCTAAGAGCACACTGCTCAAATGGGCGAAGGCTACAACCTTCTGAAATAATAGATACACACTATATCTGGATCTTGGTGAATTGCACTTTGACCTACTGTTTGGATCAGTTCCAATGTATAGCACAAATACTTTACTTGGTCACATAGACCTTCTTCTGATGGCTCAATACTTCACACACTCTACTCTGCTCTTCACAAACTATGAACCACACTCTAGCAATCACAAATGATTGCCTATAAATATCTTCCCTCTAAATGATATAATCAAGTCCTATTAGAACCACCTTAAAATCATTATAGAGAAGTCATAAAAAACTCCAATAATAATTTAGTTCGCTCTACTAAGCACGCAACACATTCTGGGACCTATCCAATAAGATAATTATAGACTCATGCTACACATTGTCGGCTCTACTGAAACAACTGGATCTTTCTCCTCAAGCTGAATTACCTCATGCACTCTTAACTGAACCTTACTAACTCTTCTCCAAGCTCTAATCCAAGGGCACATATTGAAATGATAGGTGCAACTCCAGAACCAATATAATTTGTGTCGGCTCTTCTGTACAAACACAGGAAACTGCTACTGGTGAATAATGACTGCATAACTTAACTTCTATTGATCATCAGAGTCTGTTTCCATGAATGTAACATCACTAATATGTCTTCATCACATATCCAAATGCATAAGGCTCCATGATAACTATACGGACAACCATTCACAGAACACTGCCTGTTACTCTGTCAGGAACACTATTGACATGAGCTGATATACAACTATCTGTACTAATAGTTAACCTCTGTGCGGCCCATGATATCATGTTGATAACATGTCCATGCTACATATACTAAAATATTACTGCATAAGTCTTCCACACATGCTAATTACCATATGTTTTCATCAATGACAAACATACGATCAACACTGGCTTACTGGCAAATCTCCAACAACATTGTCATTTGGTCATTTCCTTTTTTGTATATGTACAACTAGTAATAAAACATATTTATTTGATAATGAAATTGTAGATTCATGATTCATAGATGTATATCATTTGTCATTATTTGCAAGAGATAAACTCTCTTCACATTGCACATCAGAAATGAATACTCCCCTGTCTATTTTGCAAAACCTGTATCATTTGTTCAGTGCACATCATAGTGCATCTTCTTCTTTATTTTATTTTTACTATGATATGGAATACATCATTTATTGCCTAGAATGCATTTTAGATTAATCTATTTTGGAAACAACAGCAAATCCAATTTGTAAAGGTAATGAACATGACTAAATTGTCTATTTTATGAGAGTTCCCTGAATGATGACATTCATGCATTAACGTCAGTCAACTGATATGTTCACTAATGATACCTTGCTATTTCTAAAAAAGGTTTCTTAGCTACAAGAACTAAGTCCCTTTGATTCAGATATCTAATTTCTATAAACATGCATAATGATGACCATAAATAGTAAAAGGTTTCATGGAGTCATGTCCCTTCAATATTATCATTCAATTTATGCAGATGCATATTTTTCTATTGCATTGATATCATAGATGGATGTGCAACTCTGAAAGATTGATTATTGTATGATGCTTTGGTTTTTATGCATTGCTTAGATCCAACTGGATCTAACATACTTTACTCCATGATGCAGGACAAACCCTAAAGACCTAGGACATGAGACATGAGGACTCGAACAAGACTTGAAGACCCAAACCAGACAACCAACCAGCTCCTAAATGCAGATGACTCCTCAAGGCAATGCATGGGACCCTACTCATACTTCTATCATGCTTTCTATTCTTCCATTTGTACTCTATTTTTCCAACATGAAAGATGCAATATGAAAGAACATTTGTCTATTACATTAAGTTTGAATGCACAATGTAATGATCAATTATGAATTGAAAATTTGGATATGATCAATACTTAGAGTACAATAACTAATGATATGAATGCAATAACAAAATATTTATCTACATCAGCTGAAAAGTATTGTTAAATAGTTGTACCTTTATGAAATGTTTTCCTATTTATGTTCATCATCCTGTATGTAGAAAATTAGGATAATAGTTATATGTTTTGGGCAAATTATATATTTTTAGGTTTGGGTTTATGTTTAAGTTTCAAACTTTTGGGTAAATTATATGTTTTTAACATCAATAATATAGCCTAAAAAACATTTATTGCTTAAAAATGAAGAAAAAAATAATATATTATAATGTTAAGTGATTTTTTTTCATTTTTTACATATTTATACGGTAAAAAGTTAAAAAATACAAAAATAAAAAAATAAAAAAATTTGGGGCCCCTGCCTGGACCTCAACTGAGTTTTCTCTGAAGCCCCTTTGCCTCTCTCTTAGCCCCTCAATGTGCACATGAGGGGCTTGGGGTTTTTTTGATATTTAAAATATCATATGGACTCGACTGAGTCCTACTCGGCCGAGTACCACTCAACCCAATCTATTGGGCCACGTAGGTGCCATTTGGTATCGTGTGGCACCTACGTGTACTTGATTGTGTTAGACTTAGCCGAGTCTAACTGGGCTAAGTGAATTGAGTTAGCCTAAAAGGTGACACTCAATTTTTCTTTTACCCTTGAGTTCTTGAATGCTTGATGATGAATGCCTTCAATGAATTCTTTCTTGCACTTGAATGTCTTGAATAAACAATAGCTTGCGTGAAGATGAGATGCGAAAATGAGAGGAAGTGGTCTCATTTTATACAAATTTAAGGGCTCAAATTTTGTGAGGCCAACCTCAATAAAGCACCCAAGAGAAAAAACCCCGCATCGGGCCCGAAGCCCACTAAAATGAAAATCCCTAGGACAAGGCCGACTTGGGTTGACCTTGTCTAGGACAAGGTCGACTTGAGTCGGCCTTTTCCAGGTATACTTTTTTATTGTTTTCCTGAGACCTAGAGTTGTGTTCCAAGAAGGGGATTTGAAAACCTCATTCTATTGAGAAATCAAGAAAAATCTAGAAATGTATAAACAAATGTAAAGGACGTAGGTGGAAAAATTAATTATGAATCTAGATGAAGGAAATGGAAGATTATGCATAGAAATTAGAGCCAACCTCAAGTTTGACAAAGGAGGGGGTCCCATGTTTGAATTAAATATGCATTTAGGTTCAATATGAGGTCCTACCATAAGAAACACACTAAAGTAGGCTAAAAATGGTCCCAAAATGTACACTTGTGAAGTGCTTACTTTTTAGGATGGTACAGGTACATGTGGAATGAAGAGTCTTCTTTGGATACCTTGTTGTGTTTTAAAATTTTTTTTTATGTTTATATAAATAGCTCTTTGGATGTATAAAGTGAGAGTAATATTTGAATATAGAGTTTCTCTACATGAACAAGGAGAGGTGGAGGCATTAGGAGGTTGTTCATAGACACACACATGCTTCCATGTTGGAAGAAAAGAAGAGAATTATGTGAATTTATTGTAATCACAATAGTTTATTTATAATGCATGCTTGGCATCTCTTCTTGGTGGAATTTTTCTATCTTTGGTTTCTCCATGTAAATCCTATGTTACATGTAATGCTATTATGGTTCAGATTTGTGCCTCTTTGTTGCTATCTTATGATGATGTTATGCTTTGTTTATTTGTAAAGTGCTCACTAGAGGTAGTATTAATAATCTGAGTGATACAATAGTTGATAATATTTAATGTCATAAATAAAAAGGATCTAAGAATGAAATTTTCATATTAAGGAAACTTAATTTGATATTCAAATTTAAGTTTTAGATGTTCATGCTATGGTAGTCTAAGCAATGTATCTTATCATTTGATTGATTTTGGATAGAGATTGAATTTCTCAACCTTTGGTATTATAAAATTTATATTTCTCAGTGACACAAGCTACCATTAGATTTAGAATAATAGGATATAACAATGGAATCAAAATAATAGTCTAATTTGGGACATATATCCAAAGAAACTTGAGTGCCAATAGAAAATGGAACACTCACTAGAGTTTATTATCATGCATATTACACTAAGGCAAACAAGTATCATCATGCTTGATTTTATTTAGCGAACTCTATGTGTGTAGTTGATTCTTGTAAATTTACATACACGAATTTATTTTGTATCCCCATCCTTCATGTAAATGTGTGATAATTTCCTAATCAAAATAAAGTATCTAAATTAGGTTCATAATAAAATAATTTAAAATGTTATACATATTTTTTTTATTTCTATCATTCAACATAATTATTCTTATTTGATAATTGCTCAACTTTGTAATTGATTAATCACAATTGACATGCATCTCAATCCTCTTGTTGAGACATCTAAATGCCTCAATACATCCTACTATATTTTTATCCAAGTTACTTAGGATTTTACAATGGGGAAACCTCTCATTAAACAACCATTTCTAGTATATATTGATTTCATGATTTAATTATGTAAAAAATTAATTATATTGTCTCACACACATATACATGTATGTGCATTTAATGTTACAACACAAATCATTTTGTATTTATTTATATTGCCACACACACACACACACACACACACATACACACACATTACCATCTTAAAATGGACACACTTCATTTTGAGACCTTTTAGCCCTCCTTAGCATGGTTTTGGTCTCTCTCTCTCTCTCTCTCTCTCTCTCTCTCTCTCTCTCTCTCTCTCTCTCTCTCTCTCTCTTCTAACCCCTCCCTCATATCTGGGTCATGTCTCATTTTTTGACATGGTCCTTTAGGTGTTATTTTATCACCTTTTGGGCCATATCTTCCAGTAGGATTATTTTCTCCCAATTCTTTCTACAGTCCTTTTGAGGTCTCTGGTGCCCCATTTTGGGACCCCTCTTGGGAACAGGTCAAATTATGTTGACCTATTCCTTGAGGGATTTCAGGTGTGAGGCCCAAAGTGTCTTGGGTTTTTTGATTGATTTATTTTATTTCCAAGTCAACCTGCTTTGTTTTCAACCTTGACAAATAGTATATAAGGAGGCTTGGGCATTTAATTTTAATCCAACACATCCTATCATCATAAATCAAGCTACATTATCATTTTACTAGAAATTAAGAGCAAGAATCTTCTAGCATCTCAAGTTCAAGCATTTTTCTTCTTGCATCAAGCTTCTTCCTTCAAGGTGGTAGTGGAGTTTGGCTTCTAAGGAGGAGATCCATCATCATTCAAGTACTTTCATCCTTCATCATGGCATGTCACATACATTCCTATACATGAGGTTGTGACTTCTTTTGATTTCCTTTTGGTTTCTTTGAGTCAAGGCTATTACATTTGCACACTTGATCACATATCAAATTTAATTGCATCTACAAAGGTAATTGTATCTTTCATTTGATATATTCAATCTTATTGCATGTTAGCATTTCCTTTATCATTACATTTACATTTCAATTCAAGGTTTATTCCTTAATCTAGGGCTTGACCAAGGTAAGCCCTTATCAACCCCAACCCCAAAAACCTAGTTTTCTATATGTAGGAGTAGGATCTCAAGATTATGGGTATAGATCTGGAAGTTGCAGATAGAAACCTTATCCTAAGAATCTGGGTCAAGTTCAAAAAAGTGCCCTAGGAACATGATGAATTAAGTTGACCTATTCTGGAACATGGTGACATGGTCGACCTGTTCCCAACAGCTTGAGATTTTTAACATTTTCTAGGTTTTCAACTGTGATCATACATCCACAGTCAAAAATTCTATCATAGGTTCAAAACAATAACTTTTAGAATAGAAAAGCATATTCCTCTTCATATTTCTAGGTAATTACTTCATTATCTATTTCATATCTTTTCTTAGATCTATTTTCACATCTTAATTGGGCTGATTGCTTACATTTAGCACCTAGATCTCTATTGCATATCTTGCTAAATAAATTAGTTCAATTGTACAAGTACATTTACATGACCTTAATCAAATCTTCCATTGCATGAAGGAGGACTTTATTGTGTAATCCCTTAATACAATTTGGGTCTAGTATTTGTATCCCTTTATCTCTTTGGGTTTTGCTAAACTAACTTGGGTTATATTGAGAGTTATCCCTAGAAGCCCCTATTTCTCTCGTATTGAATGTTTTCTAAAAAGTGGAGGTCTTATATTTACATATCCTATTGTGTGTATCCACTTTTCCCCTAAACACATACATACATACATACATACATACATACATGTGTGTATTTTTACATATATATGAATGGATATTTCTCAATCAATATGAAATTTTTAACTTAGGTCCATGGTCAAATAATTCTAAATGATACCTTTTTTTTCACATTGTTTTTTATTATATTAGCAAGGAGAGGGCCTCGATCCCAATTACAACAATGACAAGATTAAGATGCGGCACAAGAACCCTAACTTTGGGCCATTACAGTCGAAAGAACACAAAACCCCACATATCAAAATCAATAAAAAATAGAGATAAAACCCACATTGTTATCATTTAATATTTTATAACTCATCAAACACCCATTTAGTACATATAGATTGGTTTCAATATTTAGTTATAGAAAAAATATGTTTTATAATACCCTATTTAAATGGTTTTATTACATATATAAATGTGTATGTACACATGCAAATATACATATACAACATGCACACATTAATGTATGTATGTCTACAGACATACATACACAGATACATATATGCATACATATGTCAATGTATTTGTATACATACATACATACATACATACATACATACATGTACATAAGTGTGTATGTTCATGTTTGTATGCATGCAATCAAACCTTATGAATTTGGTATTCAAAAACACATTATTTTTCTAATTATACTATAAAACAAATATATATGTAAAGTGGGTGTTTGATGAGTTATCAATTAAGAATAATTATGTTGAATGATAGAAATAGAAAAAAATATGAATATACTTTATAATTACTTCATTATGAACCTAAATTAGAGATTTTATATGGCACTAAAATTCCATGATCAATCAAATGCATATAGCATATGTAGATTAAGGCATAGTGATGCTGGCATTAATTTTCCACAATTCAGGCATAGTGATGTTGGTATAAGTATTTCATTAATCATGTTGTATTGTAAGCATGCTTTTGAAGAAAATTGTGTATTTTTTCTTTCCTAAAAGTATTCTTGTAAATGCATAGTAATGTTATTAATATAGTAATCGCTAGTAGTCACCACAATTGATTTGGCACACCAAAATTTAGCTTTAGTGGTAGTGTTTTCCATAAATATTTCTAAATGAAAGCCTAATAAATCTTAATCACTGTTCTTGAGTCTTGGAAGAATTGATTAATCATTTAAATTTACAATAGATATCTAAGATTACAATTATATTTTACACCTTGACATTATTGTACTTGAGAATATGAGGTGTAATTATTTCCAAACCTATCTCTCTTGAATTAACGATCATTATACATGAATGACATATATTTTCTAATAAAACTTATCTTGTTCAAAATCATGAATAAACCTACTTCAAAATTAGAGAATTATCCTATCTTAATCAAATTAATCTGCATTAAAAGTGAAATTATTTTGTGATTCAGCATATTAGATCTTTAGAAATTAAATCAAAAAACTACTATTCAATGTAAGACTACATGGTTTTCCGAATTCATTAACATTACCACAAGGTAGAATAACCTTATAAACTTATTTTGTTGAAATATCTTAAGAATTGTGAAATGTTATTAAATTTAAATGACATGATTTATTTTAATTATATTTTAATCTAAAATGATAGATAACAACTTGAACTTAATTATATTATGTACTTTCAAATGTTAACTATCTTGATGATGATTAATTGATAAATAATTGTAAAAACTTGATAAATCTAAATGACATGATTTATTTTAACAATATTTTTATCTAAAATAATAATCAACTACTTAAACTTCTTGATTCTATTATGTACACCAAATGCTGAATATCTTAATAATGATTAATACAATTGACCAAGTCATATAAAACTCTCAAGACTGAAGATGGAAATTCAAGCTATACATCTAACATTAGACTGCCTAGACTGCCTATGTGTTAGATGTGTAGCTCCAATAGTAAGAACAAGTTCTATTCATACTTTTATATGTTTCTCGGCAATCTAATAATCATGACCAAGTTTAACCATCACACTATTTGGAGTCAAATGATAATTAGAGTCCCACCTAACTATTAAACTCAAGCAGTTCAGTAGCACGTCAATCATCCACATTGCTGCTTTCAATTTTCGTCTTCCATTACCATACCCATTTGCAGTATCCAACTTTTTTTCTACCATACAATACTTCCTTCCAAACAATCAATGCCAACAGTTCCTGATTCAAATCTCTTAAAGAAATACTCATCATTACTACGTCTATCCTCATAATCTTGCATGAAGTACTTCAGGCCAAATTCGTCAATTTCAACAACTAAGTAGGACCTTTCAACCGGATTTTCTTATCACAACCAACTTTTCTTGAAGCGTCGCTCAATAACCTCGCTACAAGAGCCATTCAAGGAGTTCTATCCAGATATTAGTCATCGATTCAGAATGTTACTTCAGATTCGAAGTCTACAACCACCCAGCTAATATAGCTTCCATTTTTTATCCAATTTTTAAAATATGTTAATAAAGAATTTAAACATTGATTCACCATTAAAATATGGGAGAATTAGGTTGTAACTTGGCTACTTTAAGGTCTTCCTCTATCCTTTAGACATTCTAAAAGAACTACAAAGTATGCTTGGTAGTTTCATGTTCATGAAATAAAGAATAGGTAGGAGGAGGCTGGAGGAAATTTGAGGCAAGATTCTATAGGAATCTTAATATGAAATAATTTCTAAGTATGAAGTTAGGATTGAGTATTAGTCTTAGACTTCTACAAACAAAGGTTGAGTTTCTCTCATTTGACATTAGGTAACTTACATTTTCACTTATTAATAAGCTTGTGTACAATAGTGTGAAGAAAAAAATTAGTTTTTAAATAATCTTGAGAAGCTAGAGTTAAATATTTCAATATTGTGAAAAATGTTAGTCTATAAGAAAGCTATAGTAGAAAAAGGTTAAAATATTTAGTATCAAAGAGGGTGCACTAGACTTTACTTTTTGACAATAGCAAGGTGATAGATATTATTGATGTTCTTTAGTCTTGTTTGAGGTGATTCCATACTTTTCATTACAATTGAGGCAATCCTTAGAGGTCTTGTAGATAGACATATATGCCCTTCTTGAAAATATGTTTTCCTTGAAGTCAAGGGATTGCTTCAAAGGGCTACCATTCTATTGTGTCATTTTTTCCCATTAAATAGAATAGGTAGAGAAACTTAACCCATGATTAAGTAATTGGTCATAAAAATTTAGATATTCAAAAATAATTTATTAATCTCTCCATGTTCTATTAAAATAGGTTACTAAATTGTTTTTAAAAGTGATGTTTATTTAATATTGTCTCTCCAACTCACATCATTTTAAGAGTATTCATTTAAGGTTGTAGATGTAATATTGACTTTATTTTAATTTAAAAATTTTCAAATTAATCATAGACACTAGTTGAATTAGTTCCAACTACTCATTACTTACTAATTCTCCTATACCAATACTTCTAAAATATACATACCCAAAATATATTTAAAAAAACTTAAATCTTAATTTATTTTCAACTAAGAAATTTATGTTCAATCCAACATTATTATAACCCCTCCACATCTATCCATCATAAAGATTACTCTAAACTTTGATACTTTACATTTTGCATCAATTCTACATTGAAATCAACCCTTTGCTTAAAAAAATAACAACACTCTCTTAGACTAAGTCACTCTTTGCTTTAATAAATATCAACACCTTGTTAGACTAGGTCACTCTAGCATCCATTGCATCTCACTCCATTAAATGAAACCTCAAGAATTAATATTATCATAATCACATCATTATTAGTTGAATTTGCTTCTGGTTGTCTTCCAACATCATCAAATTTTTTGAATTGATCAAACAAAGAGTCACCTTCACTACAAGAAAGTCTCAAGAAATAACTCAAAAGTCTTGAGACTCTTTAAACTATACCCAATTGACTTTGAAATTAGAGCCAGCTCAATCATCGCCTTGTCTTTCCAAATAATATAAGAAGGTTCCAAGTTGTATAAATATTTGAGTAGTACATTAGACATATATGTATATATCTGCATTTACATGTTAGAAACCCTAAAGTCAAAAGAATGCATAAAATATTCACACAAAACGAGAACACGTCAATGCAACTAAATTTTACATGATAATCTCTGACAAAAGGTTAAACTTTGCAGCTCATAGAATTCAATCTCTGACAGACCACCTCCCCATAATAGAATTCGATCCCTTGCGATTTTAAATTGGTTTTTCAATTTCTCTCTCACGATTTGATTCCATCTAAAACAAATCTACATCTACTTTTCAAAGTAGAGATAATGAATGCTGCCCAATAAATAAAAATGAATCTTACTTTCGGGGAAAGTTACGTGCAAGGAGCGATGGAGATAATAGTAAATAGCATTGACGAAGACTGTGTCTTACTTTCCCAGCTCGACAATTTATTTAATGGAGGTCAACGGTTTTACACGTTTGTCGGGCTTCGCAAAGTTGAAAATTGTTTAGCAATAGTTTTAGAAATTGAAGAGATAACGGAGCATCCGGCGACGGTCATGTTCAAAAAGGATGTCAGGCGTTGAATTTATATGCAAGATGCTTTTCACTCTCTGGTTTCCATAGTTTCTTTCTAGCTCTTGTTTGTTTGTTTGTTATATATCATTGGTTGTGGAGTGAGGGGGATTTGCAAATTGTATTTGTGATTAAGTGTGTCACGAGGGTGGGCAAATGAAAAGGCCTCTAGTAATGGATTCCGTGATTGATGATAATGATGATGATCATCAAATGGGTATTAATTTCAGAAAGATGAGGATCTTGGAAAGTAGGCCAATGGAGAGAATGGAAGAGGATAATTTTGAAGGAGGCGATTCAAAGGTTATGAGGAATTTGGTGGATGATTTGGAGCAGGTTGAAAGGAATGTTGGGGAAGAGAAGGAGAGAGGGGCCATGGAGGATTATGATTGTGAGAAATTCCCTGTTTCTGTCAGTGATTGTGGGATTATAGAGCAATCAAAGGTATGTTATCCCTCACTTTTTGTCTGAAACAGAAGTGATATAATTCTTCTATGTATTGGGTAGTGTTGTTAATAAATACAGGTAATGAATTCATTTTATTGTTTCATTATTCAGTACATTTTTTTCAGGAATTGATCTTGTGGATTAACCATCATTTTGGGTATAAATTATAGAGATGTTGATCACTAACATTTATAATGACAAATCTATACATAGTATCACAGACTCAACCTAAGTTCAAATCTATATATAATATTGGGTGTTCATATATTGTATTGTCACTAAATATAGATATTGAATTTATTTGATTGTTGGTATAATTGCTACTAAGAATTGATCTCGTGGATTCTCCATCATTTTGAATATAGGTGAAAATTTTGTTTAAAAAATCACTAATGGCCATACCTCAAAAATCATTCATGGCTTAACCTGCCGAACAAACCACCATTCTGAATATTAATGAGGATGCTGATTTCGAAGTTCACTAATACCTATAAACTTTGGTGTAACAGCGAATCTATACCACTAATATTTAATTTGTTATTTGAATTTTGGATGCCCCAGATAACAAAATCTGTGTTTATGTGTATTTAAAACAAACAATCAGCCTCTTCTTATCTCATGGATCTTATTATAGTCTTACAAATCTATTGTCCTCGAACAAATTTCATAATAAAATTAACACTCTTCCTCTTTGAATCTGATACACTTAAAGAATTGCCTCTGAAGATTAGTTTTACCACTAAAAAATCCTTGTATCTTAAATCTTCTCTCATTAACACAGGACCCATTAAAAGCTATCAACTTCAATTGATGTCAGGATGGTAAAGTACAGGAATATTTTAGTTTTGCTATTCTTTTTAACTATAACTCAATACTGTTAAGATCCATCTTGGTCGAGAGTAGTATTACATCCAGGCTAAGTTCAGTTAAATTATTCAATAATAATAAAATTCAGTACTAATGGTTTACGGTCTAAGACATTGAAAATAAAATTCATGTGGGTTTGCAGATCCAAAAGGAAATGAATACGAGAGATCGATCAGATTGTAGCTCGCCACAAGAGTCTATTGCAGGAAGTGAGGTAATGATCGATGTTTCATTTTTTCTTTTAATCTCAATTTCACTGTGGGCAGAATAATTTTGTTAACTGTATGTGTCTAACTATTTCTGGTTGTGTGTGTGAATAGCTTGAGTCTCTGCACGGATTAATAGGTCGAATGAAAGAGGAAAACAAGAAGTTGAAATTGGCTTTAACTGAGATGATGAATAATTATCAAAATCTTCAGATGCATCTGTTGAGTGTTACGCAGCAAGAGAAGCAACAAGAAAACAATCCACAGCCAGAAGAACCTCCAAAGGTGAGGATTGATAGAATGCAATAATAACCATTAATGTTCATATCAAGTCATAACAAACAGATAACTCAAAGCTTTCGGTGGATTGTATTTCAGGAACCTGAAAAGTGGGAAGAGGACTCAGATATGGTGGCTCTGTCTCTTGGGACAAAGTTCTCTTCGACTAAAGCTGCTAAGGAAGAAACCTTAGGTGGAGAAAGTGGGAAAGAGGTTGTACACAATACAAAAGGGCCACAAGAGGATCTTAAAGGGTTCGACCTAAGCTTAGCTTTCAAGGATGAAGATAAAACAAGGAAAGAAAATAAAGAAAGGAGCGTCTCTCCAACAACTAGCCAGGCTAAATCAGATGAAGAATTGATGAATTCATATAAAGCACTCAAGACTTTTGGCGAGAATTCAGAAGTTGCACCCACAATTAGAAAAGTCAGAGTGTCTGTCCGTGTTAGATGCCAAGCCCCAGTGGTAAGATCAATTTTTCTTCAGTCATAAATTTTCATGGATCAGTTAGGACAACAATCTTTCTCCATACTCGTTGAGTTTTCATGGATCAGCTTGGGAAATTTTTTTTCTTGATATTTGTCGACCTTTCATGGATCAGTTAGGACAACAATTTTTCTTTATACTTGTCGAGTTTTCAAGGATCAATTAGGACAACGAATTTTCTTCATGTTCGTTGAGTTTTAATGGATCATTTAGAACAACAATTTTTCTTCATACTCATCTAGTTTTCATAGATCAGCTAGAATTCAAACCTAAGACGACCTCTATCAACTAAACTTGTTACCCAAACCATCTTTAATCCAGATGTGACTAATTACCAACCATACTTTTCTTCATCTCATGGGAATCTAACAATCGCATTCACATTGAAATGTTTTTTTTTTTCATATACTTTATCTTTTAGTTTAAACTCTCATTCATCTTTCAGATGCAAGATGGGTGTCAATGGAGGAAGTATGGGCAAAAGTTAGCCAAGGGCAATCCCTGCCCCAGAGCTTACTATCGTTGCAGTGTGGCCCCAGGATGCCCAGTTAGAAAGCAGGTGCCCATACATTTCAAGTAAACTATCATCTAAATATTGCCAAAAAAATGTTTTCAAATCATGTAAATTAATGGGTTCTGCTTAACTCTGGTGCAGGTGCAAAGATGCCCAGATGACATGGCTATACTTATCACAACATATGAGGGCAGTCACAACCACCCACTTCCAATGGCTGCCACTGCCATGGCATCAACCACAGCATCTGCAGCCACCATGCTCCTCTCTGGTTCAACCTCAAGCATGGAAGCCCTGAATGCCAACAATTCATACAGCTCTAGATTAGAGCAATTCCTTGCCTCCAATCCCACCATTAGCACTTCAACTTCCTTCCCCACAATTACACTAGATCTTGCCAATAAACCCACCTCACAACTAAACCTACGCAGTTCAATAGCAGGCCAATCATCATCCACATCACTGCCTCCAACTTTCTCTCTTCCATACCAATACCCCTCTGCAGGATCCAACTTGCTTTCTACCCTTCATCATCCTAACCCAATACATCATACCAACCAATCATTACCAGTGATTCCCAGTTCGAATTCCTTGAGCAATACTCATCTCTGCTACACCCAACCTCATAATCCTGCATACAACAGGCCCAATTCATCAATTTCAACAACAAACTATGAACTTGTTAGCCAGATTTTGCAGTTACCGCACCAAAATTCTCTTGATTCATCACCCAATAATCCCTCTGCAAGAGCCATTCAAGGAGCTCTGTCAAGATACTCTTCTCAGTCACCGATTCAGAACATTACTCAAACTACTGCTTCCATTACTTCAGACCCAAAGTTCACAACTGCCCTTGTTAACGCCATAGCCTCCATTATCAGTAGCAGGGGGATCCAATCCAATGGGGGAGCAAGCAATGGAGTAAATAATATAGTACCCAATGTAGATCGGACAAAATGGGGAGAAGGCATGAGAGATCCAGCTGCTTTGAGATCTAGCCCCCATTCTTCAGAATCCAATGTACTATCTTCATCTGCTTCTTAAGTGTATTTATAGCCCTTTGTGGCTTGCTTGTATATTTATTATTCAGTTGCAAGATTTTTGTTATGGAGAGACTTGTAGTCCTTCACAACTTAAAGGAAGCAGCCTGCATGTATTTTATTATGTTGAAGGTATGTAAAGTCTCAAATTGAAAACAATTTGCCGGCTATCTAGACTCTTCCATGCTGGACCAAAGGTTTAAAATTATTGTTAATTGGTAATATTAATTGAAGCTTTTATTAACTGGTTGGCAGACATAAAGATTTATAATTTCGTTGGTTAATTACTGTTTAGTAAAGTTGTTATATACATTATTTATCCAACATAGTTATGAATATTTATGTCTCTTACTATTTAATAACATTTCTATGTACTCTTAACTTTTTAAGAATTTTATGAGTGTCATAGTATAAGGTTTTTCTAAATGATTATATTAAATAAAGAAGCAAAATAAAAATTGTTATAATTTATCAATATTGATGATATTTTTAAACATATTCAAGAGTAATATAATAATTAATAATTAGAGAAGAAAGATAATTTTAACATTTCTAATTTTTCATTTAAAAATTGTTATATTTTTAGAAATTAAAAGACATCATAAGCTTTTCTACATTTTTATGTGATACACATGCTTTTTCACTTCTTGAATATATTTGAATACTTAATCATTCTCATTTATTATCTCAACTTTCTTATATACAATTCTCATTTATTATTGCAACATCCTTATATCAAACTATTCAAGTAAAAATATTATATATACGGTAATAACTCATTATATGTATATGTCATCTAGATGATTATATTAATAAATCATATCAATACAATTTATAATATTTAACATATCAAAAAAGAAAATGATAATAGAGTTGAAAGAAAAATTATATTAGTATAACTTGAATACTACATTGCATGCATATTTTTTTTTGTAAAACTAATCAAGATAATCCATTAACAATAAGAGTGTCAATTGTAAGATTTATTCAATAACTCAAGCTCCCAAGAACAATTGTAAAATGAAAGATAACCTTCTCCACAAGAGAGAAAGATAATACATTGCTTGATTATGAATGAAATAATGATAAAATAATCAAATGGATCAATGATAATATGTATAATATACATACAAGGTCTTGCTTGTATAGAAAAGCTAAAAGGATAAGTAAACATAAAAATATGACATGTATCACAATCATATGATGTGAGACACAAAGACATGAGGATTCTAAGTGAAACATAAGTATACTTTACTAACAAGTATAAATATGATCTAGAATGTGAATTTGTTAAAGGTAATAATATTTGTTCACATCAACACCTTCCTTAAATGACGCTTATGGAGGAGCTAAAAATTGTAAGGCTACACAAATATATAGATGATGGGTCTTTGCTTGTAGGTAACATTAGATACCCAAATATAAAAAATTTCTCGTAAATGAAGTAGAGGAGACAAACTTATAAAAAAACCCTCTCAAACACAAGAATGCAAGAAAATAAACATATGAAAGTAATGGAGAGAAGCATTCGACGTGGCCCCAAAGGATAGATCCATAAAAAAAACACAATTTATTTCTCCTCATGCGAGAAAAACGGTGAGACTATAGATCCATCCTTATGAAAGTAACTCCTATGCCAATGGTCAATGGATGAACATAAATGTGAAGAATGTCTAAGATCAATAAACAACACTCTTCTCCTTGAGAATAAACAAATCCAACCGTTTATGTAGAAGAAAATCTAACTCTAATAAGAAAAATGTGGGAAGAAATATCATGATGTGTGCCTGTTGAATTTGAGAGTTTCTAGATTTCACACTGCATATGTTTATTTCTTCCATGAATATTTCAAATCATACTCTATAATTCATCATTACGATAGTGAGCTAGAGAAGATAAAATAGTTGAATTTAAAAACCAACAACTTATTAAATAGTGTTAGGGCTGATTGAAGGAAGATGCATGAACATAGACAAAAAATAATAATAAAAATAGACAAAAAAATAAAATAAATATCAAGAACCTAAGTAAGGAAGAGATATGGATTACAAAAGGTTAAGTTAAAGAAAGAAGGATAACAATTAAAAAATGAATGGCACTTAGAATAAATAAATTACATACAATAAGAGAGAAAGATAAATGTGAAAAAAATGTATATGTAATTATACAAGATTAAAAGTTAAAGATGAGTATATCTAAATGAATAAATCTGAAAAGATGGGTTAGAAGTAAGATTTTAAAGAAAAGAAGAAAAGAAATGAGGGGATTATAATATTTGAGGATGAAAAAGGATCATAAATCTAAATAGATATATAAAAGGGTGAAGATAGATGAAGAAGGGAATTAAGGAAAAAAGAAGAGTGATACAAAAAACAAATCAAATTGACAAATGTAATAAACAAAGAAATATTTAAATTGACAAAGGCAAAGGTAATCTTGGGGTGTGGAGAGTTTAAAATCAATTCTTACATAGTTAACTTAGGTCTCTAATCTTATCTTCACATTTTATTTTATTTTTCTCAAAGTTCTATAAATATCTTTATTCATTCATAGTTTCATCAATAAATCTTTCTGTAAATGCAATTTATCGAAATACATTATCAATTGAATAGTAATGTTTTGCTACTAAGTTGTATCGACATTCTCAATAATTTGTGTTAGTTTGAGTTGCTAATGATGGTATATTTTTTGTGTTTAAGTTATTATTTTATTATTTTTCATTTTTTTTTCCTTACAAAAGTATTTCAAACTACTTATTGAAATTAGGTTGACGCTAACCCAAAATAGACCATAAACACTTTTAAAAGAGTATTAATTGTTATATCTTTCATGTATGATAACTTTGAGGAATGGGTAGCTCAAATTCTTGATTACTTTAGAAATAGTGTGTAGTGTTCTCTAATTATCTTCCTTATGCCTCCTAAAATTAAACATAATGAATTCCTATAAATTCAATGACATACTAATATGTTACACAAATGTGTGTTATTTCAAATATGATAATGAACAATAGGAAGGTGTAGGGAGTTATATTTTGGATTTGAAGTTATAAATTTTAAGGTCATTCCCACACACTTCAAGATTGAACTATGTCAATCCGAAGCCATTCATTATTGGAACCTAGGTAAAATCCCAATTTTAAACCAAGGTCATTGTGGAAGTTATTATGAATGAGGCTACAATAAAGATAAATAAATGATATAGTTATAAGAATTTGTGTAGAATGAGTAAATAAATATGGATATAGATCATACCATGAGCCTAACCTAGAATAAGAATTACCACTTTTTGATATATTATTCTTTAAGACATTCTACCAAAGAAGATATGACATTAAATAGAAAAATAGACCTTAAACCATAATGAAAGCTCACTAAGTTACACCACAATTGACATGCTAGTCCTTGCTATAATAAAGTCTTCATAAAGAATAAATGCAATTCACATGTATTAGAGTTATTCAATCATAAACAAGAAAAAAGTATCACAATTTACTAAAATAGATTCCATGTTTCCTATTTATAAATGGTAGAATCTTGATCGTTCCACCTTAAGTACATGACCCATATTTAATTAGGTGTTAGGTTTATGAATACATAAACTAGAAATTAACATTTATTATGAAAATTAACATAAATAATTATTAAAAAATTACTTTCCCTTTCTAAAAATATATCATATAATTTTTTTTTCAAAAGATTCTTAAAAAGTACTTTAATAGTTTTTTTATCAAAATGTAATACTAAATTATCATAAACAACATAATATCCAAAATATATTAATCTCAATCACTTTATAAAATTAAAAATAGATACCTGGTTAAAAATAAAGAAGAGATATATTAAAGGTTGAAATCAACATTTGAATTATAAAGACTATCCTTATAAGTAATATCAAGAGAATTTATAATCATAGTTACCTAACAATTGATAATAAGTGATAATTATTAGGATTCTAAAGTTAAATTATCAAAAAAAAAAAATGAAATCATTTTTAGTAGATCTAGGTGTGAAATATAATGATAAATTGTCATTATTCTAAATACACATAAGACTGTGCTTGATTTGTTTGAATTAAAAAATGCTTTGTATATCCTTGAGATTCTCACATCTGAACATCAGAAAATAAGAATCGAATCTGGGAACAAACTGGGCAGGTGAAAGTAGAGTATTCCAAGGGAGGAAAATAATGATAGAGTAGAATAAACAACTATATTACATTTTCTGTGCTGTAAATAACTGTAACAACAAATAGCGACTACTAATTACAATATAATAGAATATAGATTTATTAGAATTTTCAAATATGTTAAGGGAATTTCACGTTAGCAATTCAATAAGTTTACAACCAACTGAAAATCACAAGTGGTGTAATGGCTAAAAGTTCATCTTGGGTATCTGTGATTTCTTTGAATATTCAGCAATCCCTAGGAGTCTAACAAAATTTTAATCAATAACAGATGTGAAAACCATAGTTTTTTAGGTCAAGAAGAGAAAGTTGTGGATCCCAATCAAACAAGCCTTAAAAATTCCAAAGATTACCTCATGGTAGGATTTCCTGAGGTCAACTATGTTGTATTGTAAATTGCAGCAGGAGAATTTCACTTACAGCTAAATATCTCGTCGACTTCAGCTTTCACAATCTCGTCAACATTCAAACTTAATAAATATTTTATTGACCAAATTTTCTTCGTTGAGCTCAGCACGCTAATCAAAGTCTTTATAGACGTCTGTTTTTTCCACAACTGTGACAAGGATACACGAGATAGGCTTAATTGTCAACTTTCATGGGGACACTCTTAATTATGCCTTGAATATGCACTCTATCGATGATAAAAGAGTCACTCAGATGGTTTAAAGAGTTGAAATATTTTTCATTGAGCATTCATTCAAATAAAGAAGTTCAAAAAATAATTGACTTTTTGTTTGGATTCTATAGATGGTTTAATTTTATATAGTTGTCTTCAATTTATAGCTCTATCATTTAATTGGTCAATTTTATGCAATCTTTGATCTAAAATTTGAATCCATCTTTTTCTTTTTATTATGTCATGTTATTCAATTCATAGTCATTTTCATCCAATTTCAAGAGCATTGTCTATCTTGGATCAAACTACATTTATGATTTTGTACTTTCTATTGAATTATGATAACGATCAATATTTGTATATTTTTAAATTCAAATTTAATTATTTTATGTGTCTACTTTTCCAAAAAATGACTGTGATGCATCAACCAATATGCCAAAGGTTTTGAATTAGGTGTCTAGAGATTGTATTTATGGACATCATGCTAGCGAGTTCATTATATTCATCAAATACAGATGGGAGAACAATGTTATTCCTACACTTAAACACCACATTTTTTTCATTACTTCAAATAATAGATCTACTACACATTATCCACATTATATATGGTAGCACAACGTGCACTCTATATTTTCTAACACATGTAACCAACAATATGTATGCCACATTTCATAAATAAAGAACACATGAAGCTAGCAGTGATAAAGAATCCACTTTTGTCGAAGCTTATCATATTAACAACTTGTTCGTCTTCCTAAACTTTGAACAATCAATGATAGAATGACACCATTTAATTCTTACTGATTAAATTTAACTCATAAGAACACAGTGACACTAGTTAAATAAATTGCATTCATATTTTAAATTATTTATTTACTCTTAAAAAATATAAGTATCTTATGCCAACATAAATTTAAGAATTAAAATACATTGATTAAAAAATTATATAAGCAAAATGTTCAATATAACTAAACATAATAACATTTATAAAATACATGCTAAGATCTTGCTTAAATTTAAAAATCCTTAAGATATATTAAATGTCAAAATTTAAAATTCTAAGCTAAAATAATTTATACAAATATATAAAATATTTATATTATCATTAAATTATTTAATATGAGTTTACATCTTAATTTAGATAATAATAGTTATAGTGAATTATAATTGTAAATAATTACCAACATCAACAACAAAAAAAATAATTAAAATTTATTATTTTTATTAGGGGTAAAACATGATTTGAGGGATTTGAAACCCTACATACAATTTTTTCCATCAAGATACTCGTAGCCAAACAACAACCAAGAGTCAACTAAAACATATACAAACACTAGGAAAAAAAAATGAAAAACAAGAAAACCTACAAAGACTACTGGAGGTTATTGAGGGAAACTGCCACCTCATCCTCCAGAACATTCAAAATTTGATACAAATTTTTAATGTTTCTGAAATCATTTTTAGCCAACTCTGTAGAGTTCTTTAAATTTTCCTATGTTTGAGTACATGGTCCCTTCTCAATACTAGCTTGGATATTCATGTCTTTTCTCTCCAAATCCACAAATGCATTGTTAAGTGATTTGGATGATTGAAGCTTTTTCCATTTCTCCACCAATAACTTGACACTTTTGGCATTATTATGTATAGCCTTCGAGCTCAAATTAATTAGGTTAAATAGGTTGCATTAATTTTTTTCATCTTTGTGTCTAGCCAAGCTATACATCCTTCATAATCCATTTTTAGAGTCACGATGGCTCCACCCACATTCTATAGAATGACCAACATATTCTTCTCATCATCCTCTAATCTAGATGTTTATTCTCTATTCTAAATAAAAGATAGATTACTTTGCATCAACCAATTTTTAATGTTTATGTAACTAATCTCTAGGAAGATCCATTTAGACATATGAAATTGGTCCACTGCAACATCTTTACCAACTCCCAACAAGTCTTCTGGGTCCTCTATATCAACAAAAAATGAAGGGGAGTCCTTATTCAAAAAATTTGGAAAAAGAGGATGCAATTCAAATTAATCAAAAACTTTAGGAGGAGGGTGAGGGGGCCACAGTAGGGACCTAAATTAGGGATATCCTCCTTAACTGCCATAGGAATACCATCCCCCATATAATCAACAACATCATCTCTCCCTGGCAAGTCACCCTCAAGAGAGCCCATCTCCAATTAATCATTACCAACAAAGCCCTTATCCCTTGCCATTAAAGCTTCCCCTTTCACCCTCACCCTCTCCCCCTTCTTCCTTTTATTTTCCTTAATCAACCCATAATTATTATTGTTAGGCCCAAAGAAGACAAGCACAACTGAGAGAGGGGGGGAGGGGGGAGAATTAGTTGTACTCACAAAGCTTAAAACTTTAATATAATTAATCATATTATAGATCTAAAAGATAAATAGTAATGCAAGATCCAAAAAACATAATTCAAAACACTAAATTTGTTCCCAAGGAAACCCAGTTAAGGGAAAACACCAGTGGGAGTCAAACCCACAAGATAAATGCACTCTGCTAAAAGTACGACCTAATTAAGAGAAAGGGAAAACAAAAGAAGACTGTACATGCATTCACATGCTCACTTCTGAGAGAACACTACTCACAATACAATAACAATGATCTGACCCTCAATTGGGTTCACTAATCAATCTCTGATCGTAATTCACTAAGGTGGACAAAGTGTCCAATATAACTAAACTGATGTACAACACCTACAATGCTAATAGAATTTTGATGAAGCATAATTTATGCCTTAGTCACATAATGCATACATTAGCTCTCCTCTCTTCTCCTCTACATTCACAATCACAAATTATTTGCAATTTATACATATTATAATGAATAATCAACAACAATGTTTGCTAGGACCTATAAGAACAAATGATATGAACATTATGCTCAAACTTCAATGTGATCCAAATCAAGTCGGCCAAGAATTAGATAGGACCCAAAACATCATCCTTGAATGCACAATTTTTTTTCCAAATCCATATCAAGAATCATAACATGTTACTTCGCCAAGTCGGCTAGGACCAGAATGAAGAAATACCACCATGCTAGAAAATCACCAAATGTAATAACCACAAACAATGAAAACCATAAACATGGTCATAACATGATCCAAGAACATTATCAAGAAGCAATAATATCTTCCTAATCCTTCACATCATCTCAATCTCAAAATCAAAGCTCATCTCTGCACTAATAATCAACAATACTGAACACTGAACTTTGTCGCACTAAATAGAGAAATTTCTGAACTCTAAATCATGAGAAACACCTATTGAGGAAATAAAAATAAGTCTCAAATTTACCACCATCTTCGCACCAACTAAATCAACCTATCTTGTCCATATCGAATAAAAAACTTAGCCTTTGAGACATCCTAAACAACTGGAACACTGAAATACATGCAACTGATAAATCAATCATATCTCACTCAAATTGTCTTGTGAACCTTTGTAAGTTTATTAGAATCAACTATAGACATATCTGAAACATCATCTAAAATCATATCAAAATATCTTTAACATATCGCCTAAACAACTAAAATCATCTTTATTGAACAAACTAAACAAGCTGTCTGCAACAACAATAGTATGTTGAATATTTGTGCCAGATTTTATTTTTTGTTGCTGCTTGTTTTGTCTTTTCTGTTATCTTTTTGGGATGGTTGGGGTTCTGTTGTTTGATGTTTAGCAGGCTTTCAAATTATGTAAGGGCTTAATTAAAAATAATTCTCCTATTTTGTAAATGGTTTCGAGTTCCATTCAAAACCTATTTTTACCTTTATAAAAAATAATAGTATGATGACATCAATGACAAAACACTAATGTCAACACACATAGTCAAGGTATGATAAAAAAATCTCTTCCATTCTCAAAAATATTCCAAAAATATCCCCCTTTGGCATTGATGTCAACATATGAAGTAAAAAATAGATCAATACACAAAGACACCCAGAGACAATATATCCATCTGATCACTCTGAATATCTAGCTTCATTTAACTCTCAACACAATCTCTCATCAACACAATCTCTCCTGATTATCTTGTTTTTCACACAATCTTTGCCCCTTTGACATCAATGGAAAAGGGTCAAAGAAATCAAAAAGCTGAATTCACCTCAAAAGGGTGATGTGAAAATTTGCAATGTCAATCCAAATATCCACAAGAATGCTCCCCCTAAGGAGTAGTCTCAAACTCATCAATCTAGAAAATGATATTCTGATAATGTTGTTGACTGATGTCATCCCTATCATCTTTAGCTCTGATCAGGAGGGGCTATAACCCCAAGCTTATCTTTGAGATACTCAAATGTATCCTTCGATAGAGGATTTGTAAAGATACCAACAATATGTTCCTTAGTAGGGTATGTGCAAGATCATGAGGGGCCAAACTATGCCCTTAAGTGGCAATGAAAAATTAGCAAATTAGGGTTAGTCAACTTGACATGAAAATTTCAACTAGCTATCAATCTAATATCAAAAAGTTGTAAGAATAGAATCTATAGAAAATTGAATGTAGTTTCTAAACTACTAGGCCTCTTTAGAAGAAAAGTTAGTATGATTGGTGAAAAGTATAGATTTCAATGCAACAGGACAAAATTTTTTGGAAAAAAATAAGAAGTAGGTGTATGTATGACCACCTTAATCGTAATCAAATGATAATATTTTATTATAAGATTTTATATATAAGTAGTAGACTCATGCTCGGATGTGACATATTTTTTTGTAATTTTATTCCAAAAAAATAATTAACTATGAATTTTTTTCTACAACATTTTCAGAATAAAAAAACTCCTATGTCTGACCACCTTAACTCATTCAAAACTTTACAAAATTTAATTTTTTTCCCCTTATAGTAGGCGAAGCATAGAATGTGATGCATTTTTCGGATATAAAAAATGTTAGAACATCTGAAAGTTATAATCATTTTTCAATCGGTATATATATCAACACTTTAGAGGTAACTCAATTAGAAAATAACTAATAATTACTAACCAAATTTAAAATTTGACAACAATTATATCGATAGAAAGCTAATGATCTCCTTAAGATACCCTTTTCATTTCATCAAATTCGGGTGAAAAGAAATTCGTCAGCTACATGGTCGAAGTTTGGAACTTAGAGAAACAGGGGAAAAACATATTTTTGAGACATTTCAATAGTTGACCATGTAGGTTTGGTGCACAAAGCAATACCGAGCCTAATCGGGTACCCGATGATTTTGTGTACCCGACATTTTCAGGTACCCGAAAAGGCCGGCATAATTTTGATTTTTCACTTTTCCCTCCCCTTTCTCCCTCCCATTTCTCCATCCTATATTAGATTAGATTATATATTATATATATTAAATATTATATAATATCAATTATATATTAAATATTATATAATATACACTTTACATTAAATATTATTATTTAATATATATTAATATTAAATGTTACATTATATATCATATTGTAGACTAGGCTATCTGGATCTGTTTTGAAAGGCTCAAATCAATCAAACGTTAAGATTTTAATCTAGCATGAAATCAATCCAAAACAAAAACATCTAAGCTAGCCACCTCAGATTGAGTCTAAACAGGTGCACCCAAGCATTGTTTGATTTGCTCTTACTTAAGGGGATGTGGGTGTGCTCTCTAAGCACTTGAAGCATACTCTAATGCATTCTAAGATCATTTGAGACATATGAAAACTCCAAAAAGTGGCACAATATAGGGTAGAACACCCAAAATTGCCCCTAAGGCTTCAAGAACTCAAATATTTATGCAAAACTAAATGCTTAAACAGATTTTAAAACCCAAAATAAGTGTGAGAATGATGCATAAACAATAATGAAACTAAGTTAATCCATTATGGCTAAGCTATGATGTGCTAAAAAAGCTTGAAGAAAACAATGAAATCTAACAATTAGTTGATTTTAAGCTATGATCTAACATGAAAATGTCATTATAAGATTACTATTACTTGAAAAGAAATTGGATGGATTGCTCTTAGAAATGAGGGTATTTATAGGATTTCCTAAGGGGTTGGGTTAGGAGGATAGGTTAGGGTTTGGGGTAAGGTTAGGGTTTGAGTCAAAGGGGATAAGGATGAAGACTTTCTAGAAGAGTCTAGGCTTTTCTAGGGATAATAGGAATTTAGGAAATAAATAAAGATTTATTTATCTTAAAGGCTTTAATGAACTTTGAGGCTCATTAGGGTTAGGGTTTGACTAGGAGTTAAAGGAGACTTAGATTAGCTTAGGGAAAGTAGGTAATTTACCCTAAATGGGTTTAGGGAAGGATTAGGAAAGTTCTAGAAGAGTCTAGAGTTTTCCTAGGGTAATTGAGGGATTGAGGATTAATATTTAATCTTAATTAAATATTTTGAGTTGGGATTAGGGTTAGAAAATGACGGGATTAGCCTTTAATCAAAATTAAAGAGGGATTAGAAGATTCTAGAAGAGGTTAGTGGTTTTTAGGAATTTGGCAAGGTTTTGGGCAAAAAATAAATAAATTATTTATTTTGGGATTTTTGGTCAATTTATTAATTAAATAATTAATAAATAGGGGAATGATGTTTAAATAAGATTTAAACATTTTTGGGAGGGATTCTTTAATTAAATATTTTTAATTAAGGTAAAGGGATTTAATGACATAAAAATAAATAAATTAATTAAATAATTAATTAATTAATAAATGATGATGTCATTAGAGGTTTTTCAGAAAATAAAAATACTTTATTTTCTAAAAGATTTTTAGGTGTCTACATTTTGCCCCTCTTTGATGCGATGCCACAAGTGGCATGGCGTCAAAGACAAGAAAATAAGATGCCCAAGGCTAGAATTTAGAGGAATAAGGGGTTGTGCCCCTTGAGAAAATAACGCAAGGAGTAAACATTGTGGAATTTTTTCGAAAGGATACAAAGAAGGAAGGACCTAGGAAGAAGGGGAGATAAATAACCAAGCTTCCAAGAGCAAAGATGGGTGAATGCAAGATGAGATGGAATGCAAGATGCAGGATGCAGCTATATGAGGATGCAAAATGCAAGGGATTTGGGAAAGATCCAAGTGCAAATGTGGAGAGCACAACCTAGTTTAATATAGCAATGCTAGAGACCATGCCACAAATACTGGGATCATGAGGCCTTGTCACCAGCATTGCAGAGGATTGACGCGAAAAAGACACGCAGGGTTTCCCCAACATCACACATGAACCCAAGAGGAAGCATGGTGGAAACAATGTGGGAGGAACCACAAGAAAATGACATTTACCAAGTGCACCATGTAACCCAGAAGATCACATGTGAGATGTGCAAGGGTCACATCCGACTGACTAACAAGTAGAATCAAAAGATCAAAAGACCGTGCCCCAGATTGTCCGCATTTGCAGCACACCATGATATAAAGGATCATGGTGACATTGAGTAGAGAAACAACGAGAAGCCGTAAAAGATTAGCAAGATCCAAAGTACAAAATCCAAGACCAAAATGATAACTCCAGAAAGACATCCTTTGCCAAGGAGAGAGATTTTATTTGACTAATTGATTAATGGTGGAAAGATTGGTCTGAACGTGTGGAAGGATGCATCGACACAGACCGGGTGTGATGGGTGGAAGATTAGGTCTGATAGGAGGAAGGAAACATCCTCAAGGACCTACTGATTGATGAGAGAATGAGCATTGTTGTTCGCTAGAAAATGATGAAGTTAAAGAATAATCACTATGATCAAGAATAGTCGACAATTGATGTTGCTGAAGTACAGGGCTGGGTAGGACAATGTGTTTTGATCAAATGCTGCTACAGGATTGACAAGGACTATGTACAACAAAAAGGGATGATATGTACAATGGATGGGAAAAGATATACAATGGATATGTACAAAAGCTTAGGATGGGGGATAGGAAGATCTTGCTTATACAGGATATACAGGAAGGACAACGCTATACAGGATATATAGGATATAATACAAGATATGTGCAATAGATGGTACAAGATATGTGCAGGGTATGGATTGCGGTTTTTCTTGAGGATTATGAAAAGAGGAATGCTGGGGGATGGTGGATGTGGATGGGGACGGTAGAAAAAGGACTAAGATGGTGGGATGGGGGGAATGGGAGTTTGATAGATAATGACTCGGTCCACAATGTATGGTGTCTGTTTGCCAGTTTTCACCAACATACTTGTCCAAGGTGCTTGAATTGCCAAGTTTTCACCATTGGATGATTATTTTTCTTTTCTTTTTTTTCTTTTTTGATTTTTTTGTATTTTTCTGCTTTTTTCAATTTTTATGGATTTTCTGAATATGTAGGATCTGGTTCAGGCATAGAACCTCTTCAAATGTATGATGTTGATTGGATCATGCAAAGGCTCACCTTCTAGTGTAGATAGCTGATAGGTGCCAGAGCTGAAGCATGTTGTGACAACATAGGGGCCCAGCCAAGTAGGCTCAAACTTGCCTTTCTTTTCTCTGTTTGCTTGGACCTTCTGATTTTCTTTGAGGACCATGTCACCAACCTGGAACTGTCTAGGATGGACCTTCTTATTATAGCTCATTTTGAGTCAATTCTAGTATGCAACCAAGTGATCATATGCTTGCTATCTCTTTTCATCTAACAAGTCTAGCTGTGTGAGACGGGCCACACAATAGTCTTCATTAGTGGTGTAGTTCTTCATGGAGACTCACAATGATGGGAGCTCAATCTTGATTGGTAGAATGGCTTCGGCACCATATACAAGGGAATATCGGGTGGTGCCTGTGGGAGTGCGATAAAAAGTGCAGTAGGCCTAGAGGGAAAGATTGATTTGGAGGTGCCAGTCACAACCAGAATCATTGACAACCTTCTTGAGGATTTTCAAGATATTTTTGTTGGTTGCCTCAGCTTGGCCATTTCCTTGAGGGAAATATGGACTAGAGAAATGGTGATGGATGTGGAGTCTGGCACATAGATCATCCACATGCTGGTTTTCAAAAGGTGTGCCATGGTTTGTGAAGATGGTAGATGGTATGCCGAAGTGGCAGATAATGTGGTAAAGGATGAACTTAGATATTTGGATGCTAGTAGTTAGGGTGAGCGGAATCACTTCAACCCATTTGGTGAAGTACTTTGTGGCAATTATTATGTACTTGTGTCCATCTGAGGAAAGGGGAGTGATTAAGCCGACAAGGTCAAAGCCCCAACATGAAAATGGCCAAGGTGGCACAATGGGCTACAAGTCTTGTGCTGGTGCATGAATCAGATTTGCATGCTGCTGACATGGTAAACATTTCCTGACAAACTCACACGCATCATGTTCCATGGTTGGCCAATAATACCCAACTTGAAGCAACTGCTTAGCTAGAACCATGCCACTCGTGTGGGCACTACAAATTCTAGTGTGGACCTCTTGTAAAGCTAGGATGACCTCATTTGAATCTAAACACCTAGAGAGGATATTGTGATACCCTCGATGATAAAGGGTGTTGGCTACAAGAGTGTAGCGGGAAGCTCTATGAATAAGGTTTTGGCATTGGTTATTGGTGAGATGGGGAGATATGATACCATTCTTTAGATATGCATGGATGTCATGGTACCATGGGGACTAAGGACCAACCAAGACACACACCATTTTTGCATTGGCGTTCTCATAAGATGGCATATGTAGCTGCTCGACTAGAAATTCATATTGTGATGCATTGCGTGGGATTTCTAACAAGGATCCGAAGGTTGCCATTGCATTGGCTACTTTGTTCTGAAGTCTTGGTATTTGTGTGAATTGTAGATTCAGGAAATTCTCTTTCAGTCTGTCCACCAGCTCTTTGTAGGGTAGCAACTTGTCATCCTTTGTCTGATATTCATCTAGGACTTGCTTGATAATCAGCTGTGAATCTCCAAACACTTGCAGTTCTGTGATATTCCACTGAATGGCTGTTTTGAGACCTGAGATGAGTGCCTCATATTCTGCAATGTTGTTAGTACATGGGAATCCCAACTTGAATGATTTTGGAATGTAGTCACCTTGAGGTGTGACAAATAAGATTCCTACCCCTAATCCATTTGATGTGTAGGAGCCATCAAAGTATAGTTTCCACATGGGATGTTCTTTGATCATACATAAGTGTTCATCAGGGAATTCCATGATTAGTGGATAAGCATCCACTAGTAGTGCCTCTACTAGCTGATCGACAATGACTTGCCCTTTGATTGCTTTCTAATCAATATACTGGATGTCAAACTCACTGAGTAACATGACCCATTTTGCCATACAGCCTGTGAGAGTTGTCCTTGATAGTAGATATTTGAGGGGGTCCACCTTTGAAATGAGCCTGATTATGTGACTAAGCATGTAATGTCTAAGCTTTTGAGTGGCAAAAACCACTGCAAGGCATGCTTTTTCCATGGGTGAGTAATTAAGCTCATAGTTGACAAGAGTTCGACTAATGTAGTAGATGGCTCTCTCTTTGTTTTCATCATCATGCTGAGCTAGGAGTGCCCCTAGTTCTATAGTGGTTGCCAAGATGTAGAGTATGAGAGGGCATCCTAGAATTGGTAGTACTAGGATTGGAGAGTTGGCTAGATACTCCTTGAGCTTATCAAAGCTTTTCTGACGTATGGGATCCCATTTGAAGCTTGTGTCTTTGCATAAGAGATGCGTGAAAGGTTGACACTTGTCTGCCAGCTGAGAAATGAACCAACACACTGATTGAAGCTTTCCTTGTAGGCTTCTGAGTTGTCTGAGTGTTCTTGCGGGAGGCATTTCTATTATTTCTTTGACCTTTTTAGGGTCAATCTCTATGCCTCATTATGATACTATGAAACCTAGGAGCTTTCCAGATGTAACACCAAAGACACATTTCTTTGGATTGAGTTTTAAGCCATAATGATGTAGGTGATCGAACACACTCTCAAGAATGCTTAGGTGTTCACCTCTTGTTTGACCTTTTTAGGGTCAATCTCTATGCCTCATTATGATACTATGAAACCTAGGAGCTTTCCAGATGTAACACCAAAGACACATTTCTTTGGATTGAGTTTTAAGCCATAATGATGTAAGTGATCGAACACACTCTCAAGAATGCTTAGGTGTTCACCTCTTGTTTTAGATTTTGCAAGAATGTCATCCACATAGTCTTCTAGGATCTTGTGGATCATGTCATGGAAGATTGCTATCATCGCTCTCTAATATGTGGCTCCTGCATTATTTAGCCCGAATGGCATCATGTTGTAGTAGAAGGTACCCCATGGAGTTGTGAATGCTATTTTATGTTGATCTACTTCTTCTATACGAATCTGATTGTAGCCTTAAAAACCATCCATTAGTGACAACATTTCATGACCTACTATAAGATCTTCAATCATGTCTATATTTGGTAGTGGGAAATCATCTTTAGGACATGCCTTGTTCAAGTCCCTAAAATCTATGCATATTCTGATGTCACCTGAAGGCTTTGTGACAGGTAGCATGTTGGAGATCCAATCTAAATAATCTATAGCTCTGATAATCTTGGCTTGGAGGAGTTTCTCAAGCTCCGCTTTAACTAATAAGGTGTCTTTTGGATGCATTTTCCTCAGCTTCTGCTTTACTGGCTTGACATTAGGATCCACTACTAGATGATGGATGACAAGATTAGGATCAAGGCCAGGCATGTGTGCATATGACCATGCAAAATTTATAATTGATTCTCTAAGGAGCGCAATCAAAGCCATTTCTTCACCCTCTGTTAGATTGGCCACAATGTAGGTGATCCTCGGACATTCCTCTGTACCCAAGTTGATTGGATTGGTTTCTTCTATGATGATAGGTGACTGCTTAGGTCTATAATCCTGGATAGGAGGAAGAGGCAAGTCTTCATCTTCTAGCGCTTGAATTTCCAAGTTTTCACTAGAAGATACACTCTTTATTTTTACTATTTTGGAATCAGAATGTGCCCCATAAGGGTTTTCACATAAAGACTCATGCTTTACTCTTTCTATTTCTCTTTTGTAGCTAAAGCTTGCCTCCTCCCCAAAGTATCCTTCTGGGTCAAGCTTATAGATGTGAGTTGACTCTCAATCCTGAACTGATTGTGGGCCTGATGCCCCCATGAACTCTAGGAGTGCTTCCATTCTCTAGAACTCATCGATGTGTGCGATGCTTGGTTGGTCCCAGTCTATGAGTTGAGTGTGAATGAGGGGAAGTTCTATGAGATTGATGGCAAGTTGTTGGAGGACAGAAGTACCCAGGAGGGTGTCATCATCAAAGATATCATCATAGGATTTGATTTCTTTCTCTTCAGGGATGTCTTTGATTTCTATGAGGTTGTCCTAGCTATTCAAGAGGGGAACGCTAGTCATGTTGGTGCCCCTAGTTGTGGTATTGGGCCTTTGTATATGCAGGCGAGGGGTATTAAAGTCAAGACCTTGATGTTGTGGGTTTTTGGATGCTATGATTCGGTCTTTGCTTCCACCTTCTTGTGGTCCTAGACCACCACCTTGGTAGTTCCATTGCTTAGTAGTGTATTTGTGCAATTGTGGGTATTTATCCTTGAAGTAGCCAAGAAATTGTTTGTCAGGTGGTGGGGGATCTTTGTACAACCACCTATTGATGTTAGGATCCATCTCTTGACTATTGATGTTGCCATGGGATTCAAAATTCATAGGTCCCATTCTCTTGATTGTATGGATATCTTCTACAGGTTTGCTTTGGTGACTCGGGCACCCTTGAGTATGTGGATCAAGTGGGAGGGCCCCTACGACAAATGCATCATGTAGGCTATATTCACCATAGCCCTGGTTATTGATCTTGATGGAAGAGAGGGTGGAAGCAAAGATGGTCCCTAGATCGCAATGGGATTGGGATGAGCTGGCAACAGAAGTACCAATGTAAGTTCTAGGACAGTGAGTGGAATGAGGGAATGATGTTTCCATCACACGGCAGTATGCAAAGGGTTGGGGATCAGCATGGATGGTAACCTCAGTGCCTTGATGTAGAAATTTGATGCACTGATGGTATGTAGATGGTACAACCTTGATGGAATGAATCCATGGTTGGCCTAGGAGGATATTGAATGGTAGGTCAAGATCAACAACATGGCAAATGGTATCTTGTGTTGCTGGGCCTAGCTGAATAGGCAAAGTAATAGTACCTTCAGAGGTATGCTGCAAGTTTTCATAGGCTTTGATGGTGATTACTTCATGTGATATATCGGCCTGCATGAACCTAATCTACTGAATGAATTTCAAAGTACACAAGTTCAGGGCCAAGCCATTATCTATTAAGACCCATTTGATGGCAAAGTCTCTGACCATAATAGTGATGTGGAGAGGAGAGTGCGGTCAGGTGCAACGTCTAGTATGTCAAATGTTTTGAAGGATAAAGCACAAGCTATGGATAGATGCCCCACAAGGGTCTCAAACTGGGTGGTGTTAATGTCTGTGGGGACATGTCCTTCTTTGAGAAGTTGGTCAAGGATCTCCTAATGGAGGGGTGAAGTGCGGAGAAGGTCCAAGATGGATATTTGGGCTGGTGTGTTCCCAAGATGTTCTATGAGGTTGTACTATGCATTGTGTGCATTATGTGCTAGCCTTGGATAGGCACTGATGATAGTTATCCAGCCTCTGCGAGTGGTAATAGCACATTGACTATCTGCTCCTCTGACATGGATGGTATTGACTGTGGGCTCAACTTGGGTTATACATCCAACAAATTTGTCATAATTGATATAGGTAGTAGTATAGTCCTTGCAACCAGTTTGATATTCTTGTTTTCCTTTGCCATGATTTTGGGGATGATTGGCATTAACTTGGTTCTTCCCAGCATTGTGTTGTGGGAACAAATTCTGATAAATTTGTAAATTGGCATTTGGGGAGGCTTGAGTAGGTGTATCTACTTGGATCTCCTTTTGGTTGATGAGATCTTGGATGTAGTTTTTGAGCCTCGTACACTTCAGGGTAGTGTGTCCTTTGACATGATGATAATCATAGTATTCATGATCTTTGTACCAATCGGGCTTGGGGGTAGTATCATCAACTGGCTGGATTGGTGGAAATGTGATCAAGTTGGCCTTGGCCATCTGGTGAAAAATAACATCCAGAGGTTCACCCAGTAGTGTGAAGGTCTTCCTTGGATTGTTTTGAGCTTTGGGCTTGTTTTGTTTGGGAGAAACATTAATGACATTGACCGGATTGTTCGGATTACCTTGATAAGCTTGATGGGCTTGCTATTGATAATTCTGCTGATTATGCTGAGAATGATATTGCTACATGGGTTGCTGATGGAATTGAGGAGGTTGTTGATAGATGGGTGCTTTTTGCTGTTGGTATGCAGGAGTTGGCATAGGACTAGCCATGACAAATTGGACATGCTTGGTATCAGTGGCTCCATCAGTAACAACATTCTTGTTATGATTCCAGTAATGGGATTTATCATTGCTAGGTTTATTGTGGGAATCATTTTTGAAGTGTCAGATCATGCCTTCATCTAGGAGGGCCTTTTCAATACCTATCCCCTTGCTCTTGATATCTTGATAGGTTTGGAGACAATTCATCCACATGAAGTGGGATAGCTTAGGATGCAGATTATCAATAAAGATTTTGGTCAAATGCTTTTTAGGTGGCTGGTATGATAACCTGGTGGTAAGGTTCTGCCATCGTTGCAAGTATTCTACTAGGCTTTCTCCTTCTTTCTATTTTGAGTTGCAGAGATCTAACAAGGTCAACTCATTCTCAACATTGTGGGCATAATGGACAATGAACTTTTTAGAGAGTTCAACAAAGGTTGTGATAGTCCCACATGGTATTTTGTAGAACCACTCAATAGCTATTCCTCCCAAGCTTTTGGGGAATAGGTGTAAGAGATAGTTATCACTGTAAGCCACTTCTTGGCACACCATATAGAATTCTTTAATATGGTTGACTGGATCTCCTTTCCCCCAATATTTATCAAATTTAGGTGTCTCAAAGTGTTTGGGGAAAGGAATAGCAGTAATGGATCGGTCAAATGGGCAAGGACACACCTCTTCAAACTTGTAGGTTTTGTTCTTGATACCAATTTGAAGCTCCTTAAGAGCGTTCTTCATGGATTCCCACTCGGCATTGATTGGTGTTTGAGAAGGTATTCCCATTTGAGGTGGGTATTGTGGAGTGGGATATGGAGATGGGCCAGTGGGATAGGTAGATTGGAGTGGATTTTGGAGTGATGTCTGCTAGGGAGGATACTACTGAGATGGTGCGGGGGGATATTGTGGTGGCGGATATGAGACTACTTGCTGGTGTTGTGGGATGGCTGGGACTTGCTGTTGCGGCTGATAGGAGGAAGCTTGTTACTGCTAGGGATTGATGGGGTTTTGTTTCTATGATGGGAAGTATGATTTCTATGGGGGAGGTTGGTGGAATGATGCAGCTTGTTGGTAGGATGGCCCTTGCTAAACTTGGCTTTGTGGTTGACTGATATAAGATGGATGCATTCCCGCATTGCTTAAGGGTATAACTGATGTAGGGAAGCTTGAAGCAAAGGGTGGCTGGGCAAGATAACTTGTGAAATGGGATGAACTTTGTTGCTAAGGTGGAGGAGCTTTCTGCAAAGCACTAGGTGCTGGGAATGGATAGCTTGTGAAAGATGAAGCTGGTGGAGGTTGTGATGGTTGTTGTGGTGCTGCTGGTGGGAAGGTGGCTTGTTGGTTTGAAAACATGGATGTAGGAGAGTGGGTTGGTATGGCAAAGGCTTTCATGTCTTCTTGAGTGAGGCCCCAATGAGAACCAGTGTGAGGTGGGAATTGTACTGTAGATAATGATAGGAAGGTAGATGTGATGGGAGTTTGGGACATGAATGGTGGATTTGAAAAACCCATGGAAGGCATTCTTGTGGTGAAGGCATTTTGCCAGGCTTGTGCCTGGGTAGATGCTTGTTGGGGGGGAAAGGAAGAGAACATTTGCATTCCCCATGAAAAGGGTGATGTTGATGTAGAAGCTTGCTGAGTATGAAAGGGGAGTGGTTGCACTGCCCCTGGAATAGATGACACTTATGTGGAGGCTTGTTGGGAGAAAGAGGGAAATGATTGCGTTGACCTTGGAAAAGATGATATGGATGTGGAAGCTTGTGGAGTGAAAGGAAAGGATGTTTACATCCCTCCTATCATGAAAGGTGTGGATGTAGAAGCTTGTGAAGCAAGGGGGAAGGATGATTGCATCCCTCCTAGAAAGAATGGTGTTGATTAGCCTATGGAAGATGGCGGAACTGCTTGTGTAGGGGGATGTGTAAGAGGTGGGAGTTGATTTTGTGACAAGCGTTGGATTTGTGCAAGAGGTTGGGTGGCCATGGCAGATGATGATGTACCTATGATAGGGAATGGAGTAGATGGTGTTATAGCTTGTGTTACGAGACTTGTAAAGCTTCCTTGCTAAAGAAGGGGAATGGCGGAGGTTTCTTAAGATGTTTGCAAGGTTGGACTAGGGAATGGTTGGATGAATGGAGAGTATGCTTGTGCTAGGATTTGGATAGTGCTTATGGGAATATGAGGATGAAGATATGGTGGAATGGGAGTATGCCTTTGTGCAAAGTTAGTGAACATGCTTTGCTGGTTTTGGGCCATGAATGTATTGACTACTGGTGGATTCTCTGGATGACTCACAAATGTTTCTATTGCTAGAGGAGCTAAGAGGATATTGGGATCTTCCCATGCATTGCCAGTTTGTATTTGGGGATCATAGGTTACCATCACACTTGTAAAAATGTTGGGATCATACGAGCTGGTGATTGGATAAGGATTCATCTTCCTTCACTTCCTAGATCTAGATCTTGTCTTGACAGGCATGGAGATATAGATGCTAGATGGATGCAAGATGGTCCTAAAAGACTTTATGAAAAGATGGATGCAAGCTAAGAAACTTCTAAGGATGGATGAAATTCTAGAATGTAATGTAAGGATTGGTGGGATGCTTGGATAGGGATCAAAGATGGTAGAAGATTGGATGGAAGATGGTGACAGATTGGTAAAATGTTTGGCGATGATGGAGGCTTGGTGGGATGCTCTGATTTGGGTCAAGATTGGGTGGAGGATTAGTGGGATGCTGGTGGAAGATTACTAAGCGTCAACAATGAGCTGCTATTTTTCCTGATGGAGGATCAGTGATAGGATTTGGCCAACCTAGGATAGACTAATGATCTTTGGTCAACTGGATTCTTATCAATGCAAGCCAATCTCTTGCTCATGATGATGAGGCAGTGCAAGGACAATTTGGATTTCCTTTAGACAATGCTCTATCAAAAAGGGGATGATTTCTAATTTAGGATAGGGAATGGAAACAACTCAAAGGTCTTGAACATTAAGTGCTTGTGGATTTGGTGCAAAGGATGGTGGGTTCTGATTTGGATAATGGCTACTAGATTTGGATCAAGGATTTGGGATTTTGATTAATGGATTGCTGATGGAAGGATTGTGAAGGATGATGAAACAATGCTCTTTCTAAAAAGGATGATGCAGATGCAATAGGGATGGATGCTCTATGATGCTGCTAGGAAGATGATGATGAATGCAACTAAGAAGGACTCTAGGATGTAACTAAGGTTTGGTGATGTAGGGATGAAACTAGGATGAAAATGGGATGAAGGACTGCCGAGATAGGATTTTGAGATCTGAAGGTAGAATAGGACATGTGATGGATCTAGCTAGTCCTCTCTTTCAAGATTGACATAGTGATGGTTCACCTAGAATCGGTAGGAAAACTGTTTGACTCTTGCGTTATAGCCAATATTATCAAGTCTTTCTTGATGTTTCTTTTTTGCTCAGGTTGCTTGGATAGAGGATTGATAGCTCTTAAGGTTTCTCTCTGCAACTTTCTTCTCTTGATAGTCTTTGGATTTGGGAAATTTAGCTTTAGGATGTTTGATCAAATTGGGCATAACTCAGGGAAATTCCTAATAGTTAGTTTGAGACAAAAGGCTTTTGGATATCTGACTCCAAGGGTTTCTCTGCAAAATGTTCTGAGTATCTCAAACCAGGTTTGTTGATCAATTTGATGTTTCCCAATGGCAAAAGGATAGATAAAAAAAGACTCAGAAAAGAAATCTCCACAAGGGACAAAGAAACCTTGCGGGATACAAAAAGGATAACTGACTCTAATAAAGCTTTGAAAAGTGTATGTTCCAACAATGTTTTCATGAAGTATTTGACTGTCAAGCACTTCAAGCAGATCTACCTAAGGAAGGTGAGTATCAAAATCACTTGCCCACAGCTTGGTACCCCCTAGAAGGGAATACAAATGGTAAGTAATCTTGAGGCGACCCGGTAAACCCCTTGGAATCGGTCCTTGCACAAGGATTTTGATACTTTCAGATGTAGATAAGGTAGCCTCTATTTTATCAAGTTTTTAATAGTTCCGTGGAGTCTCCATACCTAGTTATGCTGACCGCCCATGACTCACTTAAGAGCCTAGCCAACAATGCTGGGGGAGGAATATTTACCATCCCCAGTCACTATATTTGGCACAAATGCCCATGGATTAGGAGATATAAGTGAGTAATTTTTGCCTTTACTTTATTTATATACCGGCCGGGGGGGATACCGGTTTGAGGTCATTCTCCAGAGAGGAAGCACTTTTCTCCCTAGACAGGCCTTTCTAAAAGTAAAACAAGTGAACTTGTCCAAGTTCAAATGTTCTACGTTGGTTATTCTAACAAGGATTTACAGAAAATGTAAAGCTCCTAGATGCACATCAAGCAAGTTGTTCTTTCCCAAATTGAATTAAGTGTGATTTGATTTTGAATAGCTGAAGACACAAGTGTTTAGGTTTTGATTTTTTATTTCTCCAAAAGACTTTCAAGCGTTTGTAGTTGCTTTGACTTGGGCATTCAAGATTGAATTATCATTTTTGATTTAGAATTTTGAAGTGCTTTATTTTGACCTTAGGGCATTCAAGATTGGATTTGTGCTTTTGCTTGAATTAAAAAGGAGGTAATAGAGATGCCTTTCTTTCCTTTAAGTCATTCAAGATTGTGTTGGACTCAAAATAAAAATGACTCTTTTGGACTTTGTTTTTCATTCAAGATTTTCTGTGCTAGTTTGCATGTTTTAAGCCCAAAACTGAGATTTCCTAGATTGTTTTGAGGCATGAAAACTTATAAAACTTTCAATATTTTTGCAACAATAGATATATTCACACCAAAAACAAAGCCTTAGGACCAATTTAGGAAAGTTTAGGAAAGATTGCCAAGATTTTTATTGATTTTTGCTCCTAGTTTGCTTTTGGGATTTTTAACAAGATTTGAAAACTTTTGCAAATGAAGTTCTTTTTATCTCTTTTTGATGTTCTTGAATTTTATTTTAGGATTGCTTAGGATTGCTTTTGATTTTTTTTTAGAAACTTTGCAATGCAGATTTGATTGTTCTTTTTATGCCTTCAAAACAAGGATCATTCCTAGTTTTCATGAATGCATTTCTAAAGTCCTAGTTTGCATGATTGAAGTTCATTTTAGCAATTTGAAAGACTTTAGGAATGATGTTGATTGATTTTGTACCTGCAAAAAGAACTAGAGTTTAGAATCTACAAGAAAAATCAAAATTAAAGAAGTTTAAAAAACACTAGTTTATCGCTTTCTAGAATGAATGCGTAGATACAAATAACATATGCACAGGAAAAAGTGATAGATGCACACTTTTTGAATTTTGCACATATGCACAACAATAGAGTATGCATGCACAACTACACCTATTCTGCCAAAATGATTTTAAATGCAAGCTTTTTATAAAAGACATATGCGCAGCTTTGTTTGACATATGTGCAACAATATTGAACATATGCATAGCAATTTTGAACATATGTGCAGCAAAACTGAACATATGTGCAATTTTATAAATTTTAATGGACAAATGCACAATTTTAATGGATAAATGCACAATTTTACAAATTTTTTAACAAATGCACAGTTGTGGACTACAAATGCGCAATTTGGACCAAGAAAGAATGCTACAACCCATAATTTTGAGGAAAAACTAAGAAAAATGACCAAGGAAAGTCAATTTTAGAGTAGATGATCAGGACAGGGGTCCCACCTGGCATGCTAGAATGTAGATTAGGCTATCTGGATCTATTTTGAAAGGCTCAAATCAATCAAATGTTAAGATTTTAATCTAGCATGAAATCAATCCAAAACAAAAACATCTAAGCTAGCCACCTCAGATTGAACCTAAACAAGTGCACCCAAGCACTGTTTGATTTGCTCTTACTTAAGGGGATGTGGGTGTGCTCTCTAAGCACTTGGAGCATACTCTAATGCATTCTAAGATGATTTAAGACTCATGAAAACCCCAAAAAGTGGCACAATATTGGGTTGAACACCCAAAATTACCCCTAAGGCTTCAAGAACTCAAATATTTATGCAAAACTAAATGCTTAAATAGATTTTAAAACCCAAAATAAGTGTGAGAATGATGCATAAACAATAATGAAACTAAGTTAATCCATTATGGCTAAGCTATAATGTGCTAAAAAAGCTTGAAGAAAATAATGAAATCTAACAATTAGATGATTTTAAGCTATGATCTAACATGAAAATGGCATTATAAGATTACTATTACTTGAAAAGAAATTGGATGGATTGCTCTTAGAAATGAGGGTATTTATAGGATTTCCTAAGGGGTTGGGTTAGGAGGATAGGTTAGGGTTTGGGGTAAGGTTAGGGTTTGAGTCAAAGGGGATAAGGATGAAGACTTTCTAGAAGAGTCTAGGCTTTTCTAGGGATAATAGGAATTTAGGAAATAAATAAAGATTTATTTATCTTAAAGGCTTTAATGAACTTTGAGGCTCATTAGGATTAGGGTTTGACTAGGAGTCAAAGGAGACTTAGATTAGCTTAGGGAAAGTAGGTAATTTACCCTAAATGGGTTTAGGGAAGGATTAGGAAAGTTCTAGAAGAGTCTAGAGTTTTCCTAGGGTAATTGAGGGATTGAGGATTAATATTTAATCTTAATTAAATATTTTGAGTTGGGATTAGGGTTAGAAAATGATGGGATTAGCCTTTAATCAAAATTAAAGAGGGATTAGAAGATTCTAGAAGAGGTTAGTGGTTTTTAGGAATTTGGCAAGGTTTTGGGCAAAAAATAAATAAATAATTTATTTTAGGATTTTTGGTCAATTTATTAATTAAATAATTAATAAATAGGGGAATGATGTTTAAATAAGATTTAAACATTTTTGGGAGGGATTCCTTAATTAAATATTTTTAATTAAGGTAAAGGGATTTAATGACATAAAAATAAATAAATAAATTAAATAATTAATTAATTAATAAATGATGATGTCATCAAGGGTTTTTCAGAAAATAAAAATACTTTATTTTCTAAAGGATTTTTAGGTGTCCACACATATATTACATATTATTTTATATGTATATATAATATATATTAATATGTATTTTAGAACTATGTATGAAAGGTTGGAAGATTGCAAAAAAATCATGGATGGCCATTGAAAGAAGAAAAGGAAATCAATCAGCCATTTAAAAAATTCATGGGCGGCCATTGAGGAAGAGAAAGAGTGAGAAGGTGGTGGGGGATGGGAGAGGAAGAGAGAGAGAGAGAGAGAGAGAGAGAGAGAGAGAGAGAGAGAGAGAGAGAGAGAGAGAGAGAGAGAGAGAGAGAGAAGGATAACCAATTCATTAAAATATTAATCAGTAAGGAGCAAGGCAAACTTAAATAATATCACAGTAGGCATTAGAAATCTGAATTCTAATTAGGAGTTTTAAGCAAAGTGAGTAAGGTCCTGGATAGGGACATCACAGATCCACACATTGCTCAGTAGATACCTCCAAGAACCTAGATACACAAGAGTAGGTTTGAAGTAAGACTAGGATTGTTTATCAGTTGAAAAATATTACTATGTTGTACTTTTGATTAACATCCAATGATTGGATGTGAAATTCATAAATTTGATTATATTACCACTGGTTCTATTTAAAATTCTAGAAAAAATGGATATTTGACATATATTCATTAATTTCAATCAACACCATTTTAAAATAACACATCAGTTTATTTTTACACATTGAGAATATCATCAATAGGAATTGAACTAAAATTGACATAGGTCATAGGAAATAAATGCCCCAACAATTTTTTGTCTTCTGCATTTTGAGTTTCTTATTACAATCAGGAGAAGAATATTACTCTCCAAATGGTTTTGGATAGTAACATTTGTACTTCCTCTTCTCAAATATTTCTTCCCTCATCTTGTTGCCTATTGATACCCACAAAGTGAATCTAGGCATTTCTGCCATGTAATGGGAGAAAAATGATTTCCTAATTGATATGTGTCTAAATAATACATGCAAGAACCTTTTCTTTGATATTGCTCACTAACCCTTTACAATAGAAAATGTTTACAAAAATTGTCATGTACTTGCATGAGGACATTATATATTATAGAAATCCTACATAGAAGCAGCTGGAAAGCTGCTAAAAAAGTAGTAACTAATAGTAAGTGAGATAATGCAGATGCTTTAATAAACCACTATCTTCTTTACTCAAGCAACATCTGGTTCATCTGCTCGACTGGGGCATGTTTGGGAACATACAGTTTCCATTTAAACTCAAGTCTCTAGAAGTAGTTATATTTGTTAGTGGAGGAGATACACCCATTGTATCTACAATAACTTTATGCTCACTGGAATCTCCATTTCTCTTCAATTGGGATACTCTTTTCAAAATTGCATCTACCCTTTTACCAATTTGGAAAATCAATGGGTCTATTTGTGGACCTCCAAGGTGTTGGTAACCTAAATGAGAACCTTGAGATGAATCAGGAACTTCTCTATGAAAGAGATTAGTACCTTGAGAAGCTCTCCACTTGTCAGCTAAATTAAAACCTTGGACCATAGATGGATGCCCTTTGTTGTAAAATGAGGAGTGAGACTGCCTTGCCAAAGGTGGTAGTGAACTTACATTTGAGGGATAATGCCCAACATGCGTAACCTAGTTTCCCAAGTCCCGTAAATGCAAGGCCATTGACGAATAGGCATTTCTAATAGAAATATTTGTGGTGCTAGAATGAAGTGCATGACCAAATTATTTTCCTACTAAACCAATTTGAGGCTTGAATTCAGATAATGCAGATGCTTTAATAAACCACTATCTTCTTTACTCAAGCAACATCTAGTTCATCTGCTCGTCTGGGGCATGTTTGGGAACAAACAATATCCATTTAAACTCAAGTCTTTGGAAGTAGTTATATTTGTCAGTGGAAGAGATACACCCATTGGATCTGCAATAACTTTATGCTCACTGGAATTTCCATTTCTCTTCAATTGGGATACTCTTTCCAAAATTGCATCTACCCTTCTACCAATTTGGGAAATCAATGGGTCTATTTGTGGACCTCCAAGGTGTTGGTCACCTAAACAAGAACCTTGAGATGAATCAGGAACTTCTCTATGAAAGAGATCAGTACCTTGAGAAGCTCTCCACTTCTCAGCTAAATTAAAACCTTGGACCATAGATGGCTGCCCTTTGTTGTAAAATGAGGAGTGAGACTGCCTTGCCAAAGGTGGCAATGAACTTACATTTGAGGGATAATGCCCAACATGAGTAACCTGGTTTCCCAAGTGTTGTAAATGCAAGGTCATTGATGAATAGGCATTTATAATAGAAATATTTGTGGTCCTAGAATGAAGTGCAAGACCAAATTCTTTGCCTACTAAACCAATTTGAGGCTTCATTTCACATTGCTCTATGGATAATTCCACAACACTTGTTACTTAAGCTACTAGCAGATAGTGAGTACTCATCATCATCATTTGACATAGGCTCACACATGCATATCTTACTTCTTTCCTTTGTCATTTTCCCCTTATCATGCATAAGGATCCCTAGGAAGTCCCCATGACCCCTGTGGACACATTAGAATGCTCAACTGTGTCCTAACGGGTCCTACAACCACTGTGGACACACTTGAGCATTCAAATGTGTCAAAATGGGTCATGGGGCCTTCCTAGAGGTCCTAATAGGCCTCATCACATGTTAGGACCCCTAGGAAGTCCCTGTGACCCCTTTTGACACATTGGAATGCTCAAGTGTGTCCTAAGGGGTCCTATGACATCTTCAGACACACTTGACCATTCAAATGTGTCAAAAGGGGTCATGAAGACTTCCTAGGGGTCCTAGTATGCCTTATAATGTGTGAGGACCCCTAGGAAGTCCCCATGACCCCTCTGGACAAATTGGAATGCTCAAGTGTATCATAAGGGGTCCTACAACCACTTTAGACACACTTGACCATAAAAATGTGTCAAAAGAGGTCATGAGGACTTCCTAGGGGTCCTAGTATGCCTTATCATGCGTTAGGACCCCTAGGAAGTCCCCATGACCCTTGTGGACACATTGGAATGCTAAAGTGTGTCCTAAGGGGTCCTACGGCCCCTTCCGACACACTTGAGTGTTCAAATGTGTCAAAAGGGGTCATGGGGACTTCCTAGGGGTCCTAATAGGCCTTATCACATGTTAGGACCCCTAGGAAGTCCTTGTGACTACTTTTGACACATTGGAACACTCAAGTGTGTCCTAGGGGGTCCTATGACCACTTCAGACACACTTGAGCATTCAAATATGTCAAAAGGGGTCATGGGGACTTCCTAGGGGTCCTAGTACAATTTATCATAGATTAGGACCCCTAGGAAGTCCCTGTGACCCTTGTGGACACATTAGAATGCTCAAGTGTGTCCTAAGGTGTCCTACAACCCCTTCGCACACACTTGAGCATTTAAATGTGTCAAAAGGGGTCATGCGGACCTCCTACGGGTCCTAATAGGCATTATCATGCATTAGGACCCTTAGGAAGTCCCTGTGAACCCTTTTGACACACTGGAATGCTCAAGTGTGTCCTAAGGGGTCCTACGATGCCTGCGGACACACTTGAGCATTCAAATGTGTCAAAAGGGGTCATGGGGACTTCCTAGGGGTCCTAATAGGCCTTATCACATGTTAGGACCCCTAGGAAGTCCTTGTGACCCCTTTTGACACATTGGAATGCTCAAGTGTATCCCAACGGGTCCTATGACCACTTCAAACACACTTGAGCATTAAAATGTGTCAAAAGGGGTCATGGGGACTTCTTGGGGGTCCTAATAGGCCTTATCATGTGTTAGGACCCCTAGGAAGTCCCCGTGACCCCTATGGACACATTAGAACACTCAAGTGTGTCCTAAGGAGTCCTACAACCCCTTCAGACACACTTGAGCATTCAAATGTGTCAAAAGGGGTCATGAAAATTTCCTAGGGGTCCCAATAGGCCTTATCACATGTTAGGACCCCTAGGAATTCCCTGTGACCCCTTTTGACACATTGGAATGCTCAAGTGTGTCCTAAGGGGTCCTATGACACCTTCTAACACACTTGAGCATTCAAATATGTCAAAAAGGGTCACGAGTACTTCCTAGGGGTCCTAGTATGCCTTATCATGCGTTAAGAACCCTAGGAAGTCCCCATGACCCCTATGGATACATTGGAATGCTCAAATGTGTCATAAGGGGTCCTCTAGCCCTTCAGAAACACTTGAGCATTCAAATGTGTCAAAAGGGGTCATGGGGACTTCCTAGGGGTCCTAATAGGCCTTATCATGTGTTAGGACCCATAGGAAGTCCCTGTGACCCCTTTTGACACATTGGAATGCTCAAGTGTGTCCTAAGGGTTCCTACGATGCCTTCAGACACACTTGAGCATTCAAATGTGTCAAAAGGGATAATGAGGACTTCTTGGGGGTCCTAGTATGTCTTATCATGCATTAGAACCACTAAGAAGTCCCCATGACCCTTATGGATAGATTAGAATGCTCAAGTGTGTCATAAGGGGTCCTACAGCCCCTTTGGACACACTTGAGCATTCAAATGTGTCAAAAGTCGTCATGGGGACTTCCTAGGGGTCCTAATAGGCCTTATCACACTTTAGGACCCCTAGGAATGTCTCGTGACCCCTTTTCACACATTGAAATGTTGAAGTGTGTCCTAAGGGGTCCTACAACAACTTCAGACACACTTGAGCATTCAAATGTGTCAAAAGGGGTCATGAGGACTTCCTAGGGGTCCTAGTATGCCTTATCATTTTTCAGAACCCCTAGGAACTCCCCATGACCCCTATGGTCACATTGGAATGCTCAAGTGTCTCATAAGGGGTCGTACGGCCCCTTCGGATACACTTGAGCATTCAAATGTTCCAAAAGAGGTCATGGGGACTTCCTAGGGGTCCTAATAGGCCTTATCATGTGTTAGGATCCATAGGAAGTCCCTCTAACCCCTTTTGACACATTGGAACACTCAAGTGTGTCCTAAGGGGTCTTACGATGCCTTCAGACACACTTGAGCTTTCAAATGCATCAAAAGGGGTCATGAGGACTTTCTAGGGGTCCTAGTATGCCTATCACATGTTAGGCCACCTAGGAAGTCCTCGTGACCCCTATGGACACATTGGAATGCTCAAGAGTGTCATAAAGGGTCGTATGGCCCCTTCGGACACACTTGAGCATTCAAATGTGTCAAAAGGGGTCATGTGGACTTCCTAGGGGTCCTAATAGGCCTTATCATGTGTTAGGACCTCTGGGAAGTCCCTATGACACCTTTTGAAACATTGGAATGCTCAAGTGCATCCTAAGGGGTCCTACGACACCTTTGGACACACTTGAGCATTCAAATGTGTCAAAAAGGGCCATGAGGACTTCCTAGGGGTCCTAGTATGCCTTATCATGCATTAGGACCCCTAGCAATTGCCCGTGACCCCTATGGATACATTGGAATGCTCAAGTGTGTCCTAAGGGGTCCTATGATGCCTTTGGACACACTTGAGCATTGAAATGTGTCAAAAGGGGTCACAGGGACTTCCTAGGGGTCCTAGCATGTGATAAGATCTATTAGGGCCCCTAAGAAGTCCCCTTGACCCCTTTTGACACATTTGAATGCTCAAGTTTGTTCAAAGGTGCCATAGGACCCCTTATGACACACTTGAGCATTCAAATGTGTCAAAATGGGTCACAGGGACTTCCTAGGGGTCCTAGTAGGCCTTATCCCATGTTAGGACCCCTAGGAAGTCCGTGTGACCCCTATAGACACATTGGAATGCTCAAGTGTGTGATAAGGGGTCCTACAGTCCCTTCAGACACACTTGAGCATTCAAATGTGTCAAAAGGGGTCATGGGGACTTCCTAGGGGTCTTAATAGGCCTTATCACATGTTAGGACCCCTAGCAAGTCCCCGTGACCCCTTTTGACACATGGGAATGCTCAAGTGTATCCCAAGGGGTCCTACGATGTCTTCAGACACACTTGAGTGTTAAAATGTGTCAAAAGGGGTCATGAGGACTTCCTAGGGGTCCTAGTACACCTTATCATAGGTTAGGACCCCTAGGAAGTCCCCATGACCCCTCTGGACACATTAGAACACTCAAGTTTGACCTAAGGGGTCCTACAATGCCTTCATACACACTTGAGCATTCAAATGTGTCAAAAGGGGTCATGGGGACTTCCTAGGGGTCCTAGTATGCCTTATCATGTGTTAGGACCCCTAGGAAGTCCCCGTGACCCCTATGGACACATTAGAATTCTCAAGTGTGTCCTAAGGGGTTCTACAGCCCCTTCAAATAGACTTGAGACTTCAAATGTGTCAAAAGGGGTCATGGGGACTTCCTAGGGGTCCTAATAGGCCTTATTGTGTGTTAGGACCCCTAGGAAGTCCCCGTGACCCCTTTTGACACATTGGAATGCTTAAGTGTTTCCTAAGGGGTCTTATAATGCCTTAAAACACACTTGAGCATTCAAATGTGTCTAAAGGGGTCATGAGTACTTCCTAGGGGTCCTAGTATGCCTTATCACATGCTAGGACCCAGAGGAAGTCCCCACGAGCCCTGTGGACACATTGGAACACACAAGTGTGTCATAAGGGGTCCTATGGCCCCTTCAAACACACTTGAGCATTCAAATATGTCAAAAGGGGTCATGGGGACTTCCTAGGGGTCCTAGGACACCTTATCACATTTTAGGACCTCTAGGATGTCTCCATGACCCATGTGGACACATTGGAATGCTCACATGTGTCATAAGGGGTCATACGACCCCTTCAGACACTTGAGCATTCAAATGTGTCAAAAGGGGTCACAGGGACTTCCTAGGGGTCCTAATAGGTCTTATCACATGTTAGGACCCCTAGGAAGTCCCCGTGACCCCTTTTGACACATTGGAATGCTCAAGTGTGTCCTAAGGGGTCCTATGACACCTTCAAACACACTTTAATAATCAAATGTGTCAAAAGGGGTCATGATGACTTCCTAGGGGTCCTAATATGCCTTATCACATGTTAGGACCACTAGGAAGTCCCTGTGACCCCTATGGACAAATTGGAACACTCAAGTGTGTCCTATAATGCCTTCAGACACACTTGAGCATTCAAATGTGTCGAAAGGGGTCACAGGGACTTCCTAGGGGTCCTAACGTATGATAATGGCTATTAGGGCCCCTAGAAAGTCCCTGTGACCCCTTTTGACACATTTTAATGCTCAAGTGTGTTTGAAGGGGCCGTAGGACCCCTTATGACACACTTAAGCATTCCAATGTGTCCACATGGGTCACAGGGACTTCCTAGGGTTCCTAACACATGATAAGGCATACTAGGACCCCTAGGAAGTCCCCATAACCCCTTTTGACACATTTGAACACTCAAGTGTGTCTAAAGGCATCATAGGACCCCTTAGGACACACTTGATCATTCCAATGTGTCCATATGGGTCACGAGGAGTTCCTAGGGGTCCTATTACGTGATAAGGCGTACTAGGACCCCTATGAAGTCCTCATGACCCCTTTTGACACATTCAAATGCTCAAGTGTGTCCAAAGGCATCGTAGGAACCCTTAAACACACTTGAGCATTCCAATGTGTCAAAAGGGGTCATGGGTATAATACCCCAAAATTGGCACCTAATAAATTCAATCAATTTTAGTGTATTTTTGTCAATTTTACATCTCCAAAGTCCTAGTTTCCTAAGCAATTTTCTCTCTCCTACATGACTTAATTTGACTTGATGTCGATTGCAAAAACCCTAAATTGCATTAATCAAATGTTATAATTAATTCCTAAAGTCTTGAACTATTATTAGCTAAATTACCCCTATGATAAATTAATTTAATTGTAAAAGTCCTAAGTGCTTTAAATTAAATTAAACCCACCCCATTGGGTTAATATACATGAAAAGGAATTAATAATTACTTGTTATTGAATGGACACTCCTTTTTGAATTAATAATTCATAATATTTGAAAGGTCACCTTGTGTGCCATTTTCCATTCTTTTAATTAAGTAATTTATGTCTTTTTGTCTCAAATGGGAATGAAGAGTCATGAGTTTCAAATCAAGAACCCCTTCATTCTCTTCCTGGGCTTGTCTATTTAATGAGCCTCATTTCTTCATTCAAGGGAGCAATTTTTTAGAGTAATTAAACTATAGTATTTTTGTGTCTCAATTTCATTAATTCAAAGCTTTTATTGCATTTTAGTATAATTTTCATTTAGTTTAATATTGCATATTCATTATATTTAGTTTGATTATTTTCTCATAGCTTAATCTAATCTCATATTTCTTTTCAAGTACTTTAGATTAAATTTCACTTCATATCTCTTTCAAGCTCTTAATATAATTGCATCTTCATTCTCAATTTTAATTTCATCTTCATGCTTTCAAATCCTCCATTCTAGAACTAGTCTTATGGTTGTTGGCTCTCGTCCTGAGAGTAATTAAACATCCCATCTACATAGGAGGCAATAGGTCACCTCACCATGGATTTTGGATTGAGTAATTCATACTCTCTCTCATAATTCGATCATGTGAGTAATGAATATGTTGCATGTGTAGTTGGATTAAAGGTCCACATTTGACTATAAACATTTTGGCGCCCACCGTGGGGTAGAAAGATCAATTTTTGGCCTCATTCTCATTTTTTTTATATAGGAAATTTAAGCTCTGCCATGCATCCGTACTATCTATGTATAGATTCTCGCATGAGAATCCAGAGCATATCACATGAAGTTTCACTCCCTATAGCACTCTCTCGCATGAGCTAATGCATCCTCACGCGGTACCCTATACTTTCTTGTGCGAGATTTGGATACAGTGTTTTAAAATTTTCAATTTTTGTCTTTCCTGTTTCAGATTTTTGACAGTTTCATGTTTGATGTTGTTTATTATTTCTCTATTATTTTCACAGCATAATAGTTTTCTAGAGGACATTTGACCAAGAACATAAAACATGCTAATGGTTTGATTGCAGGACAATAGTCAAAGACTTGCTAAGATGTTGTGTTTGTTTCTTGCTTTCATTCACATAGTCTAAATAGGGCTCCGTTAAAATTTCTTGAGGATTTTGATAGTGAGTAGGGAATTTGGCTCTTCATTACATGGAGGTGATGACCATGAATGAACCTGAAATCCTAATGATCTTACTAATATGAAAAATTATTAGGGAAGCAGAGAAAGGTAGTGAATCTTTACGCTTCTACTCGTGAGGGGATTATGCTCTTCTCTCTTTGAGAGAAACAGAAACCCAAAGGCTTGTAGATGTGGTGGAGTGAAGCTAACTCAATGATGAATCTTCTTGATGTGTTTAGGTGAAGTGATGAGGTAGAGAAGTATGCTCTTCTCTCTTTGAGAGAAAAAGAAAATCAAACCCTTGGATCTAAACCAAGTTGTGTCACCTTTAGAGGGCCTGCCAAAAGTTGAACCTCCAGGACCGACCCAAGTGAGTATGCACCTATCATCGGTGATTCTGCCTCACTCTAATAAAGAAGTTTTTGTTGAGTCTAAAGACTCCAAAACCATGTTATCTTCCTTCTCAAGACTTTGACTATCATCTTGAGAAGGCTCCATCTGTTCTACTGAGTGGCGCCGCTCCTAGCCCTGCTTGTGGGAGTGTATGACTTTCAGGTGTTGGTGTGGCTGCGAGGCCTCAACCCTGTATCAGGGGCACTAAAGGTTAGCATGAATGGAAGCCTATTAAAAAATTTCCATAGCTAGTGGCCTACCCAGTTCACCTTCGAAAGGAGTCATAATCTTTGCGCAGGGAGGGGGAAGAATCTCTCCCATAGATTCCCATCATAGGCATACACCTGGATGCTTGAAGGTGGTTGCGACACTGGCCCCTAATACAAGGGTAACCTTTGAACATACATTATTGAGTCCTTGGAAACACCAAGAACATAGGCACCCTCTAGGGGGTGATATGGCTGTGTGAGGTGCACGTATGCACATAAGCAATGGGGAAAAGGTTTTTTCTTCTCACCATTTTTTTATAGAACTAAGCTATGTGTTTGTTATCGAGTCTTAAACATTGTCCAATCATTATCAAACAAAGACTCCCCTGATGCTATCAAGTTGCTTTGTCCTTGATAGGTCTGTTAATAACTACTTCTTGTAGCACAACTACTTGATTTGAACCTTTGTGTCTTTTAACGAATGCTTGAAATCCTAAAACAAGATTTTTGATTAAACTATTTTTCAAACCTGTCAGGAAACTAGATTTTCTGTTAAACATCAATTCAGGCTGTACCTCAAAATTCAACTTTAACCTCAAAAACTATGTTAGACTGTTAGATTTTGTACTTTTTCAGCGTGAAGTTTCACTCTTCAGAGCACTTTCTCATGTGAGACTTTGTTCTCTCGTGTGAAGGTTTATGTTCTCTCATGTGGCCTGGTACTCTCTCACATGAGACTGTAGTCTAGTTTTCAAAAATAGAGACCTGTTTGCCATTGACTATTTGACTTTTTATCTGGTCTACTTTTTGTCTGAGGTCTATTTTTCTATTTTCTTATTGTTCACTGTCAGAAACTGGTTGTCTCAAGTTAGGAATCGATTGATCTTTTCTTTGACTTGTGTCATCTCTCATTGGTTTATCTTATCTCTTTATGCCTTTTGTATCTCATGTTGTGATAGTCTTATTTCAGCTGTTCTAGCCACCTCTTTTGATGATTCATACTAGGTCCATCTTGCATCTTGGCTATTCTAGCCTTTATCTCCTTTGTGTTGTTCCTAGAGATAGAGTCTAACATTATCCCGAGTCTTCTCTCATTTCATCTTCATCTATGACTATCACGACTAGAAGTGGCAAGACTTATCCCATTCAAAATATTGATCAAGGTAGAAGCAGACCTCCTAATCAAGAAATAGATCATCCTAAATCTATTGCAAAATCTAAACTTTGTGAGATATCCTTGATTTCCTCATTTAATAATTTGAAAGATAGTTAGTCTCAACCATCACCTCTAGTGTTTCAAGAGTGTTTTAATCTGTTGTTTGAGGCATAACCTGGTTTCTCATTTCAAGAGCAAGACAACTCATTCTTCCAAGACAACTCATTATTTCACAACTTTGGAAGACCTCTTCCTCAGACTAATCCTATTATCGTACCTATTGATCCTGTTGTGGATAGTTCTATCATTGAACCTAGTGATACTATTGATGATATCTTCTCACCTGAATTTGTTAAATCTTTTGATCCTGTTCATTCACCAAAGGTCACCATGACCATGCCCTTTCAATACTAGACATCTCATTTCACTAAGAATTCATGTACTGCACAAGCCTACAACAAGATGGGAGATCCATTTGACTTCCAATCGGGCAAGTACATTCAAACCTTTGATCAATCTCAAAACAATCAATATCATGGTTAATCCTCTAATGACCCATGTCATGCTCAACCTCAAAATGAGAAGCCTCATGGTCAATCTCAACATGACCAAAATCAGTCCCACAATGATGATCAATCTCAAAGTAAACCTCAAGGTGATCAACAAATTGCATATTTCTATCACCCTCCTCCGTTCGATCAAAACCAAGATGATCAGCAACAAGATTAGATTTTGAGTATTTATGAGCTCCTTGGGAATTAAAATGAGGTGATAACTCAACAAGATTTAGACACTGCCAAAGCTAATAAGGGTCTCATTAAAATGATGGAGATCCTTCTCCTAGAGGAGAAAGAAAAGTACTTCCTTGAGTTAGCTAAACAAGGGGCCAAGTTACCCCCAGACTATCAAGTTGAAACAATTGTAGCTAAGGAAGAAGAAACTAAGACTGCAAAGTTGCAAAAGATGGTCCAAGACATGCAAGATCAGATTAGTTAACTTGTGAAGAATAAAGACAAACCCACTCAACAATTTATGATGGAAAGCATTTTCCCTTTCCCTTTTAATAGAAGTCTTCATATGCCACCTTTTCATAGAGGTGTAGAACTCCCTAAATATGAAAAACACTTGGGTGCAACCAATCCCCAAGACTACTTAAGGGAGTTTGGTGCATTGTCTATAGAATTCATGCATGATCAAACATATCTTATGTGCTTGTTTCCTCACAATTTGGGCGGACTAGCTATGGAATGGTTCTCTAGATTGCCTACTGGTATTAAGACTTTTGACAAAATGGCTAATCTTTTTCTCCAACACTACTCACATAATATTCAGCATCCGATCAACATCTGAGATCTGTGCAATTTAAAACAGTGACAAGGAGAATCTTTCCTAACGTTTCTCCAAAGGTGGAGACAATTATGTACGAAGTGTCCTCACAAGCTACCAGAGTCTGAGAGACTCAAAATTTTCTTAGACAATCTTGTCCCAGACTTTGGATACCAAGTGCAATTGCAAGGTCCTCTAACTTTTGATAGTATGATTAAAAAAGCAATGTGAATAGAGGCCTTTATGATCAAGAAGGAAGAACTAACTTTGAATAAGGACAATAAACAAGGATTCTCCACAAAAAAGGATAAAGGAAAGACTGTCAATAAGAATAGAGATGTAGTAAATGATGGAGTGGTGGATAATGTTATTGTGAAGCCCTCAAAGCCTACTTTTAATCTTACTTCTAGTATACAAGTGACTAAGGCTGTTGAAAAGACCACAATGGATAATTAGAAAACTTCAAGATTTGCTAGGAACAAACCTTGGGCCTCTCGACCCAAGCATGAATTCACATCTTTGGGAGAGCCTCTTGATGTGGTATATAAAAATCTTATAGAGAATCAGGTTCTTACTCCTTTGGAAAATTATACTTTTGACCCACAACCACAACCTCATTGGTGGAATGATAATGCTTACTATGACTATCACCAAAACATTGGTCATAAGACATCCACTTGTCTCCAACTGAAGCATAAAGTTCAAGATCTCATTGACAATGGTGACATGCTTGTAGAGAACCATAATAAGAATTCAGACCATCAAGATTTTAAGGATCCCTTCCCTCATCATGAGAAGGGCGAGTCTTCAAATGCCAAGAATACCAATGCTAAAGTCAATTATGCGTAGACTAATAATGACAATGTTATTGGTATGATTGAACCTATCGAGATAGAGTATTGTGACATGATCATTTATAAAGGGAGCAGTGATGCTCCCAAATCTAAGACTCATTTTATCTTGCGTAGTTCTATGTCTCATTCATCTGAATCTGAACAAACTCAAGACTGTGCTAATGTTATCACTCGATCATGAGGAAGAGTTGTTTTGAAAGGTCCTAATGCTTCCACGTTCACTCCAAAGAAAACTGTGGATAAGAGACCTGATACTTCCACATCTTCTCCAAAGAAAATTGCAGATAAGACTATTGTTGGCCCTACCAAAAAGAACATGAAATCTATCCCTACAGCTAGCTCAGCTAGTTATAGCATCTTAGATCAACTCCAGTGAACCAATGCTTAGATTACCATTTTTGAGTTGTTGAAGATCTCACTTGCTCACAGGAAGATTTTGGATAAAGCCCTCACCGAGGCAAATGTTCCCAAGGATCTTGATCTCAACTGGTTCTAGTCTATGGTGGGTCATTTGACTTCACCTCACTATCTATCCTTCTTTGAAGAAGATGATCACTCTTTAAGTCACCCACATAACTCTCCCTTGCATATAGAGGTCATGATAGGCCCTAAATGCATATGCCAAGTGCTCATAGATAATGGTGCTGGTCTTAATATTTTTTCTGCTAAACTATTTACTTAGCTAGGTTATGATGAGAATTGTATAGACCCTCACAAAAATATTACCATCAAATCTTATGATGAGGAAGAACACAAGTCCCAAGGCTTAGTTGTGCTACCTATCCACGTAGGTCTTGTCGAGAGAGATGTTACTTTCCAAGTGCTCAATATTCCTCTTGCCTACAATATCTTGTTGGGTAGGCCTTGGATCCATGAGATGCAGGCTGTTCCATCCACATACCATCAATGCATTAAGTTTCCATTCCACAGGGTGGAAGTCACTGTGCCTACTAATACCAATTTATCTTGCAACAATCTTGTGCAATCTACAGATAGCTTTGTTCCAGCAAATAGAGAATCCACTGAGTTTTATGATGCTAAGCTGAAAGAAATGGAACAAACTTTGAGACTTAAGGATATAGGCATGGGAGAATACCGAATGGAACCTGTGCTATCACTAGCTTCTCTACCTCTATCTCCATGCTCTTATGGGAGACCATCCAAGAATAACAAACTTTCTAATGCTCCTCCTCAAATAGTCTATGATGGTGCCTTTTTTAGGGCCTCTACGCCTTTAGAAGATGAGGATGAAGAAAGAGCTATCAAAGCTTGGATCTATAAAGGAAAAGAAATAGCTGAAACAACTACTCCACCTCCAGATTTAGAGAAAGAACCATATAGTGAAGCCTTCAAGATCATGAAGAACTTAGGTTATAAGGGGAGTGGTCCTATAGGAAAGAATGATAATGGTTTACTAAAACCCATTGAAGCTATAGGCCGCCACACAAAAGATACTAGTGGCTTAGGCTTTAAAAAGACTCCCTTTCATTTGGGAACCAAGAAATTTGTGTTAGCTCCTGAGCCTGAACCTGAACCTGAACAAGAAATTGAAGATGCCACTCCAGAAGTGAATCCAAAGGCTAGCTCTAATGAAGATACATCTCCATATCCTATTCCTCTGGATCTTGCGGCACTCTTTGCTAAACCTGATGAGCCTATCATACCTATCCATATGGTAGAGACATATACTGATACTAATAATGATTCTGATAAAACTTCTTTAGTATACCAATTCACATATGAGGAATGGAAAGCAACACTAAATGATGATCCTAATTTTCAAGGTGAACGATATAGGCCACTACATTTTCAAAAGTACTTTGAACAAGAACAACTTCAGTAAGCTATTAATGCCACAAGGGATAATAATGAGTATGATGATTCTACTAATGAAATTCTCACATCAAGCACTAACTCACATGAATATGAGTTTGACTCTTTGTTTGATGCTACTTATGATGTAGACATAGATACTGTTCATGTGTATAAAAGACTCCTCAAAGTAGATGAAGAGTCTAGCGGTAGGCCACATGAATTAGATGCCACTAGTGTTAACATGTCCTCTACTTCTGATGTAATGTCTTATAGGGATTTGAATGCTCCTTTGGATGAGATCACTCTAGGTCTTGACTTGCTCGTCAATGCTTTTGAGGGTTGTACCATGAACATAGTTGAACCAGTCACTACTCCCCTTTCAATCTGCCATCCTGATATGATAAAATAGAACTCCCCTTCCAAATCCAATGAAGTCCTAACATTCTAGATTGATTATGATCTAGCCTATTACCTCCATGCTATCAAACCTATGATGTCCTCCACCAAAAAAAGTAGTGTCAGCATGACAGAGGCAGATATCAAGTGTCTTAGTCAAAAAATTAAAAGAAGAAAAAATAGATGCTCTGATGGTGAAAACCACTTTGTGGCAGTATCAGAGCCAAAAATAGTAAAAATAAAAGATGTATCCAAAGGTGAAAACCTCTCTAAGGAACCCAAGGATGAGATACTTAATATGCTTTTGAGCCACTTTCAAGAGAGGTCATCAGTATTGATTGAGTTGACATAGCAGATCAATTTGGGTACAGAGGCTGCTCCACAGATTATTCATCTAGCACAATCATTGTCTACTGAAGAAAAAGAAGAGTTCACGAGCTTCTTTTAGAGAAAGAAAATAAACTTTGCATGGACCTACTCTGACATGCCTAGATTAGACCCCAATCTAATAATGCATCATTTGTCCATTGCACTAGGTATCAAACCTGTTAAATAGAAGCTGCAAAAGATGCATCCACACATAGTGCTTTTGGTCAAAATAGTGCTAGAAAAGCTTCTGAAGGCTGGTTTCATAAGAATTATTGATTATGCAGAATGGATTTCAAACATTGTTCCAGTCACTAAACATGATAAATCCATTTGTGTGTGTACAGATTTTAGATATCTCAATAAGGCATGTCCAAAAGATGACTTCCCACTACCTAATATTGATATGATAGTAGATATGACAATAGGATATGAGATGTATTCCTTGATGGATGGCTTTTATGGCTATAATCAAATCAAAATTGTGCTAGAAGATCAAGAAAAGATTGCTTTCACATGTGCCTAGGGCACCTTTTTTTGGAATGTTATGCATTTTGGGCTTAAGAATGCTAGAGCAACATATCAGAGAGTTGTTACTACTATTTTCCATGATATGATGCATAAAATGATGGAGGATTATGTGGATGATACTTTAGTGAAAAGCATGCAGTGAAGAACTCATCTCACAGATTTGGGTCCCATCCTTGACCACATGGAACAATTTAGTCTCAGACTTAATCTGATTAAATGTGCTTTCAGTGTTATTTTTGGGAAGCTCTTGGGTTATATCATTTTAGCTAAAGGCATAGAAGTGGATCCTAAAAAAGTGCAAGCTATTATGGACATGCCTTTAGCCAAGAATATCAATCAAATGAGAGGATTACAGGAAAGGCTACAATCTATCCGGTGCTTCATTTCATAGTTGGCCGACAAGTCATAACCATTTACTAAAACTTTGCATAAGAATGTGACCTATGAATGGAATGAGGAATGTGACAAGGGACTCACTCAAATAAAATAGTATCCTTCTAAACCACCAATTTTGATGCCTCCTATTCATGGGAAGCTGCTTATACTATACATTTCAGCAACAAACACATCTTTGGGTGCTCTCCTAGCTCAAGAAGATCAGAACAACAAAGAGAGAGCCATATACTATATCATCAGAACATTGGTTTCCTATGAAATTAACTCTTCTATCATTGAGAAGGATTTTTTAGTAGTGGTATTTGCTTCTTAGAAGTTTCAGCATTATATGCTAGCTCATACCACAAGGCTTATTGCAAAAATTGATCCACTAAAGTACTTGTTGAGCAAGGCTGCCCTCACGGGTAGATTAGCAAAATGTGTGATGATACTTAGTGAATTTGACATTGAGTATGTGGAGAGAAAATCTATTAACAAATAAGAAATTTTTGATCAGCTGGTGGAAGCTCCTTTGAAAGATCACCAACCTTTGAGTATTGAATTCCCAGATGAATCCATCATGCTTCTCACACATCAATCTTGGAGCATGTTCTTTGATGGATCATTCACTCAGCAAGGATTCGGTGCAAGCATTCTGTTTGTTACACCTCAAAGATACTAATTGCTAAAAGCATATAAAATGTTGTTTCCCTACACAAACAACATAGATAAACATGAAGCTCTCATTAATGGAATGAAGATAGCCCTTGGATGGCGTGTGGATGAGCTCAAGGTCTTTGGAGACTCTCAGTTAATCATCAACCAAGTCAACAATGTCTATCAAACTAAAGATGACAAGCTAATACCTTACAAAAGAATGGTGGATGATCTCAAATAGTACTTTGCACACATTTCTTTCCACTAGATTCCAAGGGCAGACAATAAAGTAGCTGATGCTATGGTCACTCTTGCCTCAATGTTACAAATGCTAAAAAATGACTTCAGACATGAATTCTTGGTGGAGGCATTACACTACCCTGCCTATGATATTCCTAAATCTAGGATGATCTGTTCAGTCATTGGACATGATTCATCCTACTACCACCATATCTTCTCTTACCTTCATGACCAAATCATTCTAGACACCTATACCTAGAATGAAAAGTGTCACCTAATTCATACTGCTTCATGGTATGTCCTCATAAAAAATGACTTGTATAGATAGGGTCTAGACGGTACCCTCCTTAGGTGTTTAGAACCTGATGAGTCCAAACATGTGCTAGCTGAGGTACATGAAGGTATCTATGGGTCTCATTCTAGTGGTCTGACGTTAGCCTAGAAACTTATTAGAGCTGGTTATTACTGGCCGAACATGGAAAAAGAAGCTGTTCAATATGCCAAGACTTGCAAACAATGCCAATTTCATGGAAATCTGATTCATGCTCCTACTCGTGACCTTAGTCCTCTCATCAATTTCTGGCCATTTCAGTAATGGGCTTTTGACTTGGTCAGTCAAATACATCCTTCTTCTTCAAGAGGGCACAAGTTTATCCTCGTAGCCACTGATTACTTTACCAAGTGGGTTGAGGTAGTGCCTCTAGTTATAGCTGATGGCAAGACTATTTCTATGTTCATACTGAACTATATCATTTGTAGATATGGTATTCCCTCATCTATTATCACTAACAATGGGGGACAATTAAAAAATAAGGACCTGACAAACTTATGCACCAAATTTAGAATTATTCAGCACTGGTCATCTATCTATTATCCTCAGGGTAATGAATAAGCAGAGGCTTCTAATAAGATAATTCTAAAAATCTTGCACCAAACAGTTCATAAATCTAGTAGAGATTGGCATCTCCAGATTAATCTAGCTTTGTGGGCCTACAAAACTAGTATCCAAACACCAATAGGGGCCACTCCCTTTGCCTTGGTTTATGGAGTAGAAGTAGTATTACCTATTGAGGTCAAGATTCTGACATTGTGAATCTCTTTGAGGGGCCTCATCACTGATGAAGAAAATAGAATATCCCAGCTTCAAGAGCTTGAGTTACTGGATGAACGTCAGAAGGTGGCGTTCGATCATCTAACAACATACCAAAAGAGGATGTCTAAAGCCTACATTAAGAAATTTAGACAAAGAGAATTCCAAGGGGATGATCTCATCCTAAAAGAGAACCCCAAGAATTAGCAGCAGTGGGTCCAGAAAGGAAAATTTGAACCAAACTGGCTTGGTCCGTATGTTATCACTGCAACATTTGGGTCTGGCACTTATCGACTCTGCACCACTGAAGGAGAATAGCTCAAAGAGCCTATCAACACTCTTCACTTGAAGAAATTCTACAGCTGAGACATTCTTTGTGTGCTCATGTATAGATTTATTGGTCTTGAAAAAATCCAAAAAAATGATATATTGCAAAAAATCCTAAAAATTGCAAAATGTCCTGAAAAAATGATCATCTTAGTGAAAACCTGGTAAACAGGCACTTTGATGTATCTATTATCTTGGTGAAAACCTGGTAAACAGGTGGCTTGATAATAATAATAATAAAATAGAAAATTGAAAAAATACAGAAAAAAAATGAAATATTAAAAAATATAAAAAAATTAAAAAAAAAAGAAGAAAAGTACAAAAAAATTGAAAAAGAAGAAAATGTGCCATTGATGAAAACTTGGTAAACAAGCATCATGGTAGCAAAAATAGAATCTCTGCCAAGATGGTGAAAACCTAGTAAATAGGCACCTCTTGTTTCCTGAAGCTACATCTCATCTCAGCATTGCTTGGCTTTCAGCTTCGTGCTTTAGTTTGCTTTTCCCACTTTCCTACTTTTAGTTCATTTCTTGCTTTAGTTTGCTAGCTCATGCACTTTCCTTTAGTTGTCTTCAAGATTTTCCTCAACTCTTCATGGATTGGAACTAGTTCACACTTGGGGGCACCTTCCTAGTCTAGGGGGCATTTTCCTATCACTTTCAGAAGTTTTGTTCGTGCATCAGTCACTAGCAGTTCCCGCTACGTCTACCTGCTAATGCCTAGCTACTTTTGAGATCTCTCTCCTTGAGGGTCTCTCATGTATTGGTTGCCAGTGGTTCTCACTATGCCTATCTATTGATACTTAGCTCTCGTTCAAACCCCTCTCTTTTGGGATCTCTTCCTTACATTAGTCACCAGTGATTCTCACTGCATCTGCCTGCTGATGTTTCACTCATGCTTTATTCTCTCTTTCGAGAATCTTCCTTGTATTGGTCACTAGTGGTTCTCACTATGTTCACCTACTGATACTTGGTCCATGCTTCAATATCTTCTTGAGACTTCATCTCTCATGACAGTCACCAGGGGTTCTTACTGCATTTTCTTGGTGTCGCTATCCCGTCGAGGCTTCGAATGTTGTTCACTTCTGATTCGACTTCAATCCACTTGAACACAAATATAAATTGAAACTGAAAACTGATTTTGTGTTCCTTTGAAGCGTGTTGAGCTTTTCCTTTGCTTGTTTTTTTGTTTGCTTTTCTTTTTCTTTCTATTTGCTTGTTTAGTTCCAATGATCCAATGAATTCATATAAGAGGGATGTCCATTTGTAAGAGCCTTCATCTTGTATTGGATGGCCATGTGTACCTCAACTCCTTTTATATGGATGCTATGGTGAGGTTGGTTCTTCTCCTTGTCTATTTTGAGTGACTTCTTTCTGCTACAAGTAAAATCGCTAATGCTCATCCTACTAAGTGAACATAAGGGTCACTGTGAGCACTCTTTGGAAAAAGAAGGAACTCTTGTGTGTCTAGTGTGTTTGTTCACAAGACACATTCAGGTCATTCTAGTAATTGTGCTTTGATGCTTATGTTAACTTGCTAAATCAAAAGGAATAGGTGTTCAGGTCATTCTGGCTTCTTGTGCCTTAATGCTTACACCTCATTCCAATAAATCTAAGACTTATGTCATATTCATATTCTCATGATTGCAATGTTAGTGAGGATTGTATGGCATGTTGTGATCATCCTATGCTTAAATGAACTCGATGATGATAAATACGGTGAGTCCAACAACCAAGTCCTAGGGTTTGCATTTTCATTCTAGGCTTGCATTTTAGTTTAGGCTTGCATTTTCATGCTAAGCTTGCATTTGAGACAATATCTTGTTACTCTTTTGATTGCATTCTATTCATTGAAGGTTCTCATCCTTTGCCCTGGTTTCATCTTGGCTGCACAAGTGTCTAGTCCTCAATCTCAATCTTCAAAACATAATCTTTTTGAATAGTAGTGTTAAACACTAAGTTTGCACCCTTTTTTCAAGCTCTCTTGGTCTTAATAACCTAGTATAACATGGGAATCATCTCCAGGTTGTGGGACCTATGCTAACTAAGATGAGACCTCCTGATTCTAGGCTGGTTTCTCTTGGATAATCACCTTAGTTTGCTTCTAATAGGAAAGTAAATCTTGAAGGGAACAGGGATAGAAAGAATGCTGAAAGGGAAATAACTAAAAGAAAACTACCTACTAGGTGATACACTAAAAATATGGTACAAATCACAGTATAGAGGATGAAAGCAATACATAAGCTTAGGTCTAGGAGATCACAACTTACTAAATAGGCTTGCATCAATATTTTATAGAAGGGTCTACAATAGAGAGATGCTATGTAGGGAAAGAGAGAATTTCACAAGGCAATAGCACTCCTAAGAACTTAGACACAAACTATAACCTGCAAATAGACATTCACCTCTGCAATTGGGTATAAGAATGAGACAGATTACCAGGGGTGGAAGTATACCCACAAGGGCATTCAAATCAAATCATTCACAGGAATACACATGAATTGTAGAAAGAAAGAAGGAACATGAACCCTAAGATATTACTGAAAAAATACATATACTGAATTCACTAAGAGACAATTCAGACAAGAAGCATAGGGACATGAAAAATGTCACAAAGTAACTTGCAATATCTGAACAATCAATGAAAGTTACAAACTGCAGAAATTAGAGGGGCAGAAAGAATGCCACAGATAAATTCTAAGAAAGAAAAATCCTTTTACAATTGTCAACTCTGAGCTCTAAAAGCTCTAAAAAACATTATATACATCTCCCCCTTGCACGTAGGTAGGAGTGAAAAATCTAACTAGGGTTACATATATTTGCATGATAAAAACCCTAATTATGTCATATCTAACCATAAATATCATGGAAATATCTCAACCGATCAGATATGATGTCTGCGTACCCATCCCTGTACTGCATTTGCCAGCAAACAAGCCACCTTGATTTATCTACCTCCCTGCAACTCGGGCTCACCATGAATGCTCAAATTGGTACTCTCAAGAAGCAAGAAACAACCCGTGACATTTACCTAGGTCTTCACATCATTTTCCCAACTGCAATCATCCTAGTGACATAAATTCTGAGTTACCCTTGTCGTTTACGGCTCACTGGATCAAATCCTGGTAAAAACCGTGTAGAAAGATTTGAATTTGAAAAAAAAATGGCAAACAGGCTTAGGTTTAAAATGTGAGTGTTGATTTATTTATTTCCTAGTAGATCAGGTGGTCCTCAATAATCTTTATAATAGTCAACAAGCCTTGAAAAGTCTCCAGTCATGTTAGTAGTCTCTTAGCCATTAAGAATCATGCATGTCAGCAATACCTGGTTGTCTGGACCCACTTATCCTAGAAAACTTTTAGTAACCCTTAGTCATTTAGGGAATGTGTGACTGAAGGAAGTCTCCAAGTCATGAAACAAATTTCCTAACTCTGGTCTGATCAAGTGATTCAGTGAATGAAGCATTCCCCAAGTCTCATAATCCTTCGTTGACCCCTGGTTACATTCGGAGAACTGGCCACCAAAGACTATCTCCCATTCGCTAAATATTTTTCTTAACCATGATGCAATCTGGAGAACCCACAACTACTATATTATCTTATTCATTAGAACATTTAGGGCACCGTTAAACTATTACAAGAATAAGTGACCAAACGGAAAACTTATCAGAGCTGCCAAATATCTTGTCAAAGCTGCTAAATTTAGAAGACAATGAAAAATTCATAGTCGATGATTCACTGAATCATCTCACGTAAGACCCACACATGGGCCTACCTAGTGCCACTTATCACCAAACCATTCATCATTTCTACTGAGTCACCTCCGACATAGGACCCACCATACAAGTCCCTTTAATCAGACAGTGGGCGCATGATCTCATAGCCTAAAAAGATCCCATGAGATTATGCACCAACTGTAGATCTTATTTAACTACCACCTTACTTAAGAAATCCAAACCCATGAGGATGCTACCTATAATACTCTACAACCAATTAGAAGTAAGCATGTTAGTGCCTCCTGGCAACATGGACCCATGACCCACTGAGATTCTTATCAGACGGTTGTCGCATGATCGCATGGGCTTGGAAGATCCCCTGCGATTAAGAGACAATCATAGATCTTCATTCTACTAACATCCCTGGAGATCTACTGACATGGTCCCACTGATAGAAATCCACATCACAGCCCACTGACCAATGAAATGTGAACACATCAGACCATGTGGTAGTGGACCCACTAACAATTGAACTCTGTAGACAATGAAGATCGAAAGCCATCGCATGATCGCAAGGAACATTCTTGGTCAATGCGATCATGTGCCAGCCATATATCTATATTCTTCACTTTAACCACTAAGTTGAGACCACCAACCAAACCTTGACCATTCGCTAGATTGCTGGGTGTTAAGGACTAAGCTGCTAGGAATAGGAGAACTTGTGACCAATTAGAGAATAAAGAGCACATTGAAATAGAAATCACTTAAGTGACTGAAAAGGTAATGGTGAAATATAACATGCCATAGGGTTTTAGGGTTTTTTTTGGCTCCAATGGTCATTTTTTAAAATTAAACTTGCAGACCAAGGAGTAGAGATTTACAGAGACCAAGAGAACAGGCAGAAAACCATGAAATTTTTTGAGGTGCTCAGCAGGGTTTGTAGAATATTGGACCTCCCAACCAGTGGCCAAATTTGTATGGGGCAGGAAAATTTGGGTAACATTTTGGTGACTTTTGGTGGATGTCAGCCTACTAGACATTAGATTAGTGGCCTTGACATATTCATTAGGCATGGGGTTATCTTCCTGAGCACAAAACTTCTTGACAGAGAGACAAACTAGAACCAGAGGGACAAAACTGTGCACATGCACTTCTTGGAAAATAGGGAAAACTAACCTAGAAAGAAAGGAAAGGGAGAAAGAAACATATTTATAGAGATTTACAAGGAAGGATTGACCCCAAAGCAAGGCTTCAAGTGGAATCCATTAACTGATATAGGCAAGGCATCTCCTCCAAGAGTTGATAGCTGAAAAGCATTAGGCCCCTTGTACTCTGTAATAACAAATGGTCCACCCCAAAAAAGGGTCAAGCTTTGTGTGTCTGCCAGGCTTTGATCTGAATTCATCCCATTTGAGAACTACATCTCCAACTTTGAAGCTTCTAGCCATGGCTCTCTTATCAAAAAATTTCTTTGTCTAAATCTGATGGAACTCCATATCCTTCATGGATTTGTCTCTGAGTTCCTCTAACTCCATTAATTAAGCATACCTAATTTGTATGGGATCTCCTTCAAATAGGACATATTGAGTGGCCAAGTCTAGAGCTAGTAATTTAGTTGAAATGGATAGCTTAGCCTCTTTTCCATACACTAACATGTAAGGAGAATTCCCAATGATCTTCTTTGGGGCAATCCTATCTAACCATAAGGCAGATTTCAATTTAGTATGCCAATCCCTTTGGTTATCCTGTAGAGCTTTCTTAATTATCCTAATCAGATTCTTATTAGTTGATTCTGCCAAACCATTGCCTTGAGGGTAGTAATTTGAACTAGTATTTAGATAGATGCCATTTCTGATTGCCCATTCTGAGACTTTAAGGCCTATGAATGCCAATGCATTATCTAATATTATGGAGTCTGGAGTGACAAATCTATGAATTATATCATCATAAAAACTTAAGATGACACTCTCATTTGATTCTTTCAAGGCAACTACCTCTGTCCATCTAGTGAAACAATCAGTTGCAGTGATTATCCACTTGTGTCCTGCACTAGATGGAGGGTTGATCATACCAATAAAGTCTATGCCCCATCTCATGAATGGTTGCTCTATTTTGATTGGCTGAAGGGGTAGAGCTACAAGCCTTTCTTTTCCTACAAACATAGCACATTTGATGCATTTTCTCACATAATCATGACTATCCTTGAAGATAGATGGCCAATAGTATCTAGCCCTCATGATTTTAAAAGCAGTAGTCCTAGGAGAAAAGTGACCTCTAGAAGATCCATCATGAAATTCAAATAGGACATCAGCTATCTTCTCTGAATTGATACATCTTAAAAGGACACCATTGTGATCCTTTCTGAAAAGAACCTCATCTATCAAGACAAAGGGAACAGATTGTAACCTATAATATCTTCTTTTTGCTGAAACTAGGCCTACAGGACATTGTCCTGTCTTCAAGTAATGAACCATATTAGGCAACCAACCTGATGCCTTGACATGTTCCTCTGAATCATGTACAACCAGAGATGCATCTATTTATTCTATTTTCTCTAAACTTTCATCCCCTGCCAAATGTTCACAAAGATCTCTTCCTCTAACCAGCTTGGTGGTTTGAATATCAATGTCATAGTCCATCACTTTGGTAATCCAACCAGCTCTTTTTTCATTCAGGTCCTTAGAAAGAAAAAATTCTTTGACACTTGGATGAGTAACTTTCAGGTGTACCTTGCTATGGGTCAATAAATATCTAAATTTTTTAAGACTTTTTACCACAGCAAGTACATGTTTCTCTACAAAAGAGTACCTTTGTTCATACTCTTCTAATCCTTTACTGAAGAAAGCAATAGGCTGTACTAACCCTTCTAAATTTTCTTGAGTCAACATAGCAGATATAGCATCATGACCCCCATAAGCATAAAGGATAAAATCCTTACTAAAATTTGGGTTTAATAGAGCAGGGGCTTTTATCAAGGCTTCTTTGATGGCTTGGAAATTAGCTTTTCCTTCTTTAGTCCAGCTGAAAGTTGAGCTCTTCTTTAACATTGTTGTTAAAGGCTTTAATAAATTTGCAATATTAGGCAAGAAACACCTAACAAAATTAATCTTTCCTATGAAAGATTGGAGACCTTTCTTATGATGTGGCAATGGTAACTCTAGAATGGCTGCAATCCTCTCTAGGTCTACTATAATTCCTTTCTTGGATACTATATATCCCAGCAATTTTCCTTCATGTACTACAAACACACATTTCTTGGGATTAAGAGATATCCCAAATTCTCTACACCTTTCAAAGATTTTCCTCAGATGTTTGATGTGGTCTGCTGCATGTTTAGAATAGACAGTTATGTCATCTAAGTAGGCTAGTAAAAATTTGTACATGAGGCTTTTAAAGGCCATATCCAATGCCTTTTGAAAAGTAGCACCCACATTTGACAAACCAAAGGGCATCTTTTGATAAGCCATCGTTCCCCACTTGGTTGTAAATGCAGTCTTGTATTGATCCTCCTCATTAAATAGGATCTGATTGTATCCTGAATAGCCATCCAATAATGAAAATCTCTCGGATCCAAAGACACATTGTAAAATTTGTTCCATAGAGGGTAATGGATGGTGGTCTTTTATAGAGGCCCTGTTAAGATCCTTGAAGTCAACACATAACGTCAATTCCCCATTTTTCTTCCTAACAGGCACAAGGTTGGAAACCCAACTAGTATGTTTGATGGGGTAGATGATACCACTTTCTATTAATTTGAGCACCTCTTTATGCATAAGTGGCTCAAGCTTGGGATTAATAGGCCTTTGTTTTTGCCTTACTGGTTTGGCATTAGGATCTAATTCAATAGTGTGCTTGGCAAGGGCTGGATCAAAACCTTTGAGGTCTTCATATTGCCATGCAAAAACCTCACTGAATTCTCTAAATAATTGGGTGTGAGCCTGCTTTTCTAAATCAGTGTTTACCTTTCCAAATTGTAAACTTTTACCTTGTTCCAACTCCAATTCAACACAATGTTCTTGTTGAACTATTAGGCCAGCCTTATTCTTCTTGACTTGATCATCCTTGTTGAAGATAGTCTCTAAGGTGACAAGACCTCTAGGCATCTTATTAGACTTAAGTTGTATAACTTAGTCACCATAGTTTTGTGATAGCCTATCTTGGTTATATCTTGAGAAGACATCTTCTTCAAACAAAAATTGCAAAATTTGTTCATCATTGTCAAACAATTGCCAATTAGTATCATGGTCAGGGATAGAGGGTCTGACAATCACTTTGATATGTTGTTGGTCTATTTCTTTTGAAATGCTATTGGGGATGTCATATTGAGACCCTATAGTAGCTAATCTATCTTCATTTTGATTTAGTTTTCTAGGGATATCAACAATATTGAAAGCACAAAAGTCTTCAATCGCATCCCAAACTCTATGTTTGTATGCTTTCAAGGTGTCATTTTTAGTTGCACTTATCCCTCTCACTTGGATAACTACTAACTCACTGTCACCATAAACTTTTAGGGCCTTAAGCCCTCTTTTTCTAGCCCATTCTAGTCCATTTACAAGGCTTTCATATTCTATAGTGTTGCTAGTGTAGGAGAAATTAAATATGAAAGCTATATAATACCTTTCTCCTTTTGGAGACACTAGCATGGCACCACCAGCAGAACCATGTCTACTTCTAGCTCCATCAAAGAACATTTCCCACACCTGATTTCTCTAATCTTCTGAATCAATGTCCTCTTTGTGAAGGTTTGGCTCTATAGATCCATTCTCTTGTATTCAATAAATCCCCAAACTAGCATCCTAGATGACATTTTCTTGGGCTTCAAAAACCTTTTTTGATTCTAGTTCATCTAATAAAATATCAGGGATACTTTCTGTCTTAGTGTTTGCTTCTCTGATAGTTGGGAAATCACTATCATCAAATATAGGATAGTTCACATTGATGGTATTGGGTACATATGGCTCTATATGGTGTGCTGCCAATGATTCAGATTTAATGGTAACTTTGGTACCATATCTTGTGTGAAAAAGCATGTGGGACCAGTCAGAAGAAAGGTAGCCTCCTATTTTGGCTGTGAACTCCCTTGAAAGGCATATGGAAAATAAAGCAGGGAGATCTATGATATATATATCAAGTAGGATAGAGAAATTAGGACTAGCATGAAGGATTAGACTGGTATCCTTAGCCACACCTGTAGTGTTAACTAAGGATCCATCAAGTTGAGTAACATTCTTTTGGAGGGGTTCATATTTAAGTCCTAATTGGTCAACCACTTTTTTGGGCATTACAGTACTAGTAGCTCCACTATCTACCATACAATTATGTACTAAAGATTTTCCAATAATTAAAGATATGTAAAAGGGAGGTAGTTTTGAGTTCCTACCTTGCATGTGATATGCTTTGGAGCTGCAACTTGGAGCCTCCTTTTCTTGATTGGTGTTGACCAACACTGGCTTTGCAACCTCTTTTGTATCCTAAGGAGTAGTCATTTCAGTCATAGCTTTCTTCAAAATCTCAGGTTGCCCTGGAATAGCAAAAGAATCCCACATAGACATGGTAATGTTCACCTTCTTTATGTTGTCTACAATGTTGAAAGATGTCATAGTGTGTACTCTTTGCTATGCTTTTACTATGATGGGCTCCACTTCTTTGAGAGTCTGGCCCTCTTTGCTTGTAATGAAAAGAGCCTTCTTGAATATGATGGGAGTAGCTTGCTATATTGGCTCTGCAGATGTAGTAGCTTTAGTACTAGAGTCTGCTCGCTCCATGTCTTGAGATCTTCTTTTTGACCTTGTGTTGGCAGCAATGGAAGGTTCACCAATAACTCCATTGAAGTCCTACTACTCCCAATTGAAGAGAGTAGTCTCATTATCTTGTGGTTCTTGTTGAGGAACTGATCCACTAGAAGAAGCCTCTGATTGAGCTTGTGAGGCATTTTGAACCATCAGAGCTTGGTTCATCCATCCATTTGAACATGTAGCCTAATTATGAGGCTAATTACAAGGAAAACACCATTCATTGTCCATAACCATATTATTTTGACTAGGAACCATGTCCCTAACCAGATTTGTAGAATTGAGAGGTGTAGGGTTGTATGGTTGGAATGGTCTTTGATTAAAATTTTGTCTTTGTCCTTGATACCCTCCTTGGTATGGTGGCCTATTTGGTTGATAAGGATGTCCCTAATTTTGATATTTTTGATTAGGACCTTGGCCTTATGGCTGAAAGGGTGGTTTGATTTCTTGCCCTTGCCTCTTTAGATTTGTCACCTCTTTAGTCAAAGTTTGCAGAAAATTTTCCATTTCTTGTTGACTAGTTTGTTAGCTATTCTTTATCTCTTGCAGCTCTTGAGAGAAACTTGTTTTTATCTCTTGACCACTGGTACTGGCGTGAGGTGCTAATATGGTGGGAATAGGGGTAAATGGGGGTAGTTTTAGAGGTGCAATGGGCTAAAGGCTAGGAAAGATGGGCATGGGTGGCCTTTTAGCTATCATACCTGCTTGGATTAAACAATTTTCAGCTCTGATAGATATGTCAAAAGCTTGGGGTAAAGAGGTACCACCCATAGATTGGATCATGACAAAAATTTGACCATTCAAAATTTGCAAGAAGTAAAGGAAAGCATGGTCATCTAATGGCCTCACTAAGATTGAAATTCTATTCCATGTCTTGAGGAATCTATTGTTATAATCTGTCATTTGTTCTTGAGGGTCTCTTTTAATGGTTGTCAACTATTCAACCAAAGACAAGTTGTCTAATTTATCCTTAAAATGTTTACTCAATGCATCTCCTAATTCATCCCATGAAGTAATGGAACCAATAGTTAAGGTTCTGAATCATTCAAGAGCCTTACCTTTGAGAGAGGCTGCTAATAATTTGGTGGCCACATCTTCTTGAGTTATATTGTGTATGTTGTAGATAGTAGTCACATCTCTTATATGCCCATAAGCAGTGGTTTGTCCTTCACCTATGAAATCAAGTAGACTCTTTAGTGCCACCAAAGGCACATCATGATGTTGAGAAAATTTTAATGGACTCACTTAGTTGAAAGGTGCAAAAGCAATCTGTCTAGCCATTGTAGGAGCTGAAATCTACTGAGTAGCAACTGTGTGAGTTGTGTTGGATGCTAGATTTGAATCTTCTTCTAGATCTCTAGTTAGAGATCTTCCTCTTCTTTTGAGATGAAAGGGAAAAGGTGTCCTTTTTGAAGTATCAGGTGGTGTAGACTGTACTCTCCTCAAAAGAGATGTTCTTTGGGTTGATCTATCTTTGTAGCCTCTTTCTAGGGGCAACTCTAAAAATTTAGTAGGCTTTGAGCTTCTAGTCTCAATCTTTCTCATAAACTTCAAACAAGTTTAGCCTGGATCTATGAAATTAGTTGAGTTACTAGATATACTTGATAGAAAAATTCTAAAAGCCTATATTATGCAATCATTATATCAAAGATAGTGTAATCTTTTCAAAATGAACTTCTTTTGCTACCAGAAATGTACGCCCAAGGTGAGGTATCTTTGGATTTGAATCTGATCTCGTAACACCTTTGAACATAAATCTTCTCTTAGTCCCACTGGGCATGCCAAAATTATTATGCCCAAGGTGGGGTGTCTTTTGAATTTGAATCTAATCTTAGTTCCACCGGGCATGCCAGAATTATTATACACTAAGTTTGCACCCTTGTTTCAAGCTCTCTTGGTCTTGATAACCTATTATAACATGGGAATCATCTCTAGGTTGTGGGACCTATGCTAACTGAGATGAGACCCCTAGATTCTAGGATGGTTCCTCTTGGATAATCACCTTAATTTTCTTCTAATAGGAAAGTAAATCTTGAAGGGAAAAGGGATAGAAGGAATGCTGAAAGGGAAATAACTGAAAGCAAACTACCTACTAGGTGATACACTGGAAATATGGTATGAATCATAGTATAGAGGATGAAATTAGTACATAAGCTTAGGTCTAGGAGATCACAACTCACTAAATAGGCTTGTATCAATATTTTATAAAAGGGTCTGCAATAGAGAGATGCTATGCAGGGAAAGAGAGAATTTCAAAAGGCAATAGCACTCCTAAGAACTTAGACACAAACTATAACCTACAAATAGACATTCACCTCTGCAATTGGGTATAAGAATGAGACAAATTGCCAGGGGTGGAAGTATACCCACAAGGGCATTCAAATCAAATCATTTATAGGAATACACATGAATTGTAGAAAGAAAGAAGGATTGGGAGCCCTAATATATTACTGAAAACATACATATACTGAATTCATTAAGAGACAATTTAGACAAGAAGCATAGGGACATGAAAAATGTCACAAAGTACCTTGTAATATCTGAACAATCAATGAAAGTTACAAATTGCATAAATCAGAGTGGCAGAAAGAATGCCATAGATAAATTCTGTGAAAGAAAAATCCTTCTTTTACAATTGTCAACTCTGAGCTCTAAAAGCTCTAAAAAACATTATATACATCTCCCCCTTGCACGCAGGTAGGAGTCAAAAACCTAACTAGGGTTACATATATTTGCATGATAAAAACCCTGATTATGTCATATCTGACCATAAATACCATAGAAATATCTCAACCAATCAGATATCATGTTTGCGTGCCCATCCTTGTACTGCATTTGCTAGCAGACAAGCCACCTTGATTTATCTACCTCCCTGCAACTCAGGCTCACCATGAATGCTCAAATTGGTACTCTTAGGAAGCAAGAAATGACCTATGATAGCTACCCAGGTCTTCACATCATTTTTCCAATTGCAATCATCCTAGTGACATAAATTTTGAGCTACCCCTGTTGTTTGTGGCTCACTGGATCATATACTAGTAAAAACACTGTAGAAATATTTGAATTTGAAAAAAAATGGAAAATAGGCTCAGGTTTAAAATGTGACCATTGATTTATTTATTTCCTAGTAGATCAGGTGGTCCTCAATAATCTTTATAATAGTCAGCAAGCCTTGAAAAGTCCCTGGCCGTGTCAATAGTCTCTCAACTAATAAGAATCATGCACGTCAGCAATACCTGGCAGTCTAGACCCACATATCCCAGCAAACTTTTACTAACCCTTAGTCATTCAGTGAATGCATGACTGAAGGAAGTCTCCAAGTCATGAAACACATTTCCTAACTCTTGTCTAATCAAGTGCTTCAGTGAATGAAGCATTCGCCAAGTCTCATAATCCTTCGTTGACCCTTGGTTACATTCAGAGAATTGGTGACCAAAGACTATCTCCCATTTGCTAAATATTTTTCTTAACCATGATGCAATTTGGAGAATCCATGACCACCATATTCACTGATTCGCTAGAACATTTAGGGAACCATTAAACTATTACGAGAATAAGTGACCAAAGGGAAAACTTATTGAAGCTGCCAAATATCTTGTCAAAGCCACTAAATTTAGAAGACAATGAAAAATTCATAGTCGATGGTTCACTGAATCATCTCATGTAAGATCCACACATGGGCTCACCTAGTGCCACTTGTCAGCAAACCATTCATCATTTGTGCCCAATCACCTTCGACATAGGACCCACCATACAAGCCTCTTTAATTGGACAGTGGGTGCATAATTTCATAGCCTCAAAAGATCCCATTAGATTATGCACCAACCATAAATCTTATTTAACTGCCACCTTACTTAAGAAATCTAGACCCATGATGATGCTACCTATAATACTTTGCAACCAATCAGAAGCAAGCGTGTCAGCACCTCCTAGCAACACAGACCCATGACCCACTAAGATTCTTATTGGATAGTTGTCACATGATCGCATGGGCTTGGAAGATCCCTTGCGATCAAGCAAAAACCATAGATCTTCATTCTACTAACATCCCTGTAGATCTTCTAACACGGTCCCACTGACAGAAATCCACATCACAACCCATTAACCAATGAAACATGAGCATGTCAGACCATGTGGTAGTGGACCCGCTAACAACTAAACTCTACAGACAATGAAGATCGACAACCATCGCATGATCATGAGGAATATTCTTGTCCCATGCGATCATGCGCTAGCTGTAGATCTAAATTCTTCACTTTAACCACTAAGCTGAGACAGCCAACCAAACCTTGACCACTTGCCAGATTGCTGGGTGTTAAGGACTAAGCTGCCAAGAATAGGAGAACTTGCGACTAGTTAGAGAATAAAGAGCACATGGAAATAGAAATCACTTAAGTGGCCAAAAAGGTAACAATGAAATATAACATGCCATAGGGTTTTAGGGTTTTTTGGCTCCAATGGTCATTTTTTAAAATTAAACTTGCAGACCAGGGAGTAGAGATTTGCAAAGACTGGGAGAATAGGTAGAAAACCATGAAATTTTTTGAGGTACTCAACAGGGTTTGCAAAATATTGGACCTCCCAACCAGTGGCCAAATTTGTATGGGGCAGGAAAATTTGGGTAACAAGTACTTGTCATTTATTGTGATAATCCTACATGAGATGATTAGTACCATATACATTACATATCCATTGCATTTTCATTTCATTTCAATTTGCATTCATAAATTTATTTGCATCTGCATATACATGTGCATCCACTATAAGCATAACTCAAATCATACATTACACATATGCATACATTCTATCCATCTATCACTACATTTCATATTGCATCATCATTAAAATAACCATGTGCATATTCATATTCATAAAAAGAAACATGTGCATTATATTTTCATACATCTAAGCATATAGAAACATCTCATAAACATTAATATCAAAGAAATATAACAAGTACAAGGATATCAAACTATTGATCTCATATATATATCTTGAATAATGTCATGTACAAAAGAGAAGGTGCTACTTGAGCACAGTATAAAAAATGGGCTACAATGTACAAAGTATATCAAAATATGCTAACTAGATCCCGCACCACCTAGAGGAGGTGGTGGAAATGGTCTCTATGGAAGAGGCATCGACCATTGTGGAGGTGCCTGCTATGGGGGTGCCTATGGTGCCTACTATGGTGGTGCTTGTGGGGATGTTGGTGGAGGTGCCTGCGGAGCTCTAGCATAATTAGCAAAGGGTGGTACTTGCTTCAATAGATCTAGAACAACCCCATAGTAAGCTACATAGTAATAAGCTACTTGAGAAGCCTTGTATCTAGTCTCAATCCTTGATCATGCTAGCTCCTCTTGTAGTTGGTTGATCTCAATGTCCCTGTCAGCTACCTGGGTATCCTCTTTGATGGCTCAAGTTTGATAGTCATCCCGCTTTTGTTGGACCTGTCTCACCCTCTCATGGCTCTTCCTAAGAGACTCCTATAGCTATGGTGTACCTACTCCTGCCAGAATGTCAAGCATATCAGTATCATCATCAGGTGCCTACTATGATGTATCACCTATCTGCTACCTAGTCGACCTCTATTGGGCCCCACTACCCCTGAGCTCCTACATTTGAACCCATGGTCCTGGTAGGGATACTAATCTATCCAAATCATGGTCTCAACACTATTTGTTGCTTCTATCCCTACTGTGCAACCTACTACTATTCAGGCTGCTAAACTAGTGGTTGCTAGGCTAGTGGCTACTGGGCTAGTGGCTGCTAATTTGGTACTTGCTGCTGCTATGCAGGCTACTACTGTGCTCCCATACCAATAGGATTAGTGAATCTAGGATGAGGACATGCAATCAACTGGTCCCTGTATGGAAGTGTCACCCTTGCATTGGTGACATCTACCATATAGTCCCATCATGCTATTGGAATGTGTGCCTCTATCACACACTACCCTAGATCCAATCTAGCATGCTACCCCTTCTCCTCATCAGAGAAGTAGGCATATGGGAAGTACGCATGTGATAGGTCTTGCTACCTACCAAACTGGTGGAGGACACATGTAACAAGGAATCTCTCAATAATGGTGACACTCCGTCCAATTAGTGGACGAGATAGAAACATGAAGGAAAGCTCTCTCTGAGCATCATCCCAGGGCTTAGTGGCAACCCAAGGTTTCTAGACTATATCTACCATGTCATCCAACTATCCTCTCCACTACTCCATCTTACCCAGTAGAGGCTAGGTCATCGGGCCTATGTACCTATAAATATAAGGCTTAAGAGCCTATTTTGTGTCATGATAAATAGGCTTGCAAATGGGGAGATGCTCCCAGGCCCATATCTATAAGATGAAGACACCTGCTACCATCGTCCTCATGCTATGACATATTATCTCATGCATCTCAAGATACATGTGGGCTAGCATGCACTCACCCCATCTGAATGTGATAGCTGGCCTCTCCAACATCCATCACAACATCATACCCCAACCGCACTCTAGACCATGCTGACCTCAATCTGGAACAAGGTAGCAGCTCAAAAATATAGCAAGAACAATGACAAATGGATGAGCAGCGCCATGCCTACTAATCAAATCATTCTAGGAGATGGCCCGACCCATCACTAGATCATCTTTGAAGATCATCCTCAAGGTTACTATACCCTACCGTGATTGTGTCTCGTACTCTACTCGAGCACCATGGATAGGTATCTACAAAATCCTATATATGTCCTTGAGAGTCACAGTCATCTCCCCCATCAAAAAGTGGAAAGTGTTTGTGTCTGAATTGAAATGCTCTATGAGTGCACCAAGAAGATCATGATTTACCCTAATGTCAGGTAAATCACACAAGAATCCCAATTGAGTCCCTCAATGTGAGCACTCTCTGCATCTGTTAGTCTCTGAACCAATGTGGTGATAATAGGATGATGTGTCCTGAAGGAAACGTTGAGGAAGTCAACCTACAAAGCAAGCAATGACATTGGATTAGTATCTTAACATGATGGTTTTCAACACAACAACAACAAATGCAGCAAGGAATCTATCCTAGACTTGACTCTGTGACACTCTACTTGGCTGATTTTATGCTAATTTGACAAACTTTGACCAAAAGAATTCAAACTTTCCAGCAACTTTTCGCATGAGGAAACTATTTCCTCATGTGAGACAAGACTTGACCTTGCGTGAACTGGAGAAATCTCACATGGGACCAGCTTTTAGCTCACATGAGCTTCTAGATAGAGCCCACGTGAAGAAGACCTAACTCATGTGAGGAAACTATTTCCTCACACGAAGGGAGATCTACGCCGACGTGAGGAAACTACTTCCTCATGCGAGATTGGTAGAATATGACCTAAAACTATGCTAGATCATCCTAAATTGACCTAAAAAGTGGTACGAATTGAAATGTAAGGAGGTTTATGGGCTACTTATAGGTGCGTCATACTCCACTGGCTGAGTGCATCATTGGGAGCACTCAAATCGATGCATATGTAGTAGAAGACCCTCCATTTCTCTCTCAGAGCTCAAACCACAAGAAGATGAAGGTGAATCATGAATTGAAAATGACCCCTCTGGGCCTTATATACTTTTGACCTAATTTTCAAAAGTGCTCTATTTTGCACAAAAATTGCACCCTTGGCTAAATCGACTGCTCTGAATCCATTTTCAGGATCAAAATTGAGATCTAACATCTCTAGATAGCTCAAAATCATGTTTCAAATTCTAGAACCCTTTTGGGATTGGACGCTTATGCAGTCAGTGTTCTGGCATCATCTTCCTTCCAGACCCTCATCTTTGCATCATGTTCTCAAGATCTTTTCTCTTTTCATCAAAGTTGACTCTAGTCAACCATGGTCAACTATGGTCAAACTTGGTCAGCAGGACCTCTGCTTTTCTTTGATTTGCTTCTGCAGCTTCTCAAATCTAGTTTACTTGCTTCTACTCTGCAACCTCTTATTTTCAATCATCCTTTTGATATGTCATCTTTCAATTTCACTCGCGAGGGAGCAGGATGATTACATCATTTGAATCTTGTTGAAAAAAATTCTTGAATCAGTATGATCTGTATCATCAGTTCTCATTGCTAGGGGCATCTCGGTGCCTCACATATTGCTATCTGGTTATCTATCTTTTAGGTATCTAAGAAATCTAACTCAGATCCTCGAGGATCAAGCTTCATTCTAGAGATGGTTCTCGAAATCTTTTAGGTATTTGGGCAATCTAACCCTAATTCTTGGGAGTCAATCTTCATTCTAGAGATAGCTCTTGAAATCTCTTTTAGACCGTTATTTGGGCAATCTAACCCAGGTCTCGAAGGGCTAAGTTTCGTATTGGGGCAATCTAACCCTGATTCTGGAGATAGTCCTAAGTCTACATCTCTCATCAATTGGTATTGGGGAAATCTAACCCTGATTCTGGTTCTCTCAAGACCATTATCCGGGCAATCTAACCCAGGTCTTGGAGGGATAAGCTTTGTATTGGGGAAATCTAACCCTAATTCTGGAGACATTCCTAAGTCTGCATCTCTCATCAATTGGTATTGGGGCAATCTAACCCTGATTCTGGTTCTCTCAAGACCATTGTCTTCGCAATCTAACTTAGGCTTCAAAAAATCATGCTTTGATCTGTTCGGTGTCTTGGCAACCTAACCTAGACTTCTGAATTTCTCATCATCTATCACTTCAGACTATTCTTTGAATCAACATGCTATTCACACATCAATTCAAAGAGGGGCAAATGTAATACCCCAAAATTGGCACCTAATAAATTCAATCATTTTTGGTGCATTTTCATTAATTTTACATCTCCAAAGTCCTAGTTTCCTAGGCAATTTTCTATCTCCTACCTGACTTAATTCGACTTGATGTTGATTGCAAAAACCCTTCAAATGTTATAATTAATTCCTAAAGTCTTCAACTTTTATTAGCTAAATCGCCCCTATGATAAGTTAATTTAATTTTAAAATTCCTAAGTGCTTTAAATTAAATTAAACCCACCCCATTTGGCTAATATACATGAAAAGGAATTAATAATTACTTGTTATTTGAATGGACACTCCTTTTTGAATTAATAATTCATAATATTCGAAAGGTCACCCTGTGTGGCATTTTCCATTCTTTTAATTAAGTAATTTATGTCTTTTTGTCTCAAATGGGAATGAAGAGTCAGGAGTTTCAAATTAAGAACCCCTTGATTCTCTTCCTAGGCTTGTCTATTTAATGAGCCTCATTTCTTCATTCAAGGGAGCAATTTTTGAGAGTAATTAAACTATAGTATTTTTATGTCTCAATTTCATTAATTCAAAGCTTTTATTGCATTTTAGTATAATTTTCATTTAGTTTAATATTGCATATTCATTATATTTAGTCTGCTTATTTTCTCATAGCTTAATCTAATCTCATATTTCTTTTCAAGTACTTTAGATTAAATTGCACTTCATATCTCTTTCAAGCTCTTAATATAATTGCATCTTCATTCTTAGTTTTAATTGCATCTTCATCTTAGCTTTATTTCATTTTGTTCAATCTTCATGCTTTCAAATCCTCCATTGTAGAATTGGTCTTATGGTTGTTGGCTCTCATCCTGAGAGTAATTAAACACCCCGTCTACATAGAAGGCAACAGGTCACCTCACCATGGATTTCGGATTGAGTAATTCATACTCTCTCTCATAATTCGATCATGTGAGTAATGACTATGTTGCATGTGTAGTTGGATTAGAGGTCCACATTCGACTATATACAATGAGGACTTTGAATGTGTCAAAAGGAGCTATTAAGGATTTTAGGAGTTGTACTTCTTGATGCTCATTCTATTGTTGATTGGTGTACTTTAGCATTGTCACAAGGGGGGACTCTTGATTCTATAGTGCATAGATTCTTTTGGTTGGTTGAGGAGGGAACTATAGGAGATAGATTGGATTGTCAAATAGTGAAAGACTCTTAAAAAATGCATTCATTCCGAAGCTCCAATAGTAGCACATGGACCTTTTGGACATGAGAGTTGGCTTGTTTTTGCCCCATGTGTTTTTAGTATGATTGGGATCATTGTGAGTCAAGTGAGTGGGTAGATACATGGGTTCCACAGTATCTAACTCCTTTATCTTTGACAATCTCTATAAGAAATGATGACATGGACACTTTAGTTGAGTATGACCATCTTTCAGATCTTCTAAAGCCAAGAGATGTTTTTGCATTGGTTGCACCACAAGGGAATGATGAGAGGTCAAATTATTGGTTAGCACATTATGTATGAGGTAAAGAGAAGCTTGTACAACCAATGATAGATGGTGATGGGTTCACATATCCTACTAGTTCAGTTGTTGTTGTAGGAACATGGCCACAAACATACATGATTAGAAAGAATGGAATTCCCACATTTGAAGACTACGAGAAGCAAAAAAATATTCTCATGTATTCACACCTTGTTATAGCAAAAAATGTCAAGTTATCAAAGCCTCAAGGAAGACCAAAGATAAAAGAACTTTGGACTATTACTACTGCTGATCATGAAGCACTATTGGAGACCTTGAAGCAAAGAGATGACCATTTAGGAACACTTGACTAGGTAATGAGTTAAATTAGTGCATTGTTTTCTAAGTTTGTTAAGCTTAATTTCAATACATTAATTTCACCTTTCTTAGATTGTATTTGGAGTCAATAAACTTGGTTTTGTATGTGGATTGTAACTTGTGTAGGAGCACCTATGAAGATGCCTATGGTCACCATGGATCCAATCAGAGATAGAAGGACAAAAGGATCCTTAATGGTTAATTGAGATCTTTTGAAGCCTATAATGGCAATTTGTAACAATCAATTTGATTTAAAAGTTAAATGTCCTAGAAGTCTTGATAAGGACTTATGACCAAAATCATGTATGGGTGGCCAATAGTGGCAAGAAGGGATCTTACATGTCATTTAATTATGTCATTTGCATGGTTTGAATTCTTACATGTTTGATTGTTGTTTCTAATGATTTAAGAATATTATTTTTTATCATTTCAAACAATCTATAGAATTTAAACCTCAAACATAATAAGCTTCACAGTTCAAATTTCACAAGCTTAATCATGATTAGTTTCACAGTTCAAATTTCAAACATACCACTAACAGTCATTGCAACAAAATTGGGTCAAGAAAAGAAGTGTGCATGCTTTCCCATTTGGTTCTTCTCTTGTTTCAGAATGAAAACCTAATTATTTCCATTGTAGACAAGGACATGTTCCCAAGGACTACTTACTCAATCTATAAAATACAACTACTTGTAGGCTGCCCAGTGTACCATAATGCATTATGTGTTTAATGGTCTGCAAGTGACATGCTTTATGAGTTTGCATGGGAGAGTAAAAGGGTTAAATTTTTAATTACTGAAAATGGTGTGGACTATAAGTTTGTGGTTCACTTTCATGACATTGTAAATGCTAGTGACAACCTGTTCTGCCCACAGAGTCACCAGAATGGGGTTGTATGCCAAAATTTGCAGTGAGGGTCAGTTGAAAGTGGCTCAACAACGTATCTTTCAAACCATCTAACATTGCATCAAGCCATTTTCTCCATTGGCTCTGGTTGGCTGGGTAAATGCTAGTGACAACCCCGTTCCACCCATGGCATCACTGGAGTTCTCATGACCATGCTCGACCCAAGTAACCCCAAGGTGCACTAAGCATGATTGAGCAATGATCTTATGGTGCTCATATCTCATACCTCATGAGAGGTATTGACAAACTATCAAGGGCTACAAGATCATGTTTCCAAGGTCTACAATAACCTCTCTCAATTTTGGGTGATTCGACGTCGTTTGCATTTGGCAAGATGATCTTAGTCGATGCTAAAACTTGCAGTGAGGGTCAGTTGAAAGCAGCTTAGCAGTGTATCTTTCAAACCATCTGACATTGCATCAAACCATCTGATCCATCAGCTCTAGTTGGCTGGTTAAATGCCAGTGACAACCCCATTCTGCCCATGGAGTCACTAGAATGCTCGCGACCACGCTTGACCCAAGGGACCCCAAGGTGCACTAAGCACGATTGGGCAGTGATCTTCTAGGGCTTGTATCTTAGACCTCATGAGAGGTATCAAAAAACCATTAGAGGCCATGGGATAATGTTTCCAAGGTCTACAATAATCTCTCTTAGTTCTAGGTGATTCAACTTTGTTTGCATGTGGCAAGACGATCTCAGTCGATGCCAAAACTTGCAGTGAGGGCAAGTTGAAAGCGGCTCAGCAACATATCTTTCAAACCATCTGACATTGCATTGAACCATCTACTCCATTAGCTCTAGTTGGCTAGGTAAATTCCAGTGACAACTCTATTCCACCCATGGAGTCACCAGAACACTCGCGACCATGCTCAACCCAAGTGACCTAACATCATAAGTGCTACATTTCTCTGTGCATTTAGTAAACCCCAATATGATGAGTTATATACATAGTGTGTGTTGGAAAATGAAATTAAAGCAATTGTTGTATTGTAATTGATGTCAAACATTAACTGGTAAGACTATTGCTATTTAAGAAAGTACTATATCTATTTGAGTGTTGCTAAGGGGATAGGCAAGGTTGGTAACAACAACACCTAAGGAAAGGTTGAGTTATCTTGATACTTCAATGAGTACTTGATTATGTGGCACAATGATAAGATAATGTATTATTTATCTAAGTAAGAGTGAAGAATAAATTGGTAGGCTTAACTGAGAAAAAGTGAAGAAATCTAGTTTAAGTTGAGTGTTGTTTGTGTCCACTGAGCTAGTATATGCCGAGTAAAATCAGTGTTGACCGAGAACTAGTTAATTGCCGAGGAAGACAGTGTTAGCTGAGGGAACAATTTATGTGGTGACTGAGCTTTCCAGAGAAGACCAAGAAGTTGGACACAGTATTGACCTAGCGTTAATATTTTTCATTTGAGGAAGAATTTAGATTTCTAGTTGACATCATTGAATTCTTGGATTCTGTAAAATGTGTTGACTTTATTTATTTATTGTATGAAACATTTAATACTATAAAACATTTTATTGTAAATATTTAAGAGATTCAAGATATTTCAAAAGGATGGCTGAAGAACATAATGTAGGATGGATTTGATGAATTTGACCTAACCCTAAGATCTATGAAGGAGATTAAGCAGTAAAAGATGTATTGACCTAATAAAGGTAGTATTAAGGAAACCTAAGCGAGAGGTTGAAAAAAGACAGAAGTGGATGCTGGAAATATTGTTGATATTATTGACTGTCTAAACAAAAAGGCTGAAGGAGAAGTGTTGTGATCACTTGAAGGGTTCTGAGTAGATCAGTGATGGAGATGGAAAAGGTTCACAGTCAGTAAGCCAACATATGTGTACGAAATTGGATCTAATATTTGCAAAGTGAGTTGTATGTTTCTCAGATGAATATTACTGCTACTTTCTAACCATTGTAACAGTCAAAATCCTTTTAACAGAGGTTGACCTAATAGTCATAGGTATAAATCCTTTGAACAAGGTTGCATTCTAATGGAGTGTATGTAAGTCCTATAACAAGGCACATTTTTAAAAGAGTGGTTTAAATCATTTAACTGGGTCACACCTGACAGTGTGTTTGTAACCTTTTATAGGGTTGGCTTTTCACCAAGCTCACTTCAAAAGAGTGAACATAATAGTAACATGTTACAAAGCAGTTTTTCCCAAATTGGGTTTCCACTATAAATCCTAGTGTTGATACTCATGTGAATGTTTTGGTTTGAACATTTTTATGTTTTACAAGTTAGATGCTATTGGATAAGTGGACTGTACTGTTATATGTTTTTGTTATGCAATTAGTAATGACCAAGTAGGTGTTGGTTATTAGATCTGATTTGTTGAAGAGTTTAAAGTTTGTTTTATACATCTGTACCTAAGAAAAACTGATTCACCCCCCCTCTCTATTGTTCTAAATCATATTAAAAATTGGTATCAGAACTATTGGTGCTTACTGAGAACAAGTTTGAAGGTACTTGAAGCAAATGATCAAGATGTATAAGGAGGTACCAAAGCTGAATAAAGAAAACTTTCCTGCATGGAAAAGCTTGATGAAGCTACATCTGGCCAGTATTGGTGATTCTACAAAGTATTAAATTGAGCATGAATATGTCACACTTGTTGCCCCTCTGACTACCGAGGAAATGAAAGCTAAATAAGAGCACAACCAAGCAATGTTGGAGATTGTGTCTGCCCTAAGTTATCTAGAATTTGAAGACATTAAAGATTGCAGTATAGAAAAGAAAATGTGGGGCACCCTTGAAAGTATTTATGGCAGTGATGTGAACATGTTGAGAGCAAAAGCTGAGAGCCTAAGAGGTAAATTTGATGAAATGAGAATGCAAGAAGGTGAGTATATTGCACAATATTGTGGTTGAATAAAAGAAGTTGTAAATGATATTAGAGGAGAAAATGGAACTATTGAGGATGAAACTGTAATAGGAAAAGTATTGAGAACTCTGTGTCCTATCTATGCAATCAAAATTTCTATAATCCAAGAATCTAGATGTAACTCTCCTAATGCCCTTACTTTATAAAGTTTGGTTGGTAAGCTTACTGCTTTTGAACTTTCTAACTATGATAACTTCACTATTGGTAGTATTGAATCTTCTTTTAAGTCACAAATGGTTCTGAATAAGTCAAATAAGGAAAAAGAAAGATGCATCAATGAAAGTGAAAGTGAAAGTGATAGTGACAGTGGCACATCTGATGAAGAACTTGAGGATCTAGAAGCTCTTATGGCTAGAAGACTAAAAAGGGGAAAAGGAAGGTACAAAGGTAAACTCCCTATTATATGTTTTTCATGTAATAAAGTTGGTCATACAGGTGCTAGGTACCCTGACAGGGATAATAAGGATGAAGAAAGAGACATCAAGCATAAAGGAAAAAGAGAAGATAGAGGTTACTGAAGATACAAGGACTACAAAGGGAAAGGTAAGAAATCCTGCTACATTGCCGAAGAAGAGACTAACACTGATAGTGATGATTTTGAAATTGAAGTTGTCTATGTTGCAATGAAAGATGAATCTGACGAGGATGAGAAAATTGCATTGATATCTTATGTGGGAAAAAATGATAAATAGATTATTGATAGTGGTTGTTCACATCATATGACTAGAGATAAGAGTAAGTTTGATACCTTCAATCATTATAAAGGTATAAGTGTGAAATTTGGTAATGATGCACCATGTCCTGTTAGAGAAAAATGATTGATTAAGATGACTGATAAGATCACTTGTGAAAATGCTTATTGGGTTGAGGGTCGTAACTATAATTTTCTAAGTGTTGTACAACTTAATATCACTGGCTACCAAGTGGAATTTCATCACAGGAAAGCCAAAATATTTGATGCCATAGGTGAACTAATTGGAAGTGGAGAACATACATGAGGTAATTTGTTCTATCTAGACCTATCTGAAGAAACATTTATGATTACACAACTTGATGATATTTAGTTATGGCATAAGCGGTTATGTCATGTTAACTTTGATAATCTGGTAGAAATTAGCAAGAAAAAGAAAGTGAGAGCTCTACCTAGATTGAAGAAGCTTGAGAATGTAATGTGCAAAGAATGTCAGTTGGGTAAGATGACTAAGTCTAGTTTCAAGAGAAAAACCTTTACTTCTAAGAATATCTTAGATTTGGTTCATACTGACCTTTGTGGACTGATGGGTGTACAAAGATATTGTGGTGCTAGATATTTTATCTTGTTTGTTGATGATTATACCAGAATGATACATGTAATGTTCTTAAAAGAAAAATATGATGCTTTTCAATTTTTTAAGTGGTATGTGGCTAAGGTTGAAAAAGAGATAGGTAAAAACTTAAAGTGTCTGAGATCTGACCGAGGTGGAGAATTTACATCAAATGAGTTTAATCTATTTTGCAATGATAGAGGGATCAAAAGATAGATGTCTACACTTAGAACTCCTCCACAGAATGGTATACCAGAGAGAAGGAATAGATCTATCTTGGACTGTGCAAGGACATTAATGATTGAAAAGAATGTTGCACAAAAGTATTGGAAAGAAGCTGTAAGTACAACTATTTATACTCTTAACTGATTATAGATCAAAAAAGGTACAAATCTGACACCTTATGAATTATGGCATGGGTATGCACCAAATGTAAAGTATTTTAGAATTTTTGGAAGTGCTACATATTGAAGGATAGTAGGAATGGAAAATTTGATGCTAAAAGCGATGAGGGTATTTTCCTAGGCTATTACACAAAAAGTAAAACTTATAAGTGTTTGAATTCTAACACTAAAAAAATTGTGGAAAGTGTGAATGTCAAAGTTGATGAGTATGCAGAGAAAAATGAAGCTGGCAGTAATAGAGAACTAGAAGATGATAGATCTTTTGTGTATATAGAGGAAGAAGAGGCAAGTGACAGATCTACACTGGATGTTGAGTCTCAAGTGAGCAATGCCGAGCATCAAGATAACAATTCCAAGAGAGGAGAAGAACATGCTGAGCGATAGGAAGAAGCTCTTAAGTATCAGGAAGAGGTTGCCAAGAATTCAGAAGCTGAATCTGACAATCTTGTTGGTGAACCTGATTAGCAAAATGAAAGAAGAGTAGAACCTATTCTAGCACAATATGTTAGAAAACATCACAATCCTAAATAGATTATTGGAGATAAAGATATTGGAATTTAGACCAAAAGAAAGGCAAGAGATCAAACATGTTTACTATGTGAATATGAGCCTAAGACAAAAAAGAAGGCATTAGAAAATGAAGACTGGATAGAAGAAATGAATGAAGAGATAGACCAGATAGAGAAGAATGATACCTGGACTCTGGTGCCAAGACCAAAAGATAAGAATGTCATTGGGACAAGGTGGGTATTTCATAATAAGATGAATGAACATGGTCAAATCACAAGAAACAAGGCTAGGCTAGTATGCAAAGGCTACACACAAGAAGAAGGAATAGATTATGGGGAGACATTTGCCCCTGTAGCAAGATTGGAAGGAGTCAAAACTCTGCTTGCATATGCTGCCTATAAAGGTTTCAAGGTATACCAAATGGATGTCAAGTCTGCATTTTTAAATGGTATATTGGAAGAAGAAGTATATATTTAACAACCAGAAGGATTTGTTGATCCAAACGGAAGACACATGGTTTGCAAACTGAATAAAGCATTGTATGGACTAAAGCAAGCTCCTAGAGCATGGTATGAGAGATTGCACAACTACCTAATACAGATTGGACTCTCAAGGACAAATGACACAAGCAATCTATACATGAAAGATGAAGAAGGTAAAGGAATCTTGTTGGCTAATATCTTTGTAGATGATATTATATTTGGTGGACAAGATGCCTTGTGTAATAAATTTTCAAATGAAATGCAAATTGAATTTGAAATGAGTATGTTTGGGGAGATCAAATTTTTTGTTGGTTTGCAAGTATATCAAATGGAGAAAGGAATTTTCATCACCAAGTCTAAATATGTTCATGAGATACTGAAAACCTTTGGTATCGAAGATTCAAGACCAGTAAGTACTCCCATGGCTATTGGACATAAGTTGTCTAAGAATGATGATGCTTTAGAAGTTAACTAGACTTTGTATAGATCTATGATCAGAAAGCTACAATATGTTGTACATGGAAAACTAGATATTGCATTAGCTTTTGGGATTGTGGCAAGATTCTCTGCCAATCCTAAGGAAACCCACATGATGGCGGTTAAAAGAATAATGAGATATTTGAAGGGAATTACTGACTATGGATTATACTATAAGAAGCATGAAAAATTTGAACTGAGAGTGTATACAGATGCTGATTGGGTAGGAAATGTAGATGATAGAAAAAGTATTAGTGGTTGAGTTTTCTTTCTTAGACAAAGATTAGTTTCCTGGACAAGCAAGAAAAAAAATTGCATTTCCCAATCTACTGTTGAAGCTGAGTATGTGGCTGCAACTGTGAATTGTTCAAATTTGATATGGATAAAGCAATTATTGGTAGGAATGAAAGAAGAAATCACTGAACCAGTTGTCATCTTCTGTGACAACACAAGTGCTATCAACATCTCTAAAAATCCAATGATGCACACAAAGACCAAAGACATTGCCATCAAGTATCATTACTTGAGAGAACTGATACAAGATAAAGAGGTCCACATGGAATATGTGAATACAAAGGAACAATTAGAAGATATATTCACTAAAGCTTTACCTAAAGAGGCTCATGAATACCTGAGAAGTCAATTAGGGGTCCTTCCCCTAATTGAGGCTGCCTAGTCAGGCTAGGAGCACTGCATCAAATGTGCTGCAAAGAACATATAACAAATTGATGTAGAGATAGGTCACACTTTAGGAGCAGCCTAGGGTTGTGAAGAGCATGAAAAAGTTAGAATAAGTCATAAGCAAGATGATAGAGGGAGAAATATTATACTGAACTGAAAGGATGATATCTACATCTACATGATGTATATTTTTGTTGCTTCTTTGGCATTTTTGTCAAAGAGGGAGATGATGACAAATGAATACACAGAGTGAGAAGATCAAGATAGTGGGAGAAATTTAGTGGATGGTCAAGCATGGATAATTAATTCTGTATTGGAATGAAGCTAAGGATATTATAAATTTCTCTAATGGACAGATAAGCTTTTTGGATTGGTTGGTAATTCATGTGATATTCATATGGTGTTTCCATCTATGACAAAGAGGGAGATTGTTGGAAACTACAATTGAAGCAATTGTTGTATTTTCATTGATGTCAAACCTTAACTAGTAAGACTATTGCTATTTAAGAAAGTACTATATCTATTTGAGTGTTGCTAAGGGGATAGGCAAGGTTGGTAACAACAACACCTAAGGAAAGGTTGAGTTATCTTGATACTTCAATGAGTACTTGATTATGTGGCACAATGATAAGACAATGTATTGTTTATCTAATTAAGAATGAAGAATAAACTGGTAGGCTTAACAAAGAAAAAGTGAAGAAATCTAGTTTAAGCTGATTGTTTGTGTCGACCGAGATAGTATATGCCGAGTAAAATTAGTGTTGACCAAACACCAGTTAATTACCAAGGAAGATAGTGTTAGTCAAGGGAACAATTTATGTGGTGACCGAGCTTTCTAGAGAAGACTGAGAAGATGGACATAGTATTGACCGAGCATCAATATTTTGCATTTGAGGAAGAATTTAGATTTCCAGCCGACATCGTTGAATTCTTGGATTACGTGAAACATGCTGACTTTATTTATTTATTGTATGAAAGCATTTAATGCATTGTAAAACATTTTATTATAAATCTTTAAGAGATTCAAGATATTTCAAAAGGATAGCTGAAGAACATAATGTAGGATGGATTCAATGAATTTGACCTAACCCTAAGATCTATGAAGGAGACTAAGCAAAAAAAGATGTATTGACCTAATAGAGGTAGTATTAAGGAAACCTAAACGAGAGGTTGAAAAAAGAGAGAACTGGATGCTGGAAGTATTGTTGATGCTATTGACTATCTAAGTAGAAAAGGCTGAAGGAGAAGTGTTGTGATCACTTGAAGGGTTTTGAGTAGATCAATGATGGATATGGAAAAGGTTCACAACCAGGAAACCAACATATGTGTACGGAATTGGATCTGATATTTGCAAAGTGAGTTGTATGTTTCTCAGATCAATATTACTACTACTTTCTAACCATTGTAACAGTCAAAATCCTTTTAATAGAGGTTGACCTAACAGTCATAGGTATAAATCCTTTGAATAAGGTTGCATTCTAATGGAGTGTATGTAAGTCCTATAACAATGCACACTTTTAACAGAGTGGTTTAAATCCTTTAACCAGGTCACACCTGAAAGTGTGTTTGTAACCTTTGACAAGGTTGGCTTTTCACCGAGCTCACTTCAAAAGAGTGAACATAATAGTAACATGTTACAAAGTAGTTTTTCCCAAATTGGGTTTCCACTATAAATCCTAGTGTTGATACTTGTGTGAATGTTTTGGTTTGAACATTTATGTGTTTTACAAGTTAGATGCTATTGGATAATTGGATTGTACTATCATATGTTTCTGTTATGAAATCAGTAATGACCGAGTAGGTGTTGGTTATTAGACCCAATTTGTTGAAGAGTTTAAAGTTTGTTTTATACATCTGGACTTGAGAACAACTGATTCACCCCCCCTCTCTATTGTTCTAGATCATATTAACAGTGAGTATATACATATTATTGAAACAATGTAGTACTAAGTGGCTCAAGTGAGTATATATAATGATATGAAACATAAGAATCCTAATGATAATCATAGTCAAGATATAACTTTACCATTCAATTCCATAAACATGAATAATAAATATGTATACAAAAGATGATGCAAATATAACATAAAAATGAACATGTTCTATATATAGAAAGTATCAAATGTATCACAAGTATTTCCATATACAAATATGGCACATGCCATTTCAAAATGTCTACAAAATCAATGTTTCAAGGTGTACAATGTGGCATATATGCCATCTCAAAATGTGCCAAGTGGCATCTCTAAATGACCACAAAACTAAAACTACATCCTATGCCATAGGGGGATCATCAAAATGTAGCCTCTTTGAAGAAGTGTTAGGCTCTGATTGATCCTGCATCAAAAATGAGTTCAAACCCAAGTTAGATTGCTTACGTTATATGATTTGTATATATATATATATAATTCATAATTCAAACACTAATTTAATTAAAATTTTAACTGAATACAAATATTTGTACTTGGCTTCTCAATCGCCTACCATGATCAGGTGTCCTAGAATAAGTCCTTGGTAGCAAAGAAACCATGCCAACAATACCAACTTTGACCTATAAATATATATTTGCAATAATGAGATTAGTAGAGTGGTGCAACATAGAGTAATAAATCTAAAAAATAGGACATGATTTGAACTAAAATTAAAACTTACATCTGGTGATCCCTCCTCTGGAATAGTGGGCTGGGTCAACAAAGATATGAAAGATTCTCATGGGCCCTCCCTCACACTAGGAGTAACCTATGAGAGTAAAAAGATTGTCAATTATATATAAATGTACTTCATCATAACAACCCTAGTTACAAAATACAAATAACAATATGTAAAAGTCTACATACAATCAGGCTATCACTCTGAATCGAGATGCCTATCAGTCTAGGCTCCCGAACCCGTGTCAAAAAATCATCGATATCCACACCCTATACAATAAATTCAAGTAAAATATTTATTACTGCACACAAGTGGCATACATACGCATGCATAATTAATCTTAAACAAATAATTACCTTTCCTTTGTCGACACCTGATGAAGGAACCCCCTCGTGCCCCCCACTGACATCGGTTGTAGCCTGCAAGAGTACAATAAGATGACAATATATTAGTAAATGTATGAATTTTATTTCTCTAATTGATAGAGATTTAAGCATGTACACCAAATGATATAAAAAAAGCTAATGGGTACATAATTTATAATATACCATATAGGCATCAAGGCCAAATGAAATGGACGAAGTTGTGGACTCATCCACCTGTCTCAACTCCTCCTGTGTCATCAACTGAACATAAATGGAAAAAATATATATACATAAGTGCATGCAATCATTAAAACTAATCTAAATAAATAAATTAAATAAGTCATGTGACAAATTTATTTATAATGTTTACTCTTACCATATCAATAGGAGTCTATGGCTCTGTGTACACCTCCTGAGCACTCTCATGAGATGTAGATGCTCCATGAGGTGTTGTAGCCTCTATAGCTACATCTCCTACATCCTCCTCATCAATAACATACTGATATGTATCAACATTAGTAAGCAGTCTGAGGCACATATTCTTGCATATAATGCAAATATGGGGCTCACATACATGTGAACTCCGTCGAGATGTCGATGCACCAACATCATCCACACCAGGAGGAAAAACTGACCTGGTCCACATGATCAACTGATCACTCAGCAAATGAATGACCCTAATAGTCTATGAGGCAGCCTCTACAATGATATCGAGATGCTGCACTCGAGGAGGGGGTGAGACATTAGTCGGGGGGACAAAGGTAGTGGCCTTTTTGTACTGGGCAAATGGCCTAGTCTGAGGAGCTCCTCCACCTATGCCCATGTTGGGTCTCATACTCCAATAATTAACATTGTGACCAAGCACAAACTCAGCATACAATTTTTTTATGAAATAGAAAGGGAGCTCCAAATTGCTATGGGGTGGTTTATCAAAAACCATCCACCTGCGATCCCAAAAGTGTGTGCGCATTGCTTCATTTGTGCATCATTTTATTGATAATTTGGGCTTTTTGGGGTCAACTGGTATTCCAGTTTTAGGATTCACAAAAAGAGAGGCTATATCTTCCTTACTTATATTAAGGGCTGCAATCCCATCATGGTCAAGCCCGTCATCAAATTGGGCGTGCATATCATCACACCAATGAAGAGAAGCATTATGTTGCTGTGTGAGTGTGTCAATATTTTGAACAATAGTATTTAATGTGGCAAGCATGCCTGACCTAATGTATGTATATTTTGATATATGTTTCGAAAACCCTGTATTGTGTTCAAATTATCTTGTATCAAATCTTGTAAAGATGGAGGGTTTTGAAATGGGGGATTGTTTTGGGGATCATTATTTGGTGTGGGAGGGTTATTTTATTCATTATTGTTCGCCATGTGTGATTAAATAAAAAACAAATCTAAATTTCAATTTGATTTCATATATTATTACAAAAATAAATAAAAAACCCCATTTCAACCAAAAAAACTACATTTAGCATCAAAATGAAATAAAATAATCAAAATCTACAAAGAATGTACTTACTATATAGTGCGGAGATTGAATTTGTTATTGCAAAAATTAGATACCCAAAAATATCATGTATATGATATTTCATGCCATTTTCCAAACCCAAAACATGAGGAAAAATGAGGAAAATGGCTCGAGGGTTTTGATTTATGCCACAAGTTTCAGGTACCCGATATGATATCGAGTACCTGATTAGGCCCATGCTTTGGTGTCAGCTTTGCCTAGGTGTACTGACACCCAGGCCTACTCAAAAGTCAAAAAGCATTTTCATGCACTTTTGGACGAGTGAAAAGTGAATATTTTTCACATCGCCACTTTTTGGCCCCTCATGATCTTGCACATACCCAGTAGATACATACTCCAATTTTACTTCCTTTTCACTGACTTTATCCCTTAAGAAATGATACTTAATAGAAATATTCTTTGTCTTTGAATGTTGCACAAGGATATTTGAAATATTCATAGCACTTGAGTTATCACAGTAAATAACAATAGGTTCATCAATAAATGACCTGTAGATGTACAACTATCTTTCTGAGAAATTAGATCCTTGTGCACTTTTCAATCTTCACTTCAATTCCTCATCTTCCACTGCCATCAACACTTCATCAAATCACTCTTTTTCCACTCGAAATCTCTCTATTCCATCTTCACTGCAATAGTCGATAGCCCTTCAACTATTCAGTTTTCCAGCTATTTGTCCATATAAGGTCATCCTTTATATAGACAAGTTTTGCCTCTTAATCTCATCTATTACATTTTCCTTTAATCAATCTTGACTATTCACTTCATTATTCATCAGTTCTTGATCTTGGTAACACGTTTCCTTTTCACCTAGGAACTTGAAATTTTTCTTGTAACTTGTTCCACTACTTTTTTCCACTTAGATCTAACCATAGATCTCCTTCTTGAATTTTCATAACCTTAGATCTTTGTAACTAATGTTCCTCAGCATCATGATCATCCAACTCATCATAGCTAATCATTATTTATATAGATTCCATTCATATTTAATACCTTTTCCTTGCTCGATGTTCTTCATTTAGAATTTTAGTTACATCTCTCGGTGCCTAAACTTTTCCTCTTTAACAAGTGACCAACTTTTTCTCCTTTACCTTACCAATTGGCTTTTCCATCTCAATAGCCATAACAACTTTACTTACCGAGTTGTCAAAAATTCAATACCATACTTTACTGACTTAACATATTCATATGTTAGATAGAAAATAATCATAGCAACATAATAATATCATTGTCCAATTTTTATTAGTTGCCCATTTAAGTTCTTCAGTTTCTCAACTTCTCATTTCCTCTTCTTCTTAACTCATTCATCTTATATCATTACCGAATGATATGGAAACATAATATAAATAAAAAATTAATTGCTTGACATCAATGACAATATTATAACTGATCTGATCTTTCTACTATCATGTATACCTCTGATACTAGTTGGTCTTCATCATAAAATCCATCTAATAATCAATCATCAACATTATTATTAGTTATGATAACAATCTCCCTCTTTGGCATTGATGGCAACACTAAACAAATTCAGTGTTCAATTGATGATGGTACACTTCACTAACATTCATATTCTGAACTCCCTCTGAGTAGTAACTTCTCCTTTTTGATCTTTCATCTATAGTCTTTCTCACTTTTCATTATGATTCCGTCAACCTCATTACTGTATTCATCTCCTTATAATTTTCTCCCTTTTTGACATATCTTCATACTTCTGAATATTCTTCCTGTATCATGTCCCTTTTTTTTTGGTCTTCTAAATTTTCTATATTCATCTCCCTCTTTGACAACAATGCCAAAGAAACATAAGCATCTCAAATATACTACAAGTATATAGATTTTCCATTGCAGTCATAAAAATCCTTTTTCACAACTTCAGGCTTCATGTAAAGAGTGAAATACTAGCATCAACTCACAAGATATATATTCTATTGAGTCCTTGAATTTATGCATCATGCATCTTTCCTCAATATACATTGGATAGGGGAAGAACCCCTATCTTACCTTAGAGATACTCAAAAGAATCCTTCAGTAATGGCTTTGTAAAGATATCAACTATCTGCTCCTTAGAACTCACATATTCCAATGTCACATGCTTATCTTATACTTTCTCTCTCAAGTAGTGATACTTACTTGATATATGCTTTGTCTTTGAGTGCATCACTAGATTCTTTGATATGTTAATAGTATTACTTTTATCACAATAAATTGAAATAGGATCAATAATATCTTCATGCATACCTTCCTATAGCTGTTTGATCCATACAATATTAGAACATTTCATAGATGCTACTACATACTTAGATTCAATAGTAGGTTGAGAAATACAACTTTGTTTCTTGCTTAACCATGTCACTAGTCTTTTCCCCAAAAAGAAAGCTCTGCCATTGGTGCCTTTCCTATCATCAATATTTATTGCCCAATCAACATTAGTATATACTTTAAAATCAAAATCACCTTTCCTTGTGTATAACAGACCAAAATCTTTAGCCCTTTTCAAATATCTGAATATCCTTTTAATTGGAGACAAATGTGTCTCCTTGGGATTTGTTAAAAACCTTGCAATAGTACCAACTGAATGTGCAATGTCAGGTCTACTATTTACTACATAATGTAACTTACCAATCATGGATCGGTAAAGTGTTTCATTCACCTCATTAGTATCATCTTCTTTTGACAATTTGCAACCAGTAGTCATCGGTGTACCAAACGGTTTTGAAACTTCCATATTGAATATTTTCAGGATCTCCTTGATATACTTAGATTTAGTGATATAGATCCCATCTTTAACTTGTTGTATTTGAAGTCCAATGAATAATTTGATCTCTCCTATCATAGACATCTCAAATTATTTTCTCATCTCTTCAGCCAATGACTTAGACATTATCTCATTACCACCAAATATAATGTCATCATCAAATATTTCAGCAATCAAGATTTCATCATATTTATCACATTTCAGATATAAATTGATGTTATCACAATTATTTCAAATATAATCTTAACTAAATAAGAGTGCATTCATTCATACCATGCTTGAGGAGCCTTCTTCAATCCATATAAAGATTTATGAAATTTGTAGACCATGTTCTTATTGTTCTTGTCAGCAAATCCCTTAGGTTGTTCTATGTAGACTTTTTCTTCAAGTATTGCATTTAGAAATGCAGATTTAACATCCACTTGATAGACTTTAAATCCTTTGTAAGTTGTATAAGCTAGTATTATTGTAACTCCTTCTAATCTAGCAATACGGGAAAAAGTTTCAGCATAGTCAATACCTTCTTCTTGTGCATACCCTTTGTAGACTAGTCTATCTTTGTTTCTGATCACATCTCCTTTTTCATTGAATTTATTTATGAAAATCCATTTAGTTCCTATCACATTCTTATCTTTAGGTCCCGGTACAAGTGACCATGTATTATTATTTTCAATTTGGTCTATCTCTTCTTTCATAGCATTCATCCAATCTTTATTTTCTAGTGCATCTTTTACGAATCTAGGCTCAAATTAAAAAATCAAGCAATTATTATCTCTTAACTTACTTCTTGTCAATACTCCTGCATTCTTGTCTCCAATAATTCTGCTCAGTGAGTGATGTCTTCTTGGTTACTTTTCTAGTACAGGTTCGGTAACCTAATTATCATTGTTCTCATCTCTTGGTAGAGGGTCATCTTGTTCATTAGTTTTTGCTTGTATCTGCTCGGTTGTATCAACTGAATTCCCATCATGTATATACAAAAATATGTCAAAATCCTCAGGATCCTTTTTACTACCATCATCATTCTCTTCTGCAAACTCATCAACTCTTACATTTGTGCTTTCAACTATTTTGTTAGTATCCTTGATTAGACATTTATAAGCCTTACTCTTTGATGAATAACCAAGAAATATTCCTTCATCACCTTTAGAATCAAACTTTCCATTTCTAAAATCTTTCAAGATATAACACCTACCTCCAAATTTTTTGAAATAACTTACATTCAATATTTTTCCAAACCATAATTCATAATGTTTCTTGTTTGTACCTTTCTTCAACTGTATTTGGTTAAGAGTGTAGATTGGAGTACTTATAGCTTCTCTCCAAAATGTTTGTGCAACCTTTTTTTCTATCAAAAAAGTTCTAGCATAATCAATAACAGATCTGTTTCTTCTTTCAACTATCTCATTTTATTGTGGAGTCCTCCGTACATATAATTTCCTTTTAATTCCATGCTCATTGCAGAAGACAGTAAATTCATCTAAGATGAATTCACCTCCTCTATAAAATCTCAGACACTTCAACTGTTTACCTATTTCTTTCTCAACTCTAGCCTTATGCCACTTAAACATTTGAAAAGCATTAGAATTTTATTTTAGAAACATGATTGACATCATTCTTGAATAATCATCCACAAAAAAAATAAAGTACCGATCTCCATAATACCTTTGAACTTCATAGGACCACAAAGGTCAATGTGAACCAATTCCAAAATACCAGTTGTAGAATAAGATTTTATTAGAAAACTTTTCTTGGCCATTTTGCCAACTTGACATTCTTTACACATAGCTTTCTTAGGTTTTCTTAATCTTGGTAGTCCTCTAACTCTACTCTTCTTACTTACTTTGATCAAGTTATCAAAATTCACATGACACAGTCTCTTATGCCATAACCAAATGTATCCTTAGTTTTAGAAAATAAAAAACTCTTTGCATCAGTATCATGATAAAATAGATTACCCCTTGATTGTCCCCCTGTTCCAATTAGATCTCCATCAACACCATAGATCTTAACTTTTCTATTATGAAATTCAAGTCTGTGGCCATATATTGTTCAGTTTTGAAACACTCAAAAGATTATAATTTAGTCCTCTAACCCAATATGCATCATTTCATTTTATTTTCTCATTCAGCATAATAGATCCCTTAAATTTAATAGGGCATGGAGCATCATTGCCAAATATGACAAATCCTCCATCATATTGTTCTATATTCTCAAATTTATCAATATCACTAGTCATATGGTGTGAACAAACATTATCAATAATCCAAGGGTCTGGTTTACTTATATGAGAGATAAGTGCTCTTTCATCTTCAATCTTTTCCTCATCTGATTCTTCCTTTACTACAACAAAAAAAACTTCATAACCTTCCTCAATATCATCATATTCATCATCAGTTATACCTTCCTCAGCTAGGTAGAAAGACTTCTTTTCTTTGTCTTTAAAGTCTCTGAATCTTTGGTGTCAGTTGTCTCTTTTATCATTCTTATCATTTATGTCATTGTCAGGACATCTAGATGAAATATGTCTAATCTTAACATTACAATTGAAACATTTCAATGGTAACTTACCTTTGTATTTTTCTTTACCTCTAGGTAGTTGGTTAGCCATTAGTGCTTCAAATTCTTCTTTCTCTCTTTCTTTAGTCAGAATGATGTCATACTCATTTTCATGTGAAGTACTATGTTTTTCTCTTTCTTTTCTTGTGGTCTAACACTCATTGATAACTTGAAGGTTGTCTCAATAGTCAGGAGACTATATTGTCAATGTTACTTAGCTCAAAAGAAGTAAACTTTCCAATTAGTGCTTCAAGAGTAACAATATTATTTGGTATAGATCTTAGTTCTTGAATTGCAGATACTCTAATAGAATACTTAGAAGATAATGTTCTCAAGATCTTACTTACCACTTCCTCATTACTCTGTGATCTTCCAACACCTCTGATGGAACTAAAAACTTCTTTGATTCTACCACTGTATTGTGTGATGTTCTCATTATCTTTCATTCTCATCTCATCATATTTTCCTCTCAACAGCTATCAACCTTAGCTTTCTACACATGTTGATCTCCTCCATAGATAAGTGTGAGCCTGTCTCACATCTCTTTTGAATTAGTACAATCCTTGATATCATTGAATTCAACATCAAATAGAGAATATGCAATCTCTATCATAACCAAGTTATCTTCTTATTTTTATTTTAATTCATCAACTGTCATGGGTCTAGTGGCTGATGGAGTGTAGTCATTTTGCAGGAAGTTCAGGGCATGTTCACCAATCCCAGATAGATACAACTTCATTCTTATTTTCCATGTAGAGAAACTTTCCTTGTTCAACTTAGGTACCTCTCTCCTATACATTTTTAGATCTTTTACTCAAGTATTTAAACTTATCTCTTTAGAGTAATTAACTATGATACTAATTGTTGGAGTATAGAGAGGGGGGTGGGGTGGGCGGGAGGGGCTGAATCAGTAATCCTAATCAATTATAGCTTTATAAACTTTCTCTGATTAACTCGGCAACAACACAGTTCTCATTTTATCAAAAATAATAAATAAACTATAACTTTCAGTAAATCAAACACACAAATCATTCACAATGTTTGAGACAAGTATTCAATGTGGAAACCCATCTTTGAAAAAAACCACTGTGGGAATTATCACCCAGTAAGAAATATACTCTTTTGAAGTAAACCTACTTAAGAGCTAATCTGGTGAAAGATTACAAAACACACTATTAGGTGTGATTCAGTTAAGGGATTAACCTTAGATCTGTATGGATCTTCACCCTATTAGGAGTGGCCTTGTTAGAGGTCTTAAAACACTCTTTTTGGAATGTCACCTTTATTAGGATTTACAATAAGACTATTAAGTCCACTATGTTAAGAGATTTTGATTGTTACAAATTCTATTAAGCAACATTAATGAAAAAATGACCTATAGAGGTGCAACTATATTTTCTCAATCAGATCCTTGTGCACTCTTCAGTATTCACTTCAATTCTTCATCTTCCATTGGCGTCAACACTTCATCAAATCACTATTTTCCTGCTTGAAATCTCTTTATTCCTTCTTCAATACAATAGTCGGTAGCCCTTTAACTATTCATTTTTCTAGCTATTTTTCCATGTAAGATCATCCTTTATATAGACAAGTTTTTTCTCTTAATCTCATCTATTACATTTTCCTTTAATCAATCTTGACCGATCACTTCATTATTCATTGGTTCTGGATCTTAGTAACACATTTCCTTTTCGTCTAAGAACTTGAAATTTTTCTTGTAACTTGTTCCACCTAGTTTTGCCACATAGATCTAACCATAGATCTACTTGATGCAGGAGCATCCTGGGTGTAAGAGCAATCTTGCATCACCCAAAAAATATTTCTGTTTTTATATTCAATAAGGGCTATTTTGTGCAGAGCTGCTATTTATGGAAAGTTACTATTTTTGGTAATTTTTGCATGTGCTCAGAATGATCTGATTTCTTTCTTGGAGGTTCATTTTGGTTATATAAGTCTGCCAGTAAAGTTTCATTGCCAGATCAAGTGTATATTGGAAGATATTGAAGATTTTCGGTATTGACAGCAGGGTACAGAAACTTTGAACTCAGTTTTGAAGGCTTTAGAGGCCCCGGATGAGGTCGAATTTTGGGCTGAATGAAGCTTGCTTGATTCAAGCATTGTAGAGCGCTTCGTGGCGTTTCCGAAATGGGGTTATAATAGCCGATCGGGTCAACTGGTGATGACTTATGGTCTTCGGAAGTTGGGTCACCTGAAATGGCGGAAAATGATTTTTCTTCAAAATTTCTGTTCGGTTTTCAAAGGTTATCTTGAGCCGACTATGATGTAATAAAATATGAAATAAAATAATTCTAAGTTTGGTCGGCCTTATTGGCTAAAATTCTGGAACCTTCCCAGGCGGTGGAAAATTGCCTATATAAGGAAGGCTGTATTATTGTCTTAGGCAGTTCAGAATAGTTCTGGGTAGTAGATCTGGGTATTGATTCGAGGCTTTGTCCTACAGAATATTGTAAGGGAATGCCCATGTGGCTTTGCATATTGTAATTCTGAAAGTTTGTAATTCCACATTTGTGGAGATAATAAGAAGCCAATTTTCTATTCTTGCATATTGTTGTTGTTTCTCTATTTCTGTTATGTGTTTGTGGTATTAAGGGGAGCACCCTTCATCACTACTTCTTGAATTTTCATAACTATAAATCTTTGTAACTAACTTTCCTCAGCATTATGACCATCCATCTCATCATAGCTAATCATTAAATATAGATTCCATCTGTATTTTATACCTTTTCCTTGCTTGGTGTTCTTCATTTAGAATTTTGATTACATTTCTCAGTGCCTAAACCTTTCCCCTTTACCGAGTGACCAAATTTTTCTCCTTTACCTTACCGATTGACTTTTCCATCTTGGTAGCCATAACAACTTTACTTACCGAGTTGTCAAAACTTCAATACCATACTTTACCAACTTAACATATTCATATGTTAGGTAGAAAACAATCAAATCAACATAATAAGATCATTATCCAATTTGTACAGGTTTCCTATTTAAGTTCTTCAAATTCTCAACTTCTCATTTCCTCTTTTTCTTAACTCATTCATCTTATATCATTACCAAATGATTTGGCAACATAATATAAATAAAGAATCAATTGCTTGACATCAATGACAATATTATAACTGATCTAACCTTTCTACTATCATGTATACCTCTGATATTGGTCATTCTTCATCCTCAGCTCCATCAGATAATCAATTATCAACATTATTATCAGTTATGATAACAAAAGGTGTTGTGATAATGGTCAAAGAAATATTATTTTTTATTTTCTTCAATTCATGTTGATCAAAATTAAAATGGTCACTATTTTTTATAGTTCAAGATGATGCATGTAATTTTGGTTCTTATGGTAATAATCAGTTATGTAATTTGAATCTCAAGATGATCACTATGATTAGGGATTAATAATCTTTAAATATGATTTTAATTTATCAAAAAAGGGTTAGTAGTCTTTGATTTTAGGAGCCTCATTGGGAACTTCTTGCAAAGGGATATAAATATGGTGTTTATATGCATTCATAGTATCATGTACTTTATTCACATTTCAAAAATCAAAATTTTATTTTATTTTGTGCTCATTTTAGAGCACTCTAAAAAAAATGGTAGGTCATACGTTCAAGTCTTAACTATTCCATGAAAAGCTAAATAACATGCTGAAGGAATAGTATCACAAGTCATAGCATTGTTATAAGAAAACTACAAGAGATGCAACATCATTAGATAAAATATCATCCATAAGTGAATCACTAGAGGGTAAATTATGATTATCCATCATGAAAGATATATCATGAATCAAATCATGTGATAAAAATATTTTCAAAGACAAAGGATCACGACACTCAAGCATAATAGTATCCCTATGTGAAATCCTAAGGATAGTAGGATACACTATGATAAAAATTAACCTAGATGAAATATTTGGGACATATATAATAATTAATTAATTAACAATTAAATACAATGGATAGTGGAACTTAGCTCTAGATTTGATGATGGAATAATCTTGCTAGATTTGTTTAAAATAAATTTATTGTTGTTTGATAATTAAATGATAATGTGGATATTTAATATGTCATTTTATAAATATCTACACTTTACTTGTGAGCATAATAACTTTTATCTTTAGTGTCACTAACTTGATCTACCATGCAAGATTGATCAATACCAAATGTCATCAATCTAGAATAGAATATGACCTGATAGCTTATTCAAATTCATCTCCTAAATAGATGAAGTACTAAATGTGGTGTTTGAGGATATTGTTTATGAGAATGTAAAATTAATAGGTGAATGCTTTCTCTTAATTCAAACCTCTTTTAGTTGTTACATTAATGCTGATTAGTGCTATTTAAAAGAATATAAACATGCTTAAAAATTACCTATATGATGGTGATATAAGCTTGATTATTTATTAATTTGGAAGTCTTAATATTTTCTATTTGTTCTCCTTATCCTTATGGAGTTAAGCACAATGAATGTGTGAATCCAAAGATATGATAATATGTTTCACAAATGTTCATGTTGAGTTAGCTCATAACGACTAGTTGGAAGGACCTTAAAAAGTCAGAATGGGGAATTGGACCTTTAAATTTTAGGGTCATTTCCACAAACCTCAAGATTGAACCAAGTCAATCCTAAGTCATTCATAAATGAGTCCTAGGTAAAATCATAATTGTGAGACAATGAGTGAAAGAGTAGAAGTAATTTTGAATGAGGTTGTAATAAAGGTAACTAAACAATAAATATATAAGAATTGAAATAAAAAAGAGTAAATAGATAGATATGGGTCATACCACAAGTGAAACCTAACAAAAGACTTTATCATTTATTTATATATAATTTAAGTTTTATACTTTTATTAAAAGAGTTGAAAGATTAGAGGATGAAATTGAAAATAACTTAGAACAATTGTGACACTGCTATTAGGATTCAACTGTGTAGTTTTTGAATCAAGTTCATTGACCCATATTTCATGAGTAGTGGTTCACAAGAACCCATCTCTCATGAGAATAGACAAAATACTTAGCACTCATTGCATTTAGGTGACACTCATAGAGGTGAAGCATTGAGCCTTCTCAAAAGGTCACCCATTCTAATACTACTCCAACTCAAACACACTTAATCATGAAATTTCCTCCAAAATTAAATCCACTTAACTTGCTATCCTATTTACAAAACCTTCGGCAAACATTGTGCTTATGAAACACTCATTATAGAGCCCTATAGCATCAACTAAGACCAAAAATTTATAAAGAAATCATTCTCATTAAGAAGAAACAAATCTCGTTAAGAATGACTGAAATTTAAATGTACATGCTCGTTGATCGACAAATACTAATAATATAAGAAAAACAGCCTCCCTAACATAAACATATCTTCAATAGTGTAGACACGCAGATTCAAAATAATGTCTAATACTTCCTCTATTCAAAATACGCCAGAGGAATAAAGAAATTAGCAACATTTACAGATCATAATATCCTTGAGATTCTCACATCTCAACGTCAGAAAAGAATAATCTAATCTCTTGCAAAGTGAATATAATATAATCCAGAGGCAGGAGACTGAATAATAGAGGAGAATAAACAACTCGAAATCTGACAACTATATTACATTTTCTCTACTGTCATTAAGCGTAAAAAGAAAAAAATGACTACTTATTGGAATATGATAGACATTTATCAGAATATTAAATTATGTTAATTTCCCAAACCCTAGGAATTCACGTAAGCAATCCAATGGGATTACACAAGTGGTGTAATGGCTAAAAGTTCGCTTGGGTATCTGTGATTTCTTTAAATTTTCAGCAATCCCAAGGAGTTCAAATTTTTTTTAACCAATAACAGCTGTGAAAACCATAGTTTTTTAGGTAAAGAAGGAGAAAGTTGTGGATCTCCATCAAACAAGCCGTAAATAATTCCAAAGATTACCTCAACCTTTCTCGAGCTCATGGTATATTTTCCTAGGTCAACTTTGTTGAATTCTAAATCGCAACATGAAAATTTCACTTACAGCTAAATATCATGTCGCCTTCATCTTTCACAATGTCGTCAACATTCAAGCTTAATAAATATTTTACTAACCAATTTTCCTTTGTTGAGATCAGCACTCTAATCAAGTCTTTATAGACCTCTGTTTTTTCCAAGGGATAGGCTTAGTTGTCTACTTTTATGGCCACAATCTTTATTATTCCTTGAATAGGCCCTCCCTCGATGATAAAGTAGTCACACAAGTAGTATTACGATTTGAAACATTTTCCATTTACCATTTATTATAAAAAAGAACATGAAAAACTTATGGACATTTTGTAGCTTTGATTCTAGAGAGGAGAAAAGTACACAATGCCATATATATAATTATTTTTTAATATTTTTTTGTATAGATGTTCCTAATGTATGGTCTTATTATTTAATTGGTATTTTTGATAAATTTGTTGGTCAAATTGTTTTATCCTACTCTTTATCATGTCATATTATTCAATTGAAAGCCTTCCTAACCCAATTCTAAGAGTGTTGCTCATCTTATAATGAATTGTATTTGTGATTTTGTATTCACAACTAAACTATGGTTGTAGCCTCTATCCTATGCTTTCAGATTCAAATTTAGTCATTTCAAGTGTTAAGGCTTCTAGAAAATGTTTATTAGCTATCAACCCACATGTCACTTAGTGGAAGCCATGGATGCCTTTCAAATTTTGGATGTTGCCAGGAACTTAAATTGCAGAAAGATGTGGATAGAGGGAGACTCTAATAACATTATTAAATGTCTGAAGGGTGAAAATAAGGTGCCTTGGAAAATCGATAATATTATAAAAGCTTCCAAAAACATAATTCAAACCTTTGAGGATTGTTTTATTGCACATGCCTATTGTGAAATTAACATTGTTGTGGATGGCCTCGCTAACCTAGGGGTTAGACTTAAAACTATTAAAGCTTGGAGTGGAGAGAATACCATTGATAATTGTTGGCATATGATGAAGATGATCGATTCCTTAGTGCTTGTGGTGAGTTTTGGTGTTGTCATTGTTGGAAAAAAGTGTACTGAGCAATTCACATCAGATATACCAATGGTGTAGGTGATTGCATAAGGATTTTTCTAAGTATCCAGTGTACCGGTGATAATATAGTTAGTATTGATAAATTCGGTGTGCGATGATAATTTTGATGATTCAAAAGGTGTGATCAGTCAAGAAGTGTCTACAGAGTCATGTCAACCTACATCTATGATTGTGTAAGAAAATTCAAAATAAAGATGAAGATTTGAGGCAAACAACAGTGATATTGACACAAACAGTGAACAATTTGAGTACAGTTGGATAAATCGGTTCAATGATGAAGTTAAAGTCAAAGTTCAATTAGTTTGAGTGATGAAATGTTTAGGGCCGACATTGACTATTTCAAATTAGTACTTTGGCATGCTCACTCACATAATTTTATGTCAATTTAAGGTCAACTCAGGTAACACATTTTAGGTTTATTCTACGGACTTAAATTTCTATAAAGGAGATGAAATCGTTAAGTTATAGTTGTTGGTTGGTGATGCTATGATTGCAATTTTTGAAGGTGAAGTGCAAAAGTATGTTAGAACTTGTTAGTGTGATAAGAACAATATAGTGAGTAGTATAGAACTTGATCTGTTAGGCAAAAGGTACCATCATCAGGTCATTATTTGAGTTTCTTACTCAAGGCAAGTTCTAACAGGCTTGCATTCAAAATCCTCTAACAAGGTTACTCCTAACAAGGTAAGAAGGATCCTAACATTTCTAAAGATTAAATCCTTCAAAAGGGTGACTCTTAGAAGGAGTTTTAAATCCCTTAATCGGGTAGTTCCTAACATGACTTTGTAATAGCTTTTAATAGGGCTATAACCTAGTGTACCCCTAACAAGCTAATGTAATGCTCAGGTAATGAGGAAGATCTTATTGTTTCAATAGTGAGATTAGTGGGTGATAATTCCCACCATAGTTTTTCCCTCTAACAAGGGTTTCCACGTGAAAATATTGGTATTTTTGTGTTGACTATTTGTGGATTTTTTTATTTTATTTTCTTTCACGTGGTGATATCCTTTACATGTTGGTTAATCTAGAAATTATTTAAGAATTATTTAAGACGTGTTATTGTACTGATTCACCCCCACCTCTCAATGCCTTATAATACTAACAATTGGTATCAGAGCCAAGTTCCCTTGAACAAGCTTAACATCTTGGAGAAGATCCTTAAGGAAACCATAGAAAGTTTGAGATATCAAAGACAACTTGAAAAGCAACTTGCAGATGCAAAGGAGTTCGTTGACTAGTTGAAAGAGCAACTCAAGCAATCAAGAACCAAGAGACAAGAACTTGCTGAAAAATTGAATGAAAGACAAGATCTCATTTAACAAGTATCTAAAGGTAGTGGATCAAAGCAATCTCAAGTGGCTTTGGAAGAATTATCTTAGGAGAATGAGCAACTTTATAAAGACAAGAAGAAAATCAAGACAAATTTAGAGGCTTTATCAATCAAATTAGGTGAAGAAATAGAAGCAAGGAAGGCAACATAAGAAGCAAGTAAAGTTGCAGAGGAAGCCCTAAAAGCCAAGATGGATGAGCTCTTCAAATCTGAACACTTACAAAATATGGGTAATTCCTAGAATATTGACACTTTTTGGACTATGGTGCCTAGTACACTTAATGGACACTTCTAAATATTTTTTGTTGTCATAGGTGCACCTTTGTATCCTAGTTTCATTTTTGTTCTTTTTTGTAACTTTTTATTTGTTTATAAATATGTTTTACTAGTTTTTAGGTTCATTTATGCTTTCTTTAGGATTGAATTATCTCACATCCAAGTCAATAAATGGATCTTATATGAAAGAAATGAATAGAGCTTAAGTTTCTTGACTCTCTTTGATAAGAGTTATTCAAGCATTATTCCCCTCATGGTTTCTATTCTAATGTTTTATGGAAGAGAGTTAGATTCTAGTTACATTACCACCTAGATTTTTCCATCTCTTTTCCATACTAAACATAAATATAGCATAATAAGATCAAATTATCACTTCAATGATATAGTTTATGAATCTACCATAGTAGAGGAGGAAAATCTAGATGAGAGTAGAGTTATATCTGACACAATGATATCAGAAGAGAGAGGGAATGACCTTGAAAGCTTCAATACTGTTAAAAATATGATAGTGAGAGATTCTTGAAAAAACAAATAGTTTTTTGTGTGTTCCGAAAGAAAGGATAAATAATTTAAGAGATACCGTTGAAGAAATATTTATCATCCAAAATGGAAGCTAAAATATGATTTTAGCAATTTTAGGTTCACTCGTGATGTCCAAATTGGTTGATAGGGGTGTTACACTAGTATAATGTTTAAGATGTGACACTCTCAAATGGTTAGTCAAGTTGTAATATTTTGTGGGATGCTAGTATGCCACATGATTATATACATGTAGTTTAAATTCATTTGGGGAAAATCATACTAAATGTTCTTGAGAACTAGTCCCACTTTGTTAGACATACATATAGTTGATTGAATCATCATTTAATTGCACAATTTTCTTTGTAGAGATAAATAAGAGTTTTATGTGATGTGAAATGGTGAGGTATGAAATTTATGACATTACATCTAGTTTCTCTATCATTGTACTACATGAGGCTAAAAAAATGCAAAGTTGAACTTTGAATACATTGCTAGGTAGACCATGAACCCTAATGCCAATATAATATCCTAGGGTAAAATAATAATACAAAGTTTATTCCTAACCTACTAAATGGTTTTTATTTGAATACTAGCACTATTACCTGTATAATTATTTTCGATTTTAACTAATTTATATAAAAATAATTATTTGTACATAAAAAATGATTATTATATTTTAAATAGAAAATTATGTAAATAATTGCTAGTCTTCTTATTAGAGTGAATGGAAAAAAAATTAATGGAAATCCATGTCTTGTCTTAATACAAAGATTTACTATATATTACATCTAAATAGTTCTACAATGAAAGAAATTCATACCAATGAAAAACCAAAATAACATAATGTTCAAGTTAGAAATTCATATATAAAAAAATTCAAATATGAACTCTATATGTGATCAACCTTTGAAACTAGCAAGGATTTTGTCCTATCATTTTCATGCTTGATTATATAAGTGCTCAAATCCATTTTGAAATGAATTAGTTAAGTTTAGATAATTATCCTAGAAGAAAACATTATCTCTTTTATATTCTTAACAAACAGATATGTCAGTCACATCTATACTTTCAAATTTGAATAGTAATCATGGTAAATAAAGATTCCACAATAATATGGCACATGCTAAAAATTTAGGAGAGAAATAGAAATATAGGTAGAAATATCAAGGATTGACAATAGCATAAGAGTTAACTAAATGGTAATGCACATTGGGTTGATCAATCCAACAAATACAATGATGGAGAAATGTTAAATGAAAGGTGCACGGTAGGATGGGTAAGTCCAAAACTCTTATAAAAAGAAGGGCATAGAAAATTTGGGAAAAAATGCTTGGGAAAGGAAAACACAATAGATAGAAACAAGGAAGATACATCAACAAATCTATATACATACATGTAATTTGATAAGAAAATGGGACATTGGCATAAAAGACAATATTTATAAGCGATCCTAAATTGGTCCTATACTATTGAATACATTGTTGCATCACTTTGATTTTTCTTTTTCCATGTATTGGATGGATCATGTGCATGTGATTTGAGACTTTACTAAATACATCAATTTCCTATAACATATGCCTTATGTCAAGTAGTATTTCTTTCTTAATATGGATTGGTGTAATGTTATTATTTCTTATACATGGAATGCTCTACTTTAAAACTTTTTAATCAATTTTCTATTTTATTGAGTGGAGTATAGTCATGAAAGGGGTAGTCTTTATCTATTTTTCCTTCTTCATACATTGGAAAATTCATTCATTAAAGAGGCTTAATTTCTCAATAATGGCTTGATTATAGTTCTACTAGTTGTTTGTCATATTTTTCCTTTTGCTCAGTTCCATGACTACTTGATTGTTAGTTCAATAAATTAAATGATATTTTGGATTCTATCTCTAATTATATATTTTTAAAAAAATGTATACTCATCCAATTCGTTTATATGGATTCATAGTTTCCATGGTAGATTTAATATAATGCAATATTAGCCTTATCTTGTTGCTCTTGTTCAAACTTATAATTAGCTCATTCTTCTATGGACTATTCTTATAGCATTTTTCTATTATGCTTTTATAACTAAATGTAATTTAAATTCATTGTAGTCAGATTTGTTATTGATTCTTAGAATCTGAATTCTAATTAAAAAATAATGACTCTTTATCTCATTAAAAAAACTTTACACCATATTTTTCTTTGAATTCATTTCCTTTAAAACCAATACTTCTCTTAGCTACTACAAAATAATATTTAATCCAAATACAATCTTTCTCCTTTCTTATTTTTTTTCAATATCCCTTCTTATTCTATTTTATGTTATAAATATAAATACCATTATTAATTGAGTGGCGCCTTGTCATAGTTTACATATTCTATGTTTAAATTTAATGTTTGACTATTATGATGAATTCAAGTTGTTAAGAATAATCATTATTAGATGTGGTATGCCTGGTTGAATGCAAATAAAAGACTTTTCCTTCCAAAATCTAGACCTTGTTTCTAGTGGGAAGAAACTTATTCTCACATTTAGGTTTGACATATTGAGCTTAACTAAAATTATAAGCAATGTGTGTCATGACAAATTATATTCAGCACAAATGTATCAAATATATTAAGGTCAATGCATTTAAAATAACCAATGTATGAATCCCCCATTGTTGGGTATGCTTCTTTGATTCCCACACACATATTTTATGGGAAAGGAATACGGACCTTCCTTATTAAAATTTATGTTTGACTTTATAAGGAGGTGAAAATGTCTCGTTTGGATAGGTATACTAAAATATTGACATAGACGTAGACATTTGCTTAAGGACATTCAATAATAATAACAGCTTTGTTCAAGGCTCTTCTGAAATTGAATCATATTGTGAATATGAAAGGGTAACCATTTAAGCTTGAGAGGAATATATATTTTATTATTTTTTTAATGAAGAAATAGAATTAAGTATATGCTTTATGTTTATCTAGTGATTTTAGATCTGGGAAATTGAATAATATTTTGAATGTGAAAGGGGAACCATTTAAGTTTGAGAGGATTGTATCTTTTATTATTAGTCCCTACCGTTAAGGCAGGAGACTAAAGTTTTCACTTACAATTTTAGCATTAGTTTGATTCTCGGCAATGGTGCAATATCCGTTTTATCTAAGTCTTCGAAGTTTTCGGTATTAAAATGACATTTGTTTCTTTTTACCCATTGGCTATGGGCATTTTTGCTGGTAGTCTTTTTCTTTTTTGATTGAAAAAGTCTGAAGAAAATGAAGCAGGGTGCTGAATCCAATTACTAACAGTTTATGTTGTGACGGTTAACAACTGTCTTTTACACAGTCTATTTTGTTATTTTTATTCAGACAGGTGGTTTGCATGCAGAAATAGTTGGCATTCTACAAGCAGTTCACGTGGCATGCCTATGTTGTCACTTTTCTTGAAACTGTGGTTTGCTGGATAATGGAGTGATGAGCGGGGCTGTTCTGTTCATTCGGATGGATCTGCACATACATGACCTGGAAGTAGAGATACTGATCGGTTCACTGAACATTATATGTCTGCACCTACCTGTTAGAGACTTCTGTGAAGATCTTGGGATCCATATCCGTCTTACCCCCTCTGCCATAGCAGCAGTAGTTAATGTTTTTGTCAATGAAGTAAATGCTGCTTGGTAAGTTTGAAAATTGAATGTGAAAGTGAATTTTTACTGCAAAATACAAATAGAAGTGTTAGATGCAATTGACAGACAAAATGTTTTTTGTGTGAAAACTAAAAACAGCAGTCTGAGCGCAGAAGGAAATATGCAGCAAAAGGAGAGGATATAAAAGAGATCAATGCAGCTGCAGGGAGCTCCATACAAATAGAAGATTAGGGAGTTCAGAGTAGCTCCAGATTGGTAGTGTCATCGGCTTCTGAATCTGAACAAAAGCTGCTTTCTTGTCCTGTTTACTTTTTATTGTGTTTTGTGCATCTAGAAGTGCCTTCATCTTTTTATAAGTAGTTGTTTCTAATCGTTTCCTTGTGATAACAAGAGGCTTTCTTAAAATCATTGACTGGGAAATAAGCATAAATGGAGTTGAGTGCGTGTAGGACTAGGCATCTGGTTTCAAGCCAGCAGCTACCATCTCATTCAAAAGTTAAGGGCGCTTTGTATGCCACCCCGCACGTGCATAGGCATTGATAAGCATGTAAGTCATCACAGCGGGCTTTAGACCTTTCTTTCCAAATTCACATATTACATTCCTAGCTTCATGACGAGTTCCAGAAATGTTTCGGATTATCATGTAGTAGGCTACAGAAGAGAACTACCAGGGCATTATGGATATCATGTTGTTATCCAATCAAACCATTTGGAACTTTCAGGCTTGTCTCTCTTGTTTTTGTTAGCCTAGTTAGATCTTAGAAGTGAGCAGACTATTCTGCTTTCATTATCATATAGTCATTCACAGCCCACACTTGGTAACAATCTATTCACCCCATAGCCATCAAATTTTAATTGAACTCACTTAGGGTCATTGTTTACTGCTTATGGAAATAAGAATTATCATAATTTGCTATTTCAGTATAAATTGAGGGTTTCTATTGTAGTGTCACGTCCATTGATTTAGAGATAGAAATCACATATAGAAAGATATCTGTTCCAGTGTTCCTTTAAAATGGTAGAAAACTTTGATTTCCAAAAGTCTATGGGTTAGACAAGAAAAAGATCAAATTTGCCTTTGAAACAACTATTCAAGTAACGAATTAAACCTACTCTTGCATATCTCTATTTTGTTATACATGAGAAACTTTGAAGCTCTTGCCATGTTATCACACTATATCATAACCAGCAGATGGTGGAGTTTCTGAGCTGTTCATCAAACCAGCAGCCAAGTAGATTATTGACATTTCCATAAAAGAGGTAGAATGAAGTTTTACGTTCAACGAATGAATAAAAGAAATTAACTAATGTACCAATTGAATCATTGAAAGGCTGAAGAGTTAAATGCCAGTTTCGACTAGTATAGATAAAGCAAGGATCTCTTTAGTAATGGCACTATTTTTATAGTGGTGGGCTAGGAGGTGACCTATAGCGAAGAGTTTGTGCCAAATGCAGAAGGTGGTTACACTATTATACAGAAGGCAAAGAAAATGGCCATTGAAAATTCAATCCTTAAGGCAGGGACTCCAGCTGCGCGCAGCCCTTGTTTTATATATAAAGAAATAGAATTGTTTATATGTTATATGTTTTATTTAATGATCTTGGATTTGAGAGTTGTGAATTTATGAGTCTACATCTATATTTTATATCTTGAAGATATTTCAAATTTAAACATGTCTATTTGTGTACACACATACACATTTTGAAATGTTTAGATTTATAATACTTACTATAGATAAAATAGATCAAAGAATTTTATAGATCTATTTTATTTTTAGCTGATCTTTGATTTTTTTAATAGAAAAATTTCAGTTATGAAATTAGGAATTATGGGTGTATGAGTTAGATCTATTTTATTTCTTATAGATTTTTCAAATTTAAATATTTCTAGATCTGTGTATACATAAATATATAAATGCTTTGATTTGATACATACTAACACTGGTACTACTAATATGCATCAAGTGTGATAGGATTATCATCAAATAATATGATACTCATTATGCATGTTTTATTACAAAATTAGCAAACTTTGTGATAACCCATAGCTAAATATTTATGTAAAATACTTAGCTCTAATATATCTAAAACACATATTCATCGGAAGTATTAGAGTCTAGTGGTTAGAGAAGGGATGTGACTCAATTTGTGTTAAATTAGGGGAGAACCAATTGATTGGATTAGCTTGATAAACACACTTCACTAGATAGATAGATGGACAACACTATTCCCATATAGATCTAGATCTAGATTCCCCAACACTCATTCCAATTAGGAAATTGGTATCTCAACCTTGCAATAATTAAATATTACTACTAATAAATAAGCGTGAGGGGTTACAAGGGATGATTACCCCCTTGTGGAATTTGGGGGTATGCTTTCCACCCTTTGTGGAATTTGGGGGTATGCTTTCCACCCTTTGAGTGGGACTTTTAGGAGTAGCTCTCTCAAAAAAACATTTTATGTATAATTTATCATTGTAAATCTTGACCATTTATCATTGGGTCATAGATCTAATGGTGGATAATTTGTTCTTTTTATTTGTCCTATAAGGAAACCCTATTTCATGAGGGCATTGTATTATGGTTGTGTATTGTTATGTATTCTAAGAGTTTGATGGATCTGGATCTCCATAACTATACTCTCATGAGAAGCTTTCTCTACAAGTATATTGTAATATATTTTTTAAATTTTTGAATAATATAATGAGAAGCTGATAGAGTATGTGTTTTTTATTCAAAAAACATTTTTTCCCACATAAATCACAATTTTGTAGTATGCATGTTATTTATGATTATTTTTGTTAATTTTTCATAACTATTTCAATGATCCATAAATTTTTACATGACCCTCCTCTAAAGGTTAGTGTAGGTAGTATTTTTGCTACATAACTTCCTTTCAATTCTCACATCCCAACTTCTTTGACCTTTTTAGATTTATCTATGATCCTTTCCTCTATACTTCCTTTCCTCTCTAGAATAATCATTATTCCTTTCCTCTCTAGAATAATCATTAGGTTCCTTGGAATAATTATGGGTTAGTAAAGGCTCATAAATATCTATTTGGCCATCGATATATAATTGAAAAACCATACCAAATCTTCTTCCTAATATCTAGGGGGTGTTCTTTGTTCCTACTACTCATCCCCTAAAATTGAAAAACCATACCAAATCTTCTTCCTAATATCTAGTGGGGTGTTCTTTGTTCCTACTACTCATCCCCTAAAATAGAGAAGTAGAAATCCTTCCATCATTCATTAGTTGAGAGTTTAATTTAGAGGTAAGGGAGTGTTGAGTCTCTGCTTGAAAGTTTAGGAACCCCTACGTTTTGGGACAAGATGTTGAACACCTTGCATAATGTCTCTAATTTATTAGTTTATAATAACTTAGTTTATAATTATGTGTGGTGCACTTAGGGGAGCCTAGATGGATGTGTATCACAAGGATTTGACAATATTGGGGTAACTTTATGTGTTTTATAAAATAAAATTGGGACTCTATTTATGTGGGTTTCACATTGGGATAATTATCTAATATAAGGGAAATATATTTAATAAAGTGGAAACTTAGTAACCAATTTAATGATATTATCTTCACATGATTTTGGGGTACATGGTTTTACTTTAATGCTAGTTGTATTTTGTGTGAGCTTATTTCTATAAAAGAAATTATTTCTATAAAAGAAAATGTATGTTAGTGGTTTTAGTTGGTTGGTTTAGTAGGGTATCATTATTGAGTATTTTTGAGGATTGAATATGTGAAGCATGACATGGGATATGTGGATTCATGCTTAGACACATGGAGGATGCATGGTAAAGGATTGATATTTTTGACATATTCATTGTAACTTTCTAAGTTCTTTGTATTAATTTATGGTTGAATATTATGATGGAAGATGGATTATTTTGGAGGCTAGGTTTTCTCTACAAGAGGGCTTTCATAGGGTAAATCTATTATTATCTTATAGCTTGTTTATCGATATATGCATAAAGGTTATTTTATAAGATTGTATACATGATTTTCTCTTGTGGGTTATGTAGAAATGGATCACAAGAAATTAGATATAAAGAATTATTTCCTAATATTGTAATGATTTGATTCTTACTCCGAAATGTATCCCAAATATATAAGGTATTTTTTCACAAATAAAATAGAGGTTTAACAAGCTATTGGATGAGATCCCTATTCATGAAATTTTTGTATTGGAAACAACCAAGGTCACTTGAAACAATAAATACTCTCCACCCAAACTAGCTAGATAAAAAATTAGAAATATCTTAGGAAATTTTTATAGATGTAAAAAGAGGAGTCTTGAATAGAAATACATCTAAGAAGATGTAAAAAGAGGAGTCTTGAATAGAAATGCATCTAAGAAGAGGTGAGAAGGTAGAAGTGAAACTCTAACTACTTGGAAACTCTAACTACTCATCCAAGTATGCAACAAGTAAACACTATGGATAATTGTTGGCCAATTGGTGCATCTACAAAAGGTGAAATAAAAGTCTCTTGAACCTTTGATAAGGTGAGGAGAGAGTATATAAACCTCTAAGTGAGCTAAAAAATATTGTAGAAAGGATACGACTACGTAGAAAAAGAAATGGTTAGGTAAAATTATTTTCACTCTAATATCATCCCTTAAGAGAAAATTATAGGATAAATTAATCACATAAAATAAAAGTCTTGGAAAAAATGTCCTAGTAAGGTACTCATGTATAAATACATATTTATAATAAATAGATAAAGGGAGAAAAATAAGGTACTCATGTATAAATACATATTTATAATAAATAGATAAAGGGAGAAAAACCCATGGGAACAAAAATCCCCTATACAAGAGAGAAAAAGAAGGATGAAACCTTATAAAAATATTTACATTTAAAGATGAACATATTGATGATGAAATCCTAAAGAATGTCACAAACTATTTACTTTTTTGAAAGATGAACTAGTGTGTGATAGAATCAACTAACTTCCAAAAGATGTAGACCAAGAAATACAACTATGATCAAAGAACACAAATAAGAATACAAAAATTTCATGTACAATACACTACTTATAAGTGTAAGGTATTCAACATGGATGATCAAAGAACACAAGTAATAAATCAAAAGTGTCACATAGTACTATTGGAAATACATGCTTGGTTGTCTATTGTCACTGATGTCAAACATTGTGTGGTCCAAAGGTGTTGGAGGTGTTTTCTCTTACACTTGTGTTCAAAATCATTTGTTGTTGACGTGTTTAGGTATGCTATCTAGAAATAAGAAAGTTTATGTGCTAAACACGTCAGTGCTACACAATAGTGGAAGACAAGTATGTATTTATAAAAATGGAAGATAGGTATATGTATGTACTCAGTGTTATAAAAAAATGGAAGACAAGTATGTATTTATAATAGTGGAAGAAAAGTATGTATTTCGTAGATTGTGATAATGATGTTTGTCACTCATTTAGAATTATTTTCTTAGGTGTGGAAGTCAATGGTTTTGTCTGAATGTCAGTGGTTCAGAAAAAGTTATGTAGTTGAAGGTGATGGTTATTTAGTTGTGTTTTTTGAAAGGTCTCTTCTATAGAAACCAAATTTGAAGGTGTATAAATATTTATGCAATTAGATGTAGGTCTCAGTCTTGGTTGTGGCATTATTTGGTGATTAAGAAAATGTTCCCGTAGATCTAAAAATTATGTCATAATGTGTTACAATTTTGATCAGTTGTTGTTATAGTTTGAAAATGTGTTGTGTTGGCTTCTAATACGGACTATTGGCAAGTGGTTGTTAGACATATTGAGTTCTCAAAATTGATTGTCACCAATACCAAAACCTCCATACTGACACTTTGGCGGTATTGGTTGGTTGTTGGTAGTTTTGGCTATGTACCTATTGGTTATCTATTATTAGATAGGAGTTTTAGTTATGCACACAATAAGTTTAGTATGAACACTTTTGTGTTTCCGATGTCTTCTGGCAAGTGTACATTTTTCTAATCATGGACTATTTTTTTTGGTGCACTTTTATGCTTTCAATGTTGAGTATTGATTAGATTATTTTATGAGTTGTTGATGTTTCTATTATCTATATTGTGGTATGCTTATCATATTTTTGGGGGTTATTGGCTATATTGTATCCTAGATAGGTTTTTATCTATGAGTGGCTTCAACTATTATCTTGGTTCATCTTTTTCACTTGGATGTGGTGTTCAAATGTTATTGATAATTATGTATTATAATATCTTAAGTTTGTCCTATCTATGGGTCATGGTGTAGCATGTGAATAAATGTTCTTAAGTATGTCCTAGATTTAGGATTGATGCTATGCATTAAATGTAATTGAAATATATTTTTATTTTGGGCTATCACACAGATTTTGTGTGAGCCAACAGATGTATGAATAAATAACTATATAAATAAAGGAAATCTTTTATGTCTGAAGGAGTAGAGAGTGTGTGTGGGTAAATGTACAAAAAGGATAATGCAAATTCATGGTAGTGGTGTATGTGAGTAGAGGTTTTGGTGAAGTTTCATAAGGAGATGCTTACATACCAATAGTAGTCGATTAGGCAATTTCATATAGAGAAGAGATTATACAGATCTACTAGTGATTATGGTAACAGATCTTAATTGTTGAATTATTCATGTATAATTAGATGTAATTCTACGAGTTCATGTTTTGTTGTATCTATTTTGATATTGTTGGTGTAATTAAATATTACTAATTACACTTTACTTAAGTTTACTTAGGATAATGCATTTGTATAGTAGTTGAAATTGAGACACCTAGGAGTTTGCATTTCATTTTAGCACATGGTTAGGAGAAATTCCACTTTACATGGTGATAGTTTTCATCTCATACCTCTTTTATTGTGAGATCCACCTTGAGTGCTTCTATCACTTTATCATCCTCTCATTATTACACATGTTGCACATACTTGAACCTAGTTGAACCAATTGTTCAGCTACCTCTTCCTCATTTACAAATTGTAGTGGAGAATGTGATGATGAGTAGGCCTCTTCACTTGATTGGGAACTCTCTTCAGTTCTTGGCCTTTTAGGGGAAGGGTCATCCAGCGACTCAGATGTAGGTCTCTTGTATATATAGCACACCTTAGATGGTGAGGGCATTTCTTCTAATTTCTTTCTCTTTTCATCCACCTCCTATCTATATTTCACCACACTATACCCTATTCTTTGTTGCACGATATAAGCTTTACAGGCTCAATTCTCTTCATCACAATACTAGCATGATCAAGATTGTCCTTGACCACTCTATACTTCTTCTCATTTAAAACACCCATGATTTCTTCAAAATGTGTCATTAGCTTATTTATCTTCTCACCAAAAGGCCTTATATCCCTTAGAGGGTTGTACTTACTATCAAAATGATTTAAAAAAGCTAAGGTCCTTTTATATATTAACCACTTCTCCTTTTTGATCTCCTACTCCTAGAGAGAGAATTCATTTTTGATGATGTCTTCTGGGAAGTGGAATTTATGGGCCATGTCCCCTACCTTGACCCTCAATCTAAACATTTGATAAAATCACTCTAGATCTGAAAATATTTCAACTGATGTCCTCATCCCAAAAGGCTTCAAAGTTTTTCCTAAATGCACCCAACCTCCTTTTGCAATCAAAAAATGACTGGCCTTAGTAAAGGCTGGGAAAATAGTACCTCTCCCCCTTCCTATCAATTCCCTTTCTTGCAAACAACCAATCTCGCACAATATTTATGTGAGGCCAATCCTAAGGGGAAACTAGTATGGCAAGATATGTGGTGTACCCCTAAAACCATAAACCCTAAAGACTGTGGAGACAAGGTACATAATGATATCAACCCAATTATGTATAATTTTTAGATCAAGATAAAAATCCTTGGGTCTGATAAAATATAATAAGGCCTTTGGAATCCTAGGGTTTTCATGTAAAAGAACTTCCCTTAGCCTTGAATAAAATACCTTATCAAATCTCATGAAACTAGCTTCCTCCCTTTCCCAAGACAAGTCCATGTTCCACAACTACACTAGAAGCTCCCCCCATCCTTCTATTTTATCAAGTTTATTTATTTCTCAAAGAAAGATTCTCCTGTAAATAAGAACATGTGCACTAACAAGGACTACCATCTGAAGGGTTGATCCACCTTAGCCCTTTTAATGCCAATTATCTCATTTTGTATACATAGCCAAGTAAGGTGCAAAATCAAAATTTAGTCCTACTAGAGGATGCAATATTTGAACCATCATGAACATAAATTAGATGGGCATAGGGTCAGTCTCATCCTCACCAAAAAAATTTCACATGGACGTATACACTCCTATAGCATGAGAATTGAAGTATTTCTTCAAAAGGGGCTCTAGGGTTTTAGGTCCTGCAAGCATCAAACCCCCAATTACTGCAAAGTGTTCCTGGAATGGAATACTACTAATAAAAATCCTTTAAGCCTCATATGTCTCCTTTAGCTTGTCAAAATCAGTTGGATTTTGGCAGTCTATAGGTGTGTTGAATCTGCAGATTGACCAAATTTCTTCTACAGTTTTTGACATAAGAGGTGTCCCAGCCTTACTCCTGACAACCCTAGCCATTGGGTCATAAAATTGTTCTATCAAAAACAACAAGTCCACATCCATAAACATCCCTGGGACAACTAATTTTCCCATGTCCAACTCCCACAGATTATAGTGCAGAGCATATGAATTTCTTTTACTGAACCAAATTTTAAAAATATTCAAACCATTTAAGGTTGTGTTGGAATCTCTCAACTAGTTACTTTTATCATATAGTCCTTTGTCTACCTTTAGCTGTGGTGTAGTTGGAATCAGTTTCTTCCTGGCAGCCACATCATTTGTGGAGTGGTCTAATTGTACCAAAAAATCATCACATACTGCCCTATCCTTGTATTCAATTTTACCTATGAAATCCCTTCGTGTTGCCATGATATTCTATTGTTAGGGTTTCTGTTCTTAATTATACTCTACACAATCTACACAAAACCCCCAAGATAACACAATCATAAAAAGAAACTTACTTGTTTTCACATTGCAAGCATAATTTTGAAACCCTTGAAGCTCCTGCTAACTGAAAACTCTCACCTTTCACAATGCTCAAGAAAATAATTTCTCTATGTATACGATGAAAGCTTTGAGAAAATATAATCTCATCAAACATCTATTTACCCAACAACTATAATTTTCACACACTTTGCAATAAGTTTCTTAGAAATTGAATTGAATGTTTCCAGTGGTCGAAACGTTCCTTTTGAAAATTTTGAATTCTGGCCATCGATGATATTTTCATGCAAACGAATCCAATGGCTCAAATTAAACTATTTAAGACTGGGTCCACTTTAAAAATCTACTTGGAAAGTTGACCACTGAGAAAGAAAGACATTGCATCCACTTGGCAAAGAAATGTCAGCACCTTTTTACTTTTCTACTTTGGCCACATGTTGCTCAGTCGTGAAGCAACTATGACTAAAGACCTTGCAACTTCCCATCACGGGCTTGTGACAACCATCATATCCTCTTTGATCTATCCCTTCTTTAACTACCTTAAGGACTAAGAAACATGACATCATTAATGACATGCGTCACATTATCATGAAGCCATAATGAATAAATACCTTGCAACTTCTCATCATGGTTTCATGATAGTTGTTGGATCCTCCTTGATCTAACCATCCTTAACTCTTCAATCTTTGAACACATGGAACCTTTTCATGAAGCTACAATAATAAAAGGTCATGCATCTTTTGATCATGGGCTTGCGACAACCATTGGATTAACCTCAATTTGACTATTGATTCAACTTTATTCACAACTGTGATGTGACATCACCAGGGACACATGTCACAAGGTTGCAATTCCATGAAGGATAAAGTTCACACATCTTTTCATAGAGGTAACATGAAATCTGTTAGATCTTGATCTTGATCTAATTGATGCTTAACTTTTGACTTGAGCTCCGCCCTGGGTCCACCATCTGCTAGGTGTCACACTGTCGCAATGCCGCAAAGGATAAAGATCTTACATTTTCTTTAAGCGGGACCATGACAAAAGTTAGATCAAAAAGAGATCATACACATTTTAACACATGATATGACTTAGCAAAATTTATTTCTATCGAGAAATATAGACTTAGGAAGTATTAAAAAGGGATGTGCTTTTCTTAACAACTTAAAAAAAAACTTCACCCCACCTGAAAAATTAGGAAACATTACTTAAGTGGCTTAAGTTAAAACAAAAAGTAATGAAAAAATAGAATAAGGTAGAGTTTTTTTATTTAAACAAAAATATTTTAGAACCCTTAGAAAATTAATAAACCCTATTTCCAAACTAGGTCATTTTTACAAAATATTGCATTGAAACATGAAAAATGACCAACATGATCTAGTAAAAGGAATGTCAATTATTTCAAGTGTGGAAAAATTGGTCATTATGCTAAATCATCTAGATCTCACAGTGCTCTAGTGAATATTGTAAATGATAACCATGTTGCAGGATCTAGTGGAGCTTAGAAGAAGAATACAAAATGGAGAAGGAAATTTGATGGTGGAAAGCTTGGTGGTACTATATCCCGGTACTAGCTCTACCGAAAACTAAGATGAATACTTGGATGCAGGGGAGTACTCAGAATGCTAAATCATACACTTCCTTTCCCTGAGGTGATGTTGATTTCCACTAGTGTGTCTCTAGTATGATAATTTAACAAATAATAAATGAAGATTTTGATTGATTGGTGTGATGTGTGCATAACATTGAGTTGTGTTAATGATGTTTAAATTTTTCCAGGAAAATTAATTATGTTGTTTCATTTCTTTAAAGGATTTTTTTCAAAATATTTGGTATTGTAGCATGGAAAAGAATTTAGAATTTCCAAAGAGATTGTGGAAGAAGAATTGTGAAGATATCATGACACCTGAATTATATGTTTGTAGTGTCAGTGTGTCCACAATAAATAAAATGAATAAGGATGAGTTAAAGGTGTCTTATCATAGTTATATCAAGAAATTATAATTTGGGTTGCCTATGGAGGATATGTAGAGAGTCAAAAATCTTGGACTCAATATTTGGAGACAATTTATGTGGTGTGATGACAATGAGTTCATCCTATTTTTGTTGATTCAGTTTCATTGAAAAACCTTAGTGCTAGACAAACCATATGTGGTATCGAAAGAAGTAATAGAGGAAATTAATGGGTTGTGTAGTGTAGAAAAATTTCCTAGGAAGAATTCTATTAGCTATCAAGAGGTATAAGATCTTACATAAATTTTTTAGGATCAACACACATTCCTTATAGACACTATTGAAGATCCTATTATAAGGTATGTTGCCTATGGTATTTCATACAAAATTCAGTTTTGGAATCATGATGATCCAACTTATGATTTAGTTGTGTATATTTCATGCAAGATAGTGAAGGAGAATGTACAAATGGATTTGTGTTAAATTTTGCTAGACAATCTTGTTGAAAATGTAAAAATGATGATTGAAGGTGGATATACATTTCAGTTTGGCTCATTTTTTATGGGCTTGGTATTCTACGTTATGAAATCATTACTGAACAATGAGAACTTTGAGTGGAGTACAAAAATTCACATCGGTAAACAAATTTGTAGGTACATGAGTTTCTTGAAGAAAAATGTGTGTGCATGCAAGATATTATAGTTTGATGTCTTGATGAATAAATTATTTTCTTTGCATTACTATAGTCTTTGATGTCTTCAAATCCTGGATAACTTAGGGAAGACACAATCTCCAAAATTGCTTAGTTGTGCTCTTGTTTAGCTTTCATTTCTTCGACAGTCAGAGGTGCAACAGGTGTGACATAGTCATGCTCAACATAACACTTTGCAAAATCACCAATATCAGCCAGATGCAGCTTCATCAAGCTTTTCCATGTAGGGAAGTTCTCCTTATTCAACTTTGGTACCTCCTTCTTATACATCCTGATCATTTTCTTCAAGTACAATCAAACTTTTTCTCTGTAAGCACCAACAGCTCTGATACCAATTGTTAATATGATTTAGAACAACAGAGAGGGGGGATGAATCAATTGTTCTCGGGTCCAAATGTATAATTTTTTTTTTAAAACTCTTCAACAAATCAGATCTAACAACCAACAGCTACTCAGTCATTACTGATTGCATAACAGAAACATATAATAGTGTAGTCTACTTATCCAATAGCATCTAACTTGTAAAACATAGAAATGTTCAAACCAAAACATTCACACAAGTATCAACACCAGGATTTATAGTAGAAACCCAATATGGGAAAAACCACTTTGTAACATGTTACTATTATGTTCACTCTTCTAAAGTGAGCTCAGTGAAAAGCCAACCCTATCAAAGGTTACAAACACACTGTCAGGTGTGACCGGTTAAAGGATATAAACCACTCTGTTAAAAGTGCACCTTGTTATAGGACTTACATACACTCCATTAGAATGAAACCTTGTTCAAAGGATTTATACCTATGACTATTAGGTCAACCTCTGTTAAAAGGATTTTGATTGATACAATGGTTAGAAAGTAGTAGTACTATTGATCTAAAAAACATACAACTCACTTTGCAAATATGATGAAGGGTGCTCCCCTTAATACCACAAGCACATAATAGAAATAGAGAAACAACAACAATAATACGCAAGAACAGAAAATTGGCTTCTTATTATCTCCACAAATGTGGAATTACAAACTTTCAGAATTACAATATGCAAAGCCACATGGGCATTCCCTTACAATATTCTATAGGAAAAATCCTCAAATCAATACCTAGATCTACTACCCAAAACTGCCCTAGACAACACTACTGGCCTTCTTTATATAGGCAATTTCCACAGCCCGAGAAGGTTCTAGAAATTTAGCCCTTAGGGCTGACCAAAATTAGAATTATTTTATTTTACAATTTATTACATCAAAGTCAGCTTAAAATGAGTTTTGAAACCCAAACAAAAATTTTGAAGAAAAATTATTTTCCACCATTTCAGGTGACCCAACTTTCGAAGACCATAAGTCATCGCCCATTGACCTGATTGGCTATTATAACCCCATTGTAGAAATGCCATGAAGCACTCTACAAGCTTGACCTATGCAAAGCGCTCATCACCCAAATTTTCAACCTCAACCGGGGCCTCTAAAGCCTTCAAAATTGAGTTCGAAGTTTCTGTACCTTGCTGCCAATACTGAAAATCTTCAATATCTTCAAAACTACACCTGATCTAGCCATGAAACTTTGCTGGCAGGCTGATATGACCGAGATGAACCTCCATATGTAAAATCAGACATTCCAAGATCATAAGACCAACTTATTAAAAATAGCAAGTTTCCATAAATAACAACTCTACACAAGATAGCTCTTATTGAATACAAAAACAAAAATATTTTTGGGTGATGCAAGATTGCTCTTACACCGAGGATGCTCCTACATCAGACACCTGGGGTAATTTGAGAAGTGACCCTGTCATGAATCAGGTGTGCAGAGGAAAACCAAGATGGTTAACCTCCTCCTTTGTTAGCCATGATGAATCTTCAACAGGTTGTCCTTTCCATTTGACCAAATACTCTTCATATGTCTTGTTCCTTGTGCTTCTGCCAACACGACTGTCCAGTATGTCTTCAATCTCCTTGATATCTGAACTAGTTACTGGAATACTCCACTGTGCTGCTGCAACCTCATCTTCAACACCTCCTTCATGATACTCTATCCAATCTAAAATGTTAAACACTGGTGAAATATTCAGCTCAGTAGGCAATTCTACCTCATATGCATTTCCTGAATCATGCTTCTTCAGTATCTTACATGGTCCAAACTTCTTCATTTTCAGCTTGTTATATGTACCAACTGGAAACTGCTCCTTCTGCAAATGAACCATGACTTCATCCCCAACCTAAAATTCCTTATGCCTCCTTTTCTCATCTACCTTAGTCTTATACTGCACATTCATCTTGGTAATATGCTTCCTCACCTCCTCATGGATTTTCTTCAAATGTTCTGCAAAATCCTCAGCTTCAGCACTACTTATTTCTCCTTTATCTATCTTTCTCAATTCAGATGCATTTCTTGGACTACTTCCATATACAATCTGGAATGGTGATTTACTAGTGCTCCTATTGACAGAATTATTGTATGCAAATTCTGCCTATGGTAAAATCAAATCCCATCCCATTGGCTTATCTCCAACCAAACATCTCAGCAGATTTCCCAAACTTCTATTCACCACCTATGTCTATCCATCAGTCTGTGGATGATGTGATGAACTAAACTTCAAATCTATCTTCAACTTTTTCCACAATGTCTGCCAGAAATATCCAACAAAATTAGTATCTCTATTTGAAACTATGGTCTTTGGCAAATGATGTAGTCTCACCACTTCTCAGAAAAACAATTCTGCTACATGAACAACATCATTAGTCTTCTTGCAGGGAATGAAATGTGCCATCTTCAAAAATCTATCAACTATCATAAAAATTGAATCGTGTCCCCGCTGAGTCCTCGGTAAACCAAGAACAAAGTCCATACTGATATCCTCCCAAGGCTTCTCTGGTATAGGTAATGGCTGATATAACCTTGTATTCTACTTCACTCCCTTCGCCATCTTACATACTCTGCAACTCTATACAAAATTCTTGACATCTTGCTACAACTGTGGCCAATAATAATTCTCACCAACCAAAGCAAAGGTTTTATCACGACCAAAATGTCCAGCCAATCCTCCACTATGCTTCTCTTTGAGGAGATTCTCCCTCATAGAACTTCTTGGAATGCACAACTGACTCCCTCTGAATAGCATATCATCCTAGATGATGAAATCCAACCATCTTGTCCTGTCTAGAGTAACAGGTTCTGTACAAGCTTTCCAAGTTTCGCCAAAATCAGGATCCTCTAGATACAAATTTTTGAGTTTCTTGAACCCAACCACCTCAATTTGCATCTCTGTCAGCAATAGTTTCCTTCTGATAAAAGCATCCGCAACCCTATTAGACTTTCCACTCCTGTGTTTCAAAATAAATGTATAACTCTGCAAAAACTCAACCCATTTCAAATGCCTTTGATTCAACTTTCCTTGACTATTCAAATATTGCAAAGCTTGATGATCAGTATACAAAACAAACTCCTTAGGAAGAAAATAATGTCTCCACTTCTTTAATGCCTGAACTATAGCATAAAATTCTTGATCATAAACAGAATACTTCATCTTGGCATCATTTAACTTCTCACTAAAATACGCAACAGGTTTACCTTCTTGGCTCATAACAGCTCCTATTGCAGTACCACTAGCATCACAATCTACTTGAAACACCTTATTAAAATTTGGAAGTGCTAAAATAGGTTGTTCTGTAACTTTTTGTTTCAACAATTGAAAACTCTTTTCTGCCCCATTAGTCCACTTAAACTCTTTTCTATCTCCTCTCATTGTCTCAGTCAAGGGACCACAAATACTGCTAAATTTTTTAATAAACTTTCTGTAAAAACTAGCTAGACCATGAAAAGATCTTACTTTAGTAGCACTCCTTGGAGTAGGCCATTCAAGGATAGCATGTACCTTCTTTGGGTCCATTTTTAGACCTTCTGCTGAAACTACAAATCCCAAATACACTAACTCTTTCTTCACAAAACTGCACTTCTTCAAATTAATCAACAATTTCTCATCTCTCAACTTCTCAAACACCATACGAATATGCATCATATGTTCCTCCAATGTCTTGCTAAAAATCAAAATATCATCTAGGTAAACAATGACAAACTTACCCAAAAATTCTTTCAGAACCTCGTTCATGAGCCGCATGAAAGTGCTCGGTGCATTGGTTAGCCCAAAAGGCATGACTAACCACTCATACAATCCTTCCTTTGTCTTGAAGGCAGTCTTCCATTCATCTCCTTCTCTGATTTGAATCTGGTGATATCCACTCTTCAGATCTATCTTTGAGAAATACACAGCTCCACTCAAACAGTCCATAATATCATCCATTCGTGGCAATGGAAACCTATACTTGATTGTGATCTTGTTTATTGCTCTGGAATCTTTACACATCCTCCATTCTCCATTCTTCTTTGGTGCTAATACTGCTGGTATAGCACATGGACTCAGGCTCTCCCAAATCAATCCCTTCTGTAACAACTCATGTACTTATCTGTTCAACTCTTCACTTTTTGCTGGTGTCATTCTATGTGCTGCCTTGTTTGGCAAACTAGCTCCTGGAATCAAATCCATCTGATGACTAATCTTCCTTACAGGTGGTAATCCATCAGGTAAATTATCAGATACAATATCCTAAAACTCATTCAACAAATCTGCAACCTCTATAGGTACATCCTCTACTTCTTCTTTACTAGCTTTTGGAATTAAAGCAAAACACACATGCTCATGCCTCATACCAACTAGGAATTTTCTTCCATCAACAAATGTTATTCTTGCATTACCACATACCTTTTCTTCAGTCTCTTTCAATGACTTTAGCTTATGTCGCACTCCATCCTTTGTCAGGGAATAGGTATTCACACGACCATCATGTACAACACATTTATCAAACTGCCATGGTCTACCCAAAAACATATGACATGCATCCATAGAGATGATATCACATAGTACCTCATCTTGGTACCCGTCAATCTTGAACTTTACCAGGCACTATTCACTGACCATGACCTTGTGGTCATCCTGCACCCAGGCAATCCAATATGGATGTGGGTGTTTCTATCTCTTGAGCTTCAACTTTGTCACCATCTCTTCTGACACCAAATTGTCAGTGCTTCCACTATCGATAATCACATCACAACATTTACTCTCACACTTGCATCTAGTGTGAAACAAGCTCCTCCTTTGTTTAGGTTCATTCTCACCACTCAGAAAGACTCTTCTGTTAATTACCATTTCTCCTCTTTCAGCATCTTTAGAATTTGATGATCTAGCATCTTCATCTACATGTGCAACTCTGGCCTGGCCTTCATTTCTCTTGTCTATTCTACCTTGGCACTGAGGACATTCAAATGCCCTATGACCTTCTTCTCCATAGTGAAAACATGTTCCACGGAAGCCTCCTCTTCCAAATCCTTGTCCTCTTCCTCTTCCTCTCTAATCTCTATTATTCTGATCCTGGAAATGATTTGAATTATTTCCTCTTTGATTTTGGCTGCTACTGGCCTCATCCTTCTTTTTCAGATCTTCATTTCAGCCACCATATGACCGTCCACCAGATCTTCCACCATGACCTCTTCCATTTTGTCTGCTCTCAAACTTCTTATTTAGCTTTTCCTCTACTTTTAGGGCAAACTGGTATACCTCCTCAATACTATTCATTCGAACCAGATTCAACTCCTCCTGAATGCTTGGCCTTAACCCATTAAGGTATTGAGCAACTTTCTCCTTATCAGCTTCTGCATGGCCTATTCTGATGAGGAGTCAATAGAACTCCTCTGTATACTCCTGAACAGATCTTCCTGCTTGCTTCAAACTTTCCATTTTCTTTAGTAGGTCAAGCTCATAATCAACAGGAATGAACTGTCACTTCAATTTATCCACCATCTGATCCCATCTTGTGATTTTATCTTTCCCTCTTCTATTTCGCTCCAATTGAATCTCTTGCCACTAGATCTTCACATGACCTTTCAGTCTGGCCTTCATAAATTTGACCCTATCAGGATCCTCAACATCTTTATACTCAAAATATTCCTCACATTCATTGATCTAGTTGATCAATTCCTCTGGGTTAAGATTTCCAAAAAATGTAGGAACCTCAATCTTAGGTCTTTTCCCAATCTTGAAAATCGCCCGAAAAAGTCTTTCTTCCTCCTGGTTCACAATTTCAGCTTCTCCTTCTTGATATTCTTCTTCGGCTTCATCCTCACTTTCATCTCTGACATTAAGATTCATTCCTTTATGAATCTCTTCTTCCAATGCTCGCACTTGTCTCTGTAGCTCTCTAACCTTAGGTGTCACAGCACCAGCTCTTCCACCATGTTCTCTTCATGGAGGCATTTTTGTGATGCACGTTGAAACCCTAACCACGGTCCTGGTGCAAAATGCCTCATAGTCAGTGATCTATTTACACACTTAAGAACTCCTGCTCTGATAACACTTGATGAAGGGTGCTCCCCTTAATACCACAAGCACATAACAGAAATAGAGAAAAAACAACAATAATACGCAAGAACAAAAAATTTGCTTCTTATTATCTCCACAAATGTGGAATTATAAACTTTCAAAATTACAATATGCAAAGCCACATGGGAATTCCCTTACAATATTCTGTAGGAAAAATCCTCGAATCAATACCCAGATCTACTATCCAGAACTGCCCTAGACAACAATACGGGCCTTCTTTATATAGGCAATTTTCACTGCCCGAGAAGGTTCTAGAAATTTAGCCCTTAGGGCCAACCAAACTTAGAATATTTTATTTTACAATTTATTACATCAAAGTCAGCTTAAAATGAGTTTTGAAAACCAAACAAAAATTTTGAAGAAAAATTATTTTCCACCATTTCAGGTGACCCAACTTCCGAAGACCATAAGTCATCACTCGTTGACTCGATTGGCTATTATAACCCCATTCTGGAAATGCCATGAAGCACTCTGCAGGCTTGACCTGCGCAAAGCACCCGTCACCCAAATTTTCAACCTCATTCAGGGCCTCTAAAGCCTTCAAAACTGAGTTTGAAGTTTCTATACCTTGCTGCCAATATCAAAAATCTTCAATATCTTCAAAACTACACATGATCTGGCCATGAAACTTTGCTGGCAGGCTGATATGACTGAGATGAACCTCCATATGTAAAATGAGACATTTTGAGATCGTAAGACCAACTTACTAAAAATAGCAAGTTTCCATAAATAGCCCTTATTGAATACAAAAATAGAAATATGTTTGGGTGATGCAAGATTGCTCTTACACCTAGGATGCTCCTGCATCAAAATATTAGATCCAATTCCATACACATATGTTGGCTTGCTGACAGTGAACCTTTACCATCACCATCACTGATCTACTCGGAACTCTCTTCAAGAAATCAAAACACTTCTCCTTCAGCCTTCTCTGCTTAGACAGTCAATAACACTTCCAGCATACTCTCTTCTACAACCTCTAGCTTAGGTTTCCTTAATACTTCCTCCATTTGGTAAATACATCTTTTTCCACTTAATCTCCTTTGTAGATCTTAGGGTTAGGTCAGATTCATCGAATCCATCCTACTTTATGTTCTTCGGCTATCCTTCTAGAAATATATCAAATCTCTTAATAGATTTACAATAAAATGTTTTACAGTGCATTAAATGCTTTCATACAATCAATAAATAAAGTCAACACATTTTACATAATCCAAGAATTCAACAATGTCAGTTAGAAATCTGAATTCTCCCTCAAATGAAAAATAATGACGCTCAGTCAATACTGTGTTCAACTTCTCAGTTTTCACTAGAAAGCTTGGTAGCCACAAAAACTATTTCCTCAGCTAATATTGTTTTCCTTAGCAATTAACTAGTGTTTGGTCAACATTAAATTTTCTTGGCATATACTAGCTCAGTTGACACTAACATCACTCAGCTTAAACTAGATTTCTTCACTTTTTCTTGATTAAGCCTACTAGTTTAGTCTTCATTCTTACTTAGATAAGCAATACATTATCTTATCATTGTGCCACATAATCAAGTACTCATTGAAGTATCAAGATAACTCTACCTTTTCTTAGGTACTATTGTTACCAACCTTGCCTTTCCCCTTAGCAACAATCAAATAGATATAGTACTTTCTTAAATAGCAATAGTCTTACCAGTTAAGGTTTGACATCAATGACAATACAAAAATTGCTTTAATTATAGTTTCCAACAATCTCCCTCTTTGACATTTATGGCAACACCATATGAATATCACATGAATTACCAACCAATCCAAAACTTATCTGTCTATCAGAAATATTTATAATATCCTTAGCTTCATTTTGATACAGAATCAATTAGCCATGCTTGTATGACCATCCACTGAATCTCTCCCTCTTTCTTGATCAACCATGAAAAATATTCTATGTATTCATCTGTGATCATCTCCCTCTTTGACAAAAATACAAAAGTAGCAACAAAAAAAAACATAGATCTTGCAGATGTAGATATCATCTTTTTAGTTCAGTAATAGTATTTCTCCCTTTGTCATATTTGCTTATGATTGATTCTTAGCTTTACTGTGATTTTCACAACTCTAGGCTGCTCCTAAAGTGTGACCTGTTTCTACATCAACTTGTTAGATACTCTTTGCAACACATTTGATGCAGTGCTCCTAGCTTGACTATGCAACCTCAGTTAGGGGAAGGACCCCTAATTGACTTCTCAGGTATTCATGAGCTTCTTTAGGTAAAGCCTTAGTGAATATGTTTGCTATTTGTTCCTTTGTATTCACATATTCCATTCAGACCTCTTTATCTTATACCAGTTCTCTCAAGTAATGATACTTGATGGAAATGTGTTTTGTCTTTGTGTGCATCACTGGATTCTTAGAGATGTTGATAGCACTTGTGTTGTCATAGAAAATGACAATTGGTTCAGTGCTTTCTTCTTTCATGCCTACCAACAATTTCTTTATCCATATCAAGCTTGAACAGTTCACAGCTGCAGCCACATACTCAGCTTCAGCAGTAGATTGGGAAATGCAATTTTGTTTCTTGCTTGTCCAAGAAACTAATCTATGTCCATGAAAGAAAGCTCCACCACTAGTACTCTTTTTGTCATTTACATTTCCTACCCAATCAACATCTATATACACTCTCAGTTCAAACTTCTCATGCTTCTTGTAGTACAATCCATAGTCAACAATCCCTTTCAAATATATTATTATTCTTTTTACCGTCATCATGTGTGTTTCCTTAGGATTGGCAGAGAATCTTGCCACAATCCCAATAGCTAATGAAATATCTGGTCTGCTATGTGCAACATACTATAGCTTTCCAATCAGAGATCTATACAAAGTCTAGTTTACTTCTACAACATCATCATTTTTAGACAACTTTTGTCTAGTAGCCATGGGAGTACTTACTTGCCTTGAATCTTCCATACCAAAGGTTTTCAGTATCTCATGAACATATTTAGACTGGGTGATGAAAATTCCTTTCTCCATTTGATATACTTATAAACCAACAAAAAATGTGATCTCCCCAAACATACTCATTTCAAATTCAATTTGCATTTTATTTGAAAATTTCTTACACAAGGCATCTTGTCCACTAAATATAATATCATCTACAAAGATCTTAGCTAACAAGATTGATTTACCTTCTTCATCTTTCATGTACAGATTTCTTGTGTCATTTATCCTTGAGAATCCAATCTATATTAGGTAGTTGTGCAGTCTCTCATACCATGCTCTAGGAGCTTGCTTTAGTACATACAGTGCTTTGTTCAGTTTGCAAACCATGTTTCTTTTATTTGGATCAACAAATCCTTCTGGCTATTCAATATACACTTCTTATTCTAATATACCATTTAAAAATGTAGACTTAACATCCATTTGGTATACCTTGAAATCTTTATAGGCAACATATGCAAGAAGAGTTCTTACTCCTTCCAATCTTGCTACAAGGGAAAATATCTCCCCATAATCTATTCCTTCTTCATGTGCATAGCCTTTGCATAATAGCCTAGCTTTATTTCTTGTTATTTGGCCAAGCTCATCCAGCTTATTATGAAATACCCACTTTGTCCCAATGACATTCTTATTTTTTGGTCTTGGCACCAAAGTCCAGGTATCATTCTTCTCTATCTCGTCTATCTCTTCATTCATTTCTTCTATCCAATCTTCATTTTATAATGCCTCCTTTATTGTCTTAGGTTCAAATTCACATAGTAAACATGTTGGATCTCTTTCCTTTCTTCTACTCAAAATTCTAGTATCTTTATCTCCAATAATCTATTCAGGCTTGTGATGTCTCCTTACATATTGTGCTAGAATAGGTTCTGCTCTCCTTTCATTTTTCTCATCAGGTTCACCAGCAAGATTGTCATATTCAGCTTCTTAATGCTCGGCAACCTCTCCTTGATACTTGACAACTTCTTCTAATTGCTTGACACATTCTTCTCCTCTCTTAGCATTGTTTTCCTGATGCTCGACATTGCTTACCCGAGACTCAGCATTAGGTGCAAGTTTGTCACTTGCCTTTCCTTCCTCTATATACACAAAAGATCTGTAATCTTTTGGTTCTCTTTTACTATCAGCTTCATTTTTCTCTACATACTCATCAACTTTGACATTCACACTTTCCATAATTTTTTTAGTGTTAAGAGTTCAAACACTTATAAGCTTTACTTTTTGTGGAATAGCCTAGGAATATACCCTCATCACTTTTAGCATCAAATTTTCCATTTCTATTGTCCTTTAATATGTGGCATTTACTTCCAAAAATTGTAAATTACTTTACATTAGGTGCATACCCATGCCACAACTCATAAGGTGTCATATTTGTACATTTTTTTATCTATACTTGGTTAAGAGTATAAACAACTGTACTTGTAGCTTCTTTCTAATACTTTTGTGCAACATTCTTTTCAATCATTACTGTCCTTGCACAATCCAAGATAGATATGCTCCTTCTCTCTGCTATACCATTCTATGGAGGAGTTCTAGGTGTAGACATCTATCTTTTGATCCCTCTATCATTACAAAATAGATTAAATTCATTGGATATAAATTCTCCACCTCGGTCAGATCTCAGACACTTTAGATTCCTACCTGTCTCCTTTTCAACCTTAGCCACATACCACTTAATAAATTGAAAAGCATCATATTTTTCTTTTAAGAACATTACATGCATCATTCTGGTATAATCATCAAAAAACAAGATAAAATATCTACCACCACAATATCTTTGTACACCCATCGGTCCACAAAGGTCAGTATGAACCAAATCTAGGTTATTCTAAGAGTAAAAGTTTTTCTCTTGAAACTAGACTTTGTCATCTTACCCAAATGACATTCTTTGCACATTACATTCTCAGGTTTCTTCAATCTAGGTAGACCTCTCACTTTCTTTTTCTTACTAATTTCTACCAGATTATCAAAGTTAACATGACATAGCCGCTTATGCCATAACCATATATCATCAAGCTGTGCAATCATACATGTTTCTTCAGATAGGTCTACATAGAACAAATTACCTCTTGTTTGTTCTCCACTTCTAATTATTTCACCAGTGACATCAAATATTTTGGCCTTTCTATGATGAAATTCCACTTGGTAGCTAGTGCTATTAAGTTGTGCAACACTCAACAGATTATAGTTAAGACCCTCAACCCAATAAGCATTTTCACAATTGATCTTATCAGTCAGCTTAATCAATCCTTTTCCTCTAACAGGACATGGTGCATCATTACCAAATTTCACACTCCTACCTTTATAATGATCTTAGGTGTCAAACTTTCTCTTGTCTCCAATCATATGATGTGAACAACCACTATCAATAATCCATTTATCATTTTTGTTCATATAATATATTAATTCAGTTTTCTCATCCTCATCAGATTCATCTTTCATTGCAACATAGACAAACTCAATTTCAAAATCATCACTATCAGTGCCAGTCTCTTCTTTAGCAATATAGCAGGATTTCTTACCTTTTCCTTTGTAGTCATTGTATCTTCGGTAACCTCTATCTTCTCTTTTGTATTTATGCTTGCTATCTCTTTCTTCATCCTTATCATCCCTATTAGGACATCTAGTAGCTATGTGACCAACTTTATTACATGAAAAACATATAATAGGGAGTTTACCTTTGTACCTTCATTTTCCCCTTTTTAGTCTTCTAGCCATAAGAGCTTCTAGATCCTCAAGTTCTTCATCAGATGTGTCACTGTCACTTTCACTTTCACTTTCACCGATGCATCTTTATTTTTCCTTCTTTGACTTACTCAGAACCATTTGTGACTTCAAAGAAGATTCAATATTACCAATAGTGAAGTTATCATAGTTAGAAAGTTTGAAAGTAGTAAGCTTACCAACCAAACTTTCCAAAGTAAGAGCATTGGTAGGGTTACATCTAGATTCTTGAATTGCATAAATTTTTATGGCATAGATAGGATGCAGAGTTCTCAATAGTTTTCCTATTACATTTTCATCATCAATAGTTCCAATTTCTCCTCTAATAGAATTTACAACTTCTTTTATTCTACCACAATATTGAGCAATATTCTCACCTTCTAGCATTCTCATTTCATCAAATTTACCTCTGAGGCTCTAAGATTTTTCTCTCAACACATTTATGTCACCACCATAGGTGTTTTCAAGGGTGGCCAAAATTTTCTTTGCATTACTATAGTCTTTGATGTCTTCAAATTATGGATAACTTAGGGCAGATACAATCTCCACCATTTCTTGGTTGTGCTCTTGTTTAGCTTTCATTTCCTCGACAATCAAAGGTGAAATAGGTGTGACATAGTCATGCTCAATATAATACTTTGTATAATCACCAATACTGGCCAAATGCAGCTTCATCAAGCTTTGCCATGCAAGGAAGTTCTCCTTATTCAACTTTGGTACCTCCTTATACATCCTGATCATTAACTTCAAGTACCTTCAAACTTGTTCTCTAGAAGCATCAACAACTCTGATACCAATTGTTAATATGATTTAGAACAATATAGAGGGGGGTGAATCAGTTGTTCTTAGGTCTAGATGTATAAAAAAAACTTTAAAACTGTTCAAAAAATTAGATCTAACAACCAACAACTACTCACTCATTACTAATTGCATAACAGAAATATATAACAGTGTAGTCCACTTATCCAATAGCATATAACTTGTAAAACCTAGAAATGTTCAAACCAAAACATTCACACAAGTATCAACACCAAGATTTATAGTGGAAACCCAATTTGGGAAAAAACCACTTTGTAACATGTTACGATTATGTTCACTCTTCTGAAGTGAGCTTGGTGAAAAGCCAACCCTGTCAAAGGTTACAAACACACTATCAGGTGTGACCCGGTTAAAGGATTTAAACCACTTTGTTAAAAGTGCACCTTGTTATAGGACTTACATACACTCCATTAGAATGCAACCTTGTTCAAATGATTTATACCTATGACTATTAGGTCAACCTCTGTTAAAAGGATTTTGACTTATACAATGGTTAGAAAGTAGCAGTACTATTGATCTAAAAAACATACAACTCACTTTGCAAATATCAGATCCAATTCCGTACACATATGCTAGCTTACTGACTGTGAACCTTTACCATCACCATTACTAATCTACTCGGAACTTTCTTCAAGAAATCACAACACTTCTCCTTCAGCCTTCTCTGCTTAGACAGTCAATAACACTTCCAACATCCTCTCTTCTACAACCTCCAGCTTATGTTTCCTTAATACTTCCTCCATTAGGTCAATACATCTTTTGCCACTTAATCTCCTTCGTAGATCTTAGGGTTAGGTTAGATTCATCAAATCCATCCTACTTTATGTTCTTTGGCTATCCTTCTTGAAATATCTCAAATCTCTTAATATATTTACAATAAAATGTTTTACAATGCATTAAATGCTTTTATAGAATTAATAAATAAAGTCAACACATTTTACACAATCCAAGAATTCAATGATGTTGGCTGGAAATTTGAATTCTCCTTCAAATGCAAAATAATGATGCTTAGTCAATAGTGTGTTCAACTTCTCATTCTTCACTAGAAAGCTCGGTCGCCACAAAAACTATTTCCTTAGCTAATACTATCTTCCTCAGCAATTAACTGGTGTTTGGTCAACACTGAATTTACTTGGCATATACTAGCTTGGTTGAAACTAACATCACTCGGCTTAAACTAGATTTTTTCACTTTTGCTCGATTAAGCCTACCAGTTTAGTCTTCATTCTTACTTAGATAAATAATACATTGTCTTATCATTGTGCCACATAATTAATTACTCATTGAAGTATCAAGATAACTCAACCTTTCCTTAGGTGCTATTGTTACCAACCTTGCCTTTCCCCTTAGCAACAATCAAATAGATATAGTACTTTCTTAAATAGCAATAGTCTTACCAGTTAAGGTTTGACATCAATGACAAGACAACAATTGCTTCAATTACAATTTCCAACAATACTTTACTACATTATAGATGAATATTTGTTCTCATTTAATTATTTTTGGATCTATCCTTGTATGTATTGGTGAGGAGGTTTCCTCGTCCTATCAAAAGTGTTGGAATTATGGAAAGGTGTAAACAAAGAGGGGAGGGGTGAATCAATACCCTTAAAACTTTTCAAAGTAATCCTTGTACATATCAAATTTAATAATCGATTGTGTAAATTCGATTCAACATACATTCAATAGTATAACTAAAATGTAAATGCATGAAAGTAAATGAATAAAATATTCATGAAACTTCAATACACATTGAAACATGTATTTTTTTTTATCTCAAAAGCCCTTGTTAGAAGGTAAAAACTAGACTGGGGATGGAACCCACAAAGCTTCACTTCTGTAGAAATAAATTTATCGGTTAAGTCTTATAATAATGATGACTTTTGGTCATCTTACCCTGTTAGGAGTAACATCTACCATGTTAAAGGATTTTAGCAACACAATATATGTGTGTACTTGGTTAAGAGATTTAACTAAGAACATTTAATTCCACTCTATTAGGAGATTTTGAATCTACTACAATTGTTAGAGAGTAACAGTGATATATGACCTGTATGTAATACAACTCAAATTGCTGATATCAGATCCTTTAAATACAATAAAGATATCACCTTGTTGTGATGATTATATCCTTCTAAAGTTCTTAGTAGACTTATAACCATTCTGTTAAACCGAATACTTCCTTTGAAATCCTTCTATGAAAACCCTATCTAAACTTCAGATGTCCTTGAATGTAGCTACTTCATGAAGATACTTATCAAAGTGACATCCTTACTTTTTTATATCAAACTGACCTTGACCTAATTAGGGTTTTACAATATCTTAGAAAACCAAAGATCAATGGTTCACAAAGATAATCTATATCATCATTACATAGGAGTCATTATTCATTAAATGATTACATTTGTAATAAATGTTCACCTCAATCTAGGTAAATCATTTTCTTACTCGGCACAAAGTTGTTCACCTTGAAGAATGTGTTGTCCCAAACTTTTATGTGAACTCTAGATTACTTGGTAAATATTATCTCTCGGTCTCAGTTATTACTGGTTCTCAATAATCCTGTGTACTCACTAACTATTATATTCAGTGATCTTTTTGCTCAGTGACGACTATGTATTGATAACTGACTAAACTGGTCTTCTAGTGTTTACCAATTGTACAACTGAATACTGATGACAACATATAATCCATTTATGAGTAACATTCTCCCCCTTTGGCATTATAATAAAAAACTTATATGTATGTCGACTATAAACATTTGAACTCTCAAAAATTTCACAAAACCAAAATTGTGTAAGTGCAACTTAGTGACTCCCCCTATGAACAAGCTCTCAGTAGATATGCATATGTTTCTACCTTTTTTGAAAGTATGAAAAAGAGTATACTTACAATTTTTCAAAAAACTTAGGATGGGATTTTTAAGATTTTCCATAAGATTCTCCCATTCTTCCTTTAGATTTTCTATAGCCAACTGCTCTAAGATTACTTCATCATGCATGTAAAAAATGTTCTCAATAAAATAAATCTCAGGGGTGGCAACCAATTTCTTTTCCTGTGTCACATTCTTTTGCATCACTGCTAGATGCGGTAGCAACTCAGCCTATAGCTCAGTTACCTCTTCTTTGATTTGGTCCTCTTCTTTTCTTAACTCAAGTCTTAACTCCTTTATGTTTTTCACTTTGGAATAATGCAATTGAAATGCATGACGCTTGGTTGTAAGACGAGTAACACTATATTTAAGATCTTTTCATCTAAATTTCTTATCTTTTCACTAACCTTAGTAGTGAAGTGATATAAAGTGCATAATTATTTCAAAATTTTAAGAAATTTATGAATGATACTTTCTAAATCAGTTACGACTTCTAAAATCTTTACCTTGTTTACAACAACTGGTTGGCTAATATGTTCAGTCAACTGGTACTGAATCTTTTGTTTGGATCTCTCTTCAATCATTTTCTCAGTGTGTGTAGTGGGGCTATTTATTATTTTTGTGAGAAATGCAAGTTGATAAAAAATGGGGGTGGATTCATCAATAGTTACATCAGGAACAACTTGCATTAGGATCTCCTTGACATCCTCTAGCACCTTTGTATTTTTAGTTTCTTGTCTCAGCTTTTCCTGTGCTTCCTTTCAGGTGCATAGATCTCCATATTTTTTGAGAGCTTCAGGATCAAGTTTCCTCAGGTCGCATTCTACAATTTCAATGATTTCCTCAAGTCTAACTGGACCCTTAGTTTCGTGCTTCCTCTTCTTCTTCTTCTTCTTCTTCTTCTTCTTCTTCTTCTTGTCTTGCACACTAGATTGAGGAGATGGTACAATAGAAAGTTGAGCCTTGTGCTTGGGATCTACCTTTGGTGACTCAATGGGTTTGATTTCCTCCTTTTTTTTCCTAGTAATTGATTCTGCAATCTATGGTGTGGGGGATTGTGTCCTTGTGTTAGTGGGAGAAGTGTCTACCAATGACTTTATTTTTTCTTATTCATTTTCTACCATTTCAGTGGTCTCCTTGCCTACTTCCTCACCCTTGTCTTCATTTGTATCTATTACCTGCTATGGTGGAGTGTTATTATTATTATTATTTAGTAGCTATCTCAATATCTTGTACCATTATAGGTAGATTACATGCCTCCATTTCTCAAGCTACCTCAGTTGCTTCTTCTTCACCAAGGTTCTCGGTACCTCTAGTGATGATTTCATCTTCTTTAGCCTCATCATCGGGGTCACCTTCTATTATTATTTTTTTATCACCTAGAGTAGTTAGCATTTATGAAATTCCTTCCATTACAATGTCAGTAGTAGCTATGGATTCTTCTTCATTGGTTTCTTCCTCAGATTGCTTAGTATCTGAGATATGAATAGACTCATCATCAATATTAATGGGCTCTCCTTCTTGTATGCTCAGTTGATGATCTTCGATAATAACATACTCAGTTGCATTGAGGAGTTTTGTCCAAATATTCCTACTCTCATTATCTACCTTTTGAAATTTTCCTTGTAGGATTTTGAATGCTCGAGCCTTCATAAAGAATTTATTTGCATGTTGTTTTAATGCTGCATCCATTTGATCAACAGAATAGTTAGATTTTACCAGAATTAATGACCTCTCTCTCATTATCTTCTCATTTGTGAGCACATAAGTCCATATAGTAGAAAATTTATCAAATATCTCTTTGGGTATGCTGCTATAAAATTCAATTGGAACTATTTTAAATGTTATCATCATACTTATTACTACTTCTTCAAGCTTTTCCTACTCCTCGATGCTCAGTTGAGGATACCTTTTAAGTTTCGGTGAGCTAAGATTTCTAGTAGATTTTATCATTTCTTCTACCTCATCAACAGTCTGAGTTCCTATATTCACCACAACCCTAAAGTTATCTATGTATTCCTCATCTGAATCTTTGTCATCCTTTTCTCTTATCAATTTTCTTCTTCACTTTGGTTCAAGGAGCTTGGCAATGGCCTTTTCTTTCCTTTTCTGATATGTACGAGTCAGTGTAGGCCTAGTTATTTTTCCAACCCTTTCTTCAAAGGTGGTGAACTAGTAGTTTCTGATCTAGTCATAGACCCAACTTGTTTATCTTTCTCTTTATTAGCTTTAGGTTGCTCTTCTTGTTCATGTTATTCTGACTAGGTGGCCTCTTCATTTATGTCTTCACCAACTGGTTTTTGATCCTTGGTTTCTTCTCTAGCCAGTTCCTTAGTGTCTTCATCTATGACACCAAATTTTTTCTTAAGGTTCTTAACCATTTTATCCTTTTTCCTACCCATCTTTTCAACAACAAGTTCCATCTTGATTCTCGACTTGGCTTCCTCAAATGTTCCAAACCTTGTATCCTTCTTTTCTTTGGGCTTAGAAAGTAAATACTATATATCTTTCATTGCTACATCAATGTCAATCTCATAGTCCATGGGTGGAAGCCAAGATATTCTTGGTTCTACAACTTTAATAAGGGTGGTGTCGGTATCCACCAAAAAATAGATATCTTCTTTAAATTTCTCCACCAACTATGTTGGTATCCTTTTTATTTTCTCCATTATCTCCTTGAACTGACCAAAATATTCTTCCATAATAGGCTCAAAGTTCTTTCCTAAGTTTTGAATAAACTCACTAATCTAAACAATAATAGGTTGGTTGATATTCGATTCTACATTGATTGATGGAAAAAATTTCTGCAAGTAAAAGAATGTACATACCAATAATGAGCCAAATTTGCAAGTATTGGATCTTTCTACCCTGATTATTCTCATGTTCTCCTCTAACTACCTTAAAATTAGCTCATCTAGGTCGAGTTGCAAACCCTTTTTCACAATCTTGTATGCAATGTTGGCTGCTACACATCCAACACTATTCGGTCTTCTTGGTTGGAAAATTTTATATGCAATGACATATGCACCAAATATCATTTTGGGATCACTGATGGTGTTTATTCTCAAGCATGTACCATCCCATTTTGCATCAATTAGCTTCTCAATTTTTGTAAATGTCGGGTGCCTTAGGGCTTTGGATTTGTTATTCTTCAGATACCCTGTCACTGCATGTATCACATCCTTTGTGATCTTCATAGGTTCATCTTGCCATAAATTTCCTTCATGTACTTATCTTAGTACGATGTGTATCCATTCTATTTTGAATTCCTTTAGGTAATATAGGGCATTGTTTAACCCTTTTAGTTGTAAGTGTTTGTGATGATCTTTTAGGTTTTTGTTAGTGAAAAGCTCTTGATATGTGGATTAAATCTCAAAGTCTATGATTTCATTGACTTTACAGTAGATGTATGACCCAACATCCTTTACAAGAAGAATCCTAGGCAGTATTAGAGAAAATGTGCCCTTATTGTCAGGTTGAGCTATAACTTCCAGATGTAGTTTAAAAGGAGGCTCAGTGCGGGTCACATTCTTGATCAAATTAACTTTCTTTCCCTTGTCATACTTGGTTTTCATGGTTCATGAGGATGAATCCATCGTGATTTCTAACTTAGGGATTTCAATGAACTAGATACAAAGAACTTAGTTAGTTCCAAACTTACTTGATTTGGACTTCAACTATTCACAATACATTTACTTATATCTCTGTGAAATTCTTGGATTTGTTCTGCTCAAGTTTCACTCAAATTTCTATGCTTTGCTCTTGATCACTGTGTAAATAAATGAGTTCATTTCTCACTAATTTATAGACAAAAACCTTGATTGGTGCAATAAATGCTTTTCCATATACCACTCAGTTGACATTCAAATAACTTGGTTAACACTATAGATACCACATCTTGGTAAGTACTATTGATACTTGGTTGACTAAGCAACTCAGTTGTATTTTATATTTTCACTAACTGGAATTTATTACTTGGTCTAGTTTAACAGATTAAACTTGTTTCAAGTTAGAAAAAATATAATACCCTACTGCATCTTAACTCATGCTGATTTTGCATTCATACAATAGATATAAGGAAATGTTGTAAGATATAACTTTTTGAAATTGAGTTCCATACTTACTTGGATAGCTTAGGTGGAGGTGGTGAAATTACCTAATCTAATGGACATGGTGTCACTGATTTTTGTCCTTGGTCCATGAACGTCATTTGATTCTTTTCTCCACATTTGACTCCTTATCCTCATGATTTCTTCAATTGTGTTTCTACTTTCACTAGTACTTGGTTTTGGTGCTCGGTCTCTATAATATTTACTTAGGTGACTAACCTTATGATAGTGCAAACATACCATTCTAGAATTTGACCAATTTCAAGATATCCTTTCCAATACCTTTTCATACAATTAGCTACAATATATCGATACCTTCCACATACTATGCAATTAACCCAAGTGTATGCATTAACTTTCCTTCTTGATTGATATGTCTCATTTTGTCCTCTTGGTTTCTTGATTTGTTTCATCTTTGTCATGCATTATTTCTATATGTGTCCATGCATGTTTCAGGTGCGAGAATAATTTTCCATATAAGACTTTTTCAACTTTGATCTACATTCATATCCTTGATGTTCATACTTACCATAATTATAACAATAACCATTAAATTTAGGAGTGGATGTAGGAATACCTCTTTCTTTTCTTCTGCAATCATTTGATGTGTGGCCTAGTTTTCCATAATGATAACATGATAGCTTCTTTGGCCTTAGTTTTTCATAGGCATTCTTCTGATCAGTTTGTCGCGATGACTCTCCATGCTTGGTGCAGCCTAAACTAGTGGTGTTGTCAAGTCCTTTTTGACTGCATAGAAACTAATCTATCATTTTTGTACTTTCTTTAGCTTTCTTAATCATCTCATTGTGATGTTATTGAATCTTTACCTCATTCTTTAACCTTTCATTTTCTTCTCTCAATTCACCAATGTCTTCCAATCTTCTAGTAAGTTCATTGTTAACTTAGTTGACTTCTCGACTAATGACAACCATCTGATTAGAGATTTAAAAATGATGCTCAGTGAGTCTCATTATCTCAAATTCCTTTTCTTCTAGATTTTTAGTCATTTATCTTCTATTATCAATAGCCAGATTCATTTATTGTTCTACCTACCTTGCATTGTTCATGACATCAATCATTCTAATCATTTGTGATTCTTGACTGATCTGCAGTGCCTTCACTTGTTTAGTAAGATGTTGATCCTTTTCAGATAGATCTAATATGGTTCCTTGAGATACTTTAGATATGCTACCAGATCTAGATCCAAATCCTTCAAATGGATCATCTATCTATTCTTCATGATAATCAGTCTCTTTATACTGAAGTTCCATATCCTTCCTCTTAATTAGTAACTTTCTTAGTTCTTCTTTGGTTTCCTTGAATTGTTCAATGTAGATCTACATCTGTATCTTCTGATTCTCAATAGTTTTGTTAGGCTTATACATTTCCATCCTTAAGATCTATTCTCTCCAATGGTTAAACTTCGTTAACAATAGAAGTATCTCTGATACCAATTATTGGAATGATGGAAAGGTGTATATTAAGAGGGGAGGGGTGAATCAATACCCTTAAAACTTTCAAAGTATTCCTTGTAAATATCAACTTCAATAACTGACTGTGTAAATTCCATTCTACATACATTCTATAGTATAACTAAAATATAAATGCATGAAAGTAAATGAATAAAACATTCATGAAACTTTGATACACATTGAAACATGTATTTGGTATCACATAAACCCTTGTTAGAAGGTAAAAACTACAGTGGGGATGGAACCCACAAAGTTTCACTTCTACAAAAATAAAGTTTTCGGTTAAGGCTTACAAGAATGATCACTTTTGGTGATCTTACCCTATTAGGAGTAACAAAAAGATCAATTAGGTCTACCTTGTTAAATTATTTTAGCAACACAATATATGTGTGCACTCAGTTAAGAGGTTTAACTATAAATAGTTAAGTCCTCTTTGTTAGGAGATTTTGAATCTTCTATAATTGTTAGAGAGTAACAATGATATATGACTTGTATGTAATACAACTCAAATTGTTGATATCGGATCCTTTAAATATAATAAATATATCACCTTTTTTTTATTATTATATCCTTATGAACTACTCTCTAGCCTTATAACTATTTTGTTAAATAGAATACATCCTTCGAAATCCTTCTGTCAAAACCCTGTTTGAACTTCAAATATCCTTAATTTGGCTACTTCCTGAAGATACTTGTCAAAATGACATCCTTAAATTTTATATCAAACTGACCTTGACCTAATTAGGGTTTTACAATATCTTAGAAAACCTAAGATCAATGGTTCACAAAAATAACCTAGATCATCATTGCATAGGAATCATCATTCATTAAATGATTACATCCATAATAAATATTCACCTCGATCTTGGTAAACTATTTTCGTACTCGGCAAAAAAAATTTCACCTTGAAAAATGTGCCATTCCAAAATTTTATGTGAACTCTAGATTACTTGGTAAATACTCTCTCTCGGTCTTAGTTATTACTAGCACTTGGTAATCCTGTGTATTCAGTAACTATTACAATCAGTGATCTTTCTGCTCAGTGACTACTATGTATTGATCACCAAATAAACTGATCTTCCAGTGTTTACTGATTGTACAACTAAATACTAATGAGAAAAACTAATCCATTTAGGAGTAACAAAAAGTATCTATAATAATTAGTTATTTTTTGTTCATCTCTTGAACCAAATAGGATAAATATAGGTGATAAAGAAAAATAAATAGTTACAATTTTAGAAGATGATGAAGAAGAAAAGGTTGAAGAGGAGAGTCTTGTCCATGAAATGGAAGTTGAACAAGAGGAAGAAGGTATGGACATGCTTGTTCCCTCTTAAGAAATATCTATACTTGTTGATTCTAGTATGGTAAGAACTTTGTTGGAAAATGATGAGCATGAAAAAATTGATTGTTTATGGGCCGATTGTTCATCAGAGGATAATAAGTTGATGAATTTTTTTTTGATTAATCACTTGGTTAATAGAAGGGGTACAATTTCTAGTGTGTCTAGTATGCTACCACATAAGTTAGTAATGAATGTTGAGATTGAGTTGTTGTAGTTTGGAGTAGATTACCTGGTGGTGGAGAAACCTATAATGAAGAAGTGTAACAATGCAAAACAAAGACTCTCTGGAGTTATCAGGGAGATGAATAGATGTGTGAAGGAGATAAATGATATATAGATATTTTCTTTGATGGCCTGTTGTTGTAGAAAATTTTAGAGGTCAAAGTTGCATAATTGAGAAAGAGTTGAATGAGCTTGGAAAGTCATATGATATTTTCAAGGATTGAAATGAAAAATAGAGAATCATATTCAGTGAACTTTAGACAAAATGGTTATTACTGCAGAGACCAAGATAAGATCTGATAAAAATATTTGGCTATTGAAAGAAAAATTAAGGTTCATTTGGAATTTTCTTCTGGAATTTGAACCAATGCAAAGCATTATGAGAAATGTTTCAATCTTTGGGATGGAAGAAATCTTTTGACAGTATAGTGGAATGTGATAGTTTGTGTGCTCAAATGGAGGAAAAAATTGTTGAGTGGAAGAAGGAGCTTCCTACTCTAAAGGATAGGTATAAGAAAGTATTTTTAGTTAAGACTATTATATTACATTGAGTTTTCTTTATTATTTTTTTGTCCCTTTTCCATTGTGGAAAAAAGTGGGAGAGAAAAGGAGAAAGTACATGTTACATTCACTCAGGGGGAATTTTTTATGGAGATCTTAGAGTTTTTGGTGTTTTCCCATCAATACCAAAGGAGGAAGCACAACCAATAGTGAGTCTTTGAAAAATGACCTTAACTAGTGTCACCCTAACAAGTGTTTCATTTCAAAAGAATTAGCTTCTTTGTGGATTTTTGCAGGTCATATTTCCACATAAATATTGGTGTTCTCTATGCCAATGTTTTTGTGTTTCATGTTTACATCTACTTTGAATGTTTAATGTTCTTAAGTGATAGATTAGAAGTTTTTATTGTTGTTTTCTAATAGTTTACTGAAAGAGAAAAAAGTTTTATAAATTATGTGGGAATAATTGATTACCCCCCCTCTTAGTTATTTGGCTTGTTCAACAATGGTATTATTCCTAATATGGGTTGTAGATCTAACCATGACATGTGGAGGTCTAGATATAGTTGGAAAGCTATGTGATCCTATGGCTAGTGTATTTATACACATTTGAGATGGAAATGGATATTTTTCAAGGAATTACATATCTTGAAATGAGCTATGTGTACCATGTTCATGGTCCCCTCTCTCTCCTAGAGTGGATCATGATTCTTGATTTAGGTCTAGGTATTGTATTTAATATTTATCTCTTATCTAGATGGGTTCATACAATGTGTGACCTATGTATTTAATGTTTATCTCTTATCCAATTATAGTTTCATCCAAATGCTTCTGGCATGGGATCTAATTATAGTTTTTTGTTTCCATAGATGACTTGTAACTTAATCATAATTATCCTTTTGGGATGGAAAATAATGTTGTAAAATCCAATGATCTATCTTGTATATAAGTGCAATTTATACTTTGGAAATAGGTAAGAGTGGATGAAAGAGTCTAGTGGGAAATTCAATGAAGATCTATTTGTAGAGTTTCAAAAGTGAAAAGTTATGAGGCTACCTTGTTGTGATAGTGACAAAGAAGAAAATATAGTAACACTTTGCTGTTATGGAAGATAGTGTAGTGAAGATTAGTTGAACTATCAAGAGAATTTATCTTTATCTATTAAAGAGTTGTATCTACCTTCTCCCTATGACAATGAGTCTTGGATGCACTATTTATTTTAATTATATTACTAATTTGGAAGTGACTGTCAGTTTGCAAGTTTAGAGAAGTGATCTTCTATCTATATTCATCACTCCATAGATAATGAGCCTTTAGTTGAAGGTATGGAGTAGTGAGATCCTTCTTTGTTTGTAATTAGAAAATATACATTAGTGAATTATCTTTGTGGGAAAGTTCTCACCATGGTTTTTCCAAGTTTGCATTTTCCATGTATAAAATCTTGGTGTTCATGTTTTGTTTTTTCTATTCATTACTTGTTTAATGTTTCATATGATGAATATTCAAGATAATTGTTTAATCTAGTGTGATTTTGGTTTATGTTGATTAAATTCCCCTCTCTTATCATCTAAAGTGTGTTAAAAAATTGAAATTAGAGTGGGTTCATCTTGAAGAAGCTTAACCACATGAGGTGGATTTGGGATGGTGCAAAACATACACTTTTAGGCTTGAGTATTTGATGGAACTAATTTTATTTATTAGAAGGACAAGATGGAACAATATATAGAAAAATCACATAATGGTATTGGGGAGGTTATTCAAACTAGTTTCTATCCTCCTTTTCAAAGAAGTTTGACTACTAATGAATACATAAAAAAGAAGCTAATGTGGATCAAAGATAAGTTTTTTTCAGTAGTTTATGTGACACAACATTTGGAAAAGTGAAAGGTTTAAAATGTGCTAAAGAGATATTGGATAAGTTGGTCTTGGTATATGAAGGAGATTTAAAGAAAAAAAAGGAATGACTGACGTATCTCATATAAGACTATGAAGTCTTAAGAAATGTAGAAGATGAGAGTGTTGAAAGCTATATTTATAGAGTTACTAATGGAATCAGAGCTATTGGTAGGCATGTTGAAGATATAGATTTTATAAGTTCAAGATCTTATTAACCCCATTCAAAGAGTTTATACCAATGACATGTTGTGTAAGGGAGAGAAATAATCTAATTTAGTACTTAATTGATCAACTTATTGGTTAAATTTCTATATTTTAGATTAGAGAGAGAGAGAGAGAGAGAGAGATTGCATTCAAAATTATTGAAGATGTTGAACTTGAGACTTACAAGATGTTAGAGGAAGATGAATTATATCTTTCAAGAAGATTCAAGAGAGGCACTAGAAGATACAAAGTTAAGTTACCTTTTAAGTGCTTTAATTGTGGAAGGGTAAGACATTTTGCTAACAATTTTTAGTATAAGGAATATCATAGTGAATCATAAGACACTAATAGAAAAGGCTATCATAAGAGTGATTTTAGGAGAAAGGGATAAATTTAAAAGGGAAGGGTTAAAAGACCTTATGTTCCATGGAAGAATACTTTTCTAAAGATGAGGACACTACTAAAATAATTGAGGAATAATTGTTTCTAGCTATATCACAAGAGAAAGAGGAGATAACATTTCATGTTAAATTTTTTGTAGGTGCATGGATTACATATTTTGTATGTTTAAATCATATGATAGGTTTAAAGGGGCTATTTATCAAGTTTGAAGAATATAATGGTGGAGCAATCAAATTTACATGAGAAGCAAGTGCACAAATCAATGAAATTGGAAACATTTCAATTGATGGTAAGCATTTAACTAATGATTTTTATTATGTTGAAGGTTTGAAACATAATTTTTGAAGTGTTAGCCAGATGTGTAACAAAGGTTATGATTTTATGTTCAAAACTGATGGTTGTATTATCAAAAATAAATAAATAGGTAAAAGGGTTACCAAAGGTTTTCAGACTACTGGGAATATATATTATATTGAAGACAATATTGAGAATAGTTTTTTATAACTCAATGAAATGGGAGATGGGGAGATGAATTTGAGATGAAACTTAGTCAAGAGAAATTAGATTCCACATTACTAAAGAATAGTGGGGAGAAAAAGGATGAATAAAAAATTCTAGTGGGAGTAGAATGGATTTTGGTAGACTAGAAGCATGAAGAAGAAAAAAAGGATATGGTAGATTAGAAGTAGGAAGAAGACAAAAAGGATATGGTAGACCAAAAATAGGAAGAAGACAAAAAGAAATATGGTAGACTAGAAGTAGGAAGAATAAAAAGAGGATATGGCATATCAAAAAAAGATGGAAGATAAAAAGGATTTGATAAACTGGAAGTAGGTGAAACACAAAAATAAATTGGTAAATTAGAAGCAGGTGAAAAGTAGAAAGAATTTGGTATATTAGATGCAAGAAAAAGATAGAAATGTTGGAAACTACAATTGAAAAAATTGATATATTGTTATTGATGTCAAACCTTAATTGGTGAGACATTTTCTATCTACTAAAGTACCATATCTTTTGATTGATGAAGAGGATTTGAAAAGAGGAGATAACAAGAAGACCTAATGAAAGGTTGAGTTATGAGAAACTACAATGGGTACTTGATTAGTTGGCACATTGGAAAGGTAATGTGTTTTTTATCTCTAACACTAAGTGAAGAAGTTAGTTTTTTTTAAGATTAGAAGAAATGTGGAAAAAAAGTCTGAAAGCATAGGCTTAACCGAGCAAAAGAGAAGAAGATTAAGGAACTTTAGTTTAAGCTGAGTGATTCTAGTGTTGATCAAGAGCCAGTATAAGTTGAGAAAATATAGTGTTGACTAAGCATCAGATAATTAACTAAGTGAAGACAGTAATTGTTGAGAATAACAATTTTAGTGATGATTGATTTATCCAGTGAAGACCGAGCAGAAGAACACAGTGATGACCAAGTGTTAGTATTTTATATTTTATGAAGGAATTGAGATTCCCAGCTGATATAGTTGAATTCTTGGAATATGTAAAATGTGTTGAAGATAAGGATGAATGACCTGGAGTATTTAATGCATGGTAAACCATTTTTATGCATGGATTCAAGGAGAAGTTTTGAGAAGTATCTAAAAGGATAAGAAGGAGAACAAAATGTTTGAAGGATTTGATGAATTTAACCTAAACCTAAGATCTATGGAGATGATTAAGCCAAAAAATATTAAACTACCTAATTAAGGAGGAATAAGGATGACCTAATTGTAGTTTATACGAGAGGTTGAATCTATTGATTGGAGAACCTAAGTAGAAGGATGAGAAGAGTTTTGATGATTGCTTGAAGGGATTCCAAGAATATTAGAGATGGAGATGATAATGAAGGCCAATCATTAGATCAACATATGAGCTACATTAGATCTATATTTGTAAAGTGAGTTGTATGTATTAGATCAAACCTACTGTTACTTTCTAATCATTGTATCAGTTGAAATCCTTTAATCAAGGTTGACATAATAATCATTTGTAAATCCTTTAATAAAGGTGACATTATAATGGGATGTTCTTAAGTCCTATAACAAGGCCACTCCTAATAGGGTAATTAAATCCATTAACAGGGTCACACCTAATAGTATGTATTGTAACCTTTAACAGGGTTGGCTCCTCACAGAGCTCACTTTAGAAGAGTGAAAATTTGGTATCATTTTACTAGTGGTTTTTCCCAAATTGGGTTTCCATGTTAAATCCTGGTTTCATACTTGTGTGTGTTAGGAATAGTCCCAAGAGATAAATTGGGGGGGGGGGGGGGGGGGGGGGGTGAATCAATTATCTACAAGTTTCAATTCATTATCCAATTAAGTATATTTAAACATAGAGCATAAACACAATGAAAGAACACTTGAACACAACACCAATATTTTGGTTACGGGGAAACCCATATAGGTAAAAACCCCAGTGGGACTTGATACCCACTACTATTCTATACCAGTGTATAATGATCCTTGCTAGAAGATTCTTTACCCTGTTAGGAGTAGATTTACAATATATGAAGTACAGTAGAGCTAGTTAAGGTTTGGACCCTATTAGGAGTCTTTTACAATTTTCCCTATTAGGGGAAAGGATGCACTATCCAAGATCTCACTGCTCAAATGGGCGTAGGCTACAACCTTCTGAATAATAGATACACACTATATCTAGATCTTGGTGAACTGTGCTTTGACCTACTATTTGGATCAGTTCCAATGAATAGCACAAGTAATTTACTTAGTCACATAGACCTTCTTCTGATGGTTCCACCACTTCACACACTCTACTCTGCTCTGCTTAATCAACCATGAACCACACTCAAGCAATCACAAATGGCTTCCTATAAATATCTTTCCTCCAAATGATATAATGAAGTTGGCCTATTAGAACTACCTTGAAATCATATTAGAGAAACCATAATAAACTCCAACAAACATTTTTTTGGCTCTACTATGGGTGCAACACATTCTGGGACCTATTCATATAATATAATTGTAGACACATGCTACACATTGTCAGCTCTACCAAAACAACTAGAACTTTCTATACAAGATGAATTAACTCATGAAATCTTAACCAAACATCAACAAATCATCTCTAAGATTAAATACAAGGGTGCATACCATAAAGATAGGCACAAATCAAGAACCATTAAAATCTATGTCGGCTCTGCTGAACAAACATAGGAAACTGCTACTTGCGAATAGCGATTGCATAGCTTCACTTGCATTCATCATCAGACCATGCGTCCATGAACCTAACATCACTAACATGTTTGCAACATATATCCTAAGGCACATGCCCATCAGACAATTGTATGGACAACCATACATAGAACACTGCCTGTAACTCTATCAGGAACACTGTTGACACAAGCTGATGTATAATTGTCTGTACTCACATTCAACCTCTGTGCCGATGATATCATGATGATATCATGTCCATGCAACATATATAGAAGGCTTACTTCATAAGACTTCCATCCATACTACTTTCTAGATGTTGTGATCAATGAAAAACATACAGTCAGTACTGGCCTGTTGGCAAATCTCAAACAATCTCCCCCTTTGGCATTGATGGAAACATGTGGAATGAAAAACCACCATCAACCCAAATAAATATTTCTTTCATAACATTATCCATTTCCTCTTCAAAACTCCCCCAAAGATGAAACCTTCATCTATTGCAATATATTCCAACATTCTTCATTTCCTCAACTGAACTGCTGTCACAACTGAATACTGCTCCCCCTAAGTACATTACTCCTTTTTTTTATGATTTTGTATACTACTCCCCCTTTGACATCAATAGAAAAGGGAGTCATTCATTTTAAGCACTACTGCTACTCTAGAAGTAGAGTAGTCAACCTTCAATCAATCCCAGAGGATTGATGCCATTCCTGCTTCCTTCTAAGAAAAATCAGGGAAGGGAATTACTCCCAACTTCCCCTTGAGATACTCAAAAGTATCCTTAGGCAAGGGCTTTGTGAATATGTCTGCCAACTATTCCTTATTATTCACATAGTCCAACTTAACTTCTATCTTTGCCACTTTCTCTCTTAGGAAGTGATACTTGATCTCAATGTGTTTTGTCTTTGAATGCATCATAGGTTTCTTTGAAATATTGATAGTGCTAGTGTTATCACAGTGAATAACAATAGGAGAATCAATTTGAATTCCAAAATCATTTATCATCTACTTAATCCAAACAATTGTAGAACAATTCAAGGCTACTGCAACATACTCCACTTCTACTATTGACTGAGGAATACAATTTTATTTCTTGCTTGTCCAAGTGACAATTCTATCACCAAGAAACACTACTCCTCCTGATGTACTCTTTCTATCATCAACACATCCTACCCAATCTGCATCAATGTATACATGAAGCTCAACATTTTTTGAATTGGGATACCATAAACCATAGTCTATAGTGCCTTGTAAGTATTTGAATATCCTTTTTACTACCATGAGGTGACTTTGTTTAGGCTCTGCTACAAATCTTCCAACTATGCCAATTGCATTTGAAATATCAGGTCTAGTTTGTGTAAGATAAATCAATTTACCAATCATTGACTTGTACAATGTTATATCAACTACTGGTGAGTCATCTTCCTTTGTAATCTTGCATCCAGTAATCATAGGGGTTCCTACTAGCTTGAAATCATCCATCTTGAATTTCTTCAGTATCTCTTTCACATACTTTGATTGATTAATGAAAATCTCTTTTTCTATCTGCTACACATTTAATCCTAAAAAGTACTTGATAGGACCAATTATACTCATCTCAAATTCATTTTGCATCTCCTTAGAAAGTTCAGCACTAAGTTTGTCATTACCTCCAAAGATAATGTCATCAACAAATATAGCTACAAGTAACAAACCTTCAAATGTCTCTCCAATGAATAGATTACAATCTATTGCTCCTTTCTTGAATCCAATCTTTGTTAAGTATCCATCTAGTCTCTCATACCATGCTCTAGGGGCTTTCTTAAGTCCATATAGGGCCTTCTTCAATTTGCATACCATATTAGGTCTATCTGATAAGGTGAATCCTTTAGGCTGCTCAATGTATACTTCTTCTTTTAGATCTCCATTCAAGAATGCTGACTTGACATCCATCTGATACACTTTGAAGTTTTTGACTATAGCATAAGCTAGAAACAACTTAATAGCTTCTAATATAATCATAGGTGCAAATGTGTCTAAATAATCAATGCCTTCTCTTTGCGCATAACCTTTACATACTAATCTTGCTTTATTCCTTACTATTGTACCATCTTCATTCATCTTATTTTTGAATATCCACTTAGTACCAAGCATATTCTTATCACTAGGTCTTGGGACTAGTTCCCAACTGTCATTCTTAATGATATGATCAAGTTCTTCTTTCATAGCATCATGCTAATCTAAATCCTTACATGCATCTTCAACACTTAAGCATTCAATCTGAGATAATAAACATACTGTATCATTGCTAGTTGAGTTCTTTGCTTGTGATCTTGTCAAGACTTTGGTACTCTGATCTCCAATGATGTCCTTCTTGGAATGATTTCTAGATGTAAACTTTGGAACCTTAGCTATTGCTGACTCATCAGCCTTAGGATTCTCTTCCTCACTTGTCTTAGGGTCATTGAACAACACATCAATGCTGTCAAACATTTCTTCAATTACTATCTCACTAGTAGAGGGTCTAGGTTCTTCCTCAATCATGGGTGAATAATCATGATATCTTTCTTGAATCATAAATTTTCATAAACCTTTACATGAGCACTTTCAATGATCTTTTTCAATCTTAAATTGAAACATCTATAAGCTTTACTTTTAGTAGAGTAACCAAAAAAATACCTTCATCACTTCTTGCATCAAACTTGCCTATTGCTTCATCCCTCTTGATGTAGCACTTGCTTCCAAAGATTCTGAAGTATTTTACTATGGGAACATTACCAAACCATATTTCATAAGGTTTTTTGTCAGTGATAGGCCTTAACTAAATTCTATTGATTGTATAGACTGATGTATTGACTGCATCTCTCCAATAGGTGTGTGCAACTTTTCCTTCTATCATAATGGTGCACGCTATATCAAGAATGATCCTATTCCTTCTCTCTACAACTCCATCCTACTGAGGTGTTTTAGGTGCACTTAACTATATTTTTATGCCATGTTCTTCGCAGTACTCATAGAATCTGTCGGAGGTGAATTCTCCTCTATCCGATCTCAAACGTTTTATCTTTAATCCAGATTCATTCTCAACCTTAGCTTTGAATATTTTGAACTTCTCAAATTTTTTTGACTTATCTTTTAAGAACGTAACCCACATCATCCTAGTATAATCATCAACAAATGAAATAAAATACCTTTCACCATAATATGATCTTGTTTGAGTTGGTCCACATAGGTCTATATGAATCTGATCCAACTTGTTCTTTGTTGAATTTTTCTTGCTACTAGATGAATTTCTCACATGCTTCCCCATCACACATTCCCTGCATATAGTATCAACTAGCTTTGCTATGCTAGGTAGATCTCTTAATTATTTAACATTTCTTATCTTTACTATGTTATCAAAATTTATATGACATAGTCTTTTACGCCACAACCAACTGTCATCAACTTTAGCAACAAAACAACTTGCTTCTGAATTGAGTTGAAAAAAATTACCTCTTGTCTTTGTGCTTGATGCAATCATAACACCATCTTTGTTGTTAATGATGCATTTTTCATCTTCAAACTCCAACTAATAGCCTTTACCAAGTAACTATCCAACACTAAGAAGGTTATGTTTCAAACCATCAACATAAAGAACATCATCAGTACTATTCTTTCCATCCAGAGTGATGGATCCTCTACCAACTATAGGTTTAGGAGTGTTGTCTCCAAATCTGACCATACCTCCATTGTATTTTTCCAAATGAACAAACCTACCTTTATCACCTATCATGTGATGTGAACAACCACTGTCTTTAATCCAGTCTGTTCTTATATCTAGTTGGGAAATCAATGCTAGCTCTTGATTCACTTTCTCATTTTTAGGAACTGACTTAATATTTGTTTTGTCTACAATAGAAATGAATCCAATTTCTTCTTCACCCGATTCTTCATCTGAGACTCCATCTCCAGCATAGTAGCATTCCTTAGAATACTTAGGCTTATAATCCTTTTTGAACTTTCTAGCTCTAGTGGGACACTTAGATGCAAAGTGACCAATCTTATTACATGAAAAGCACTTAAATGGTAATTGACCTTCATATTTTCCTTTTCTTTTCTTTTCTCTTTTGGAAATCATGGAAATAAAAACATCTAGTGTTTTATCTTCATCATCATCATCAAAATTACTAGAAGTGTTTGTAGTTTTCTTACCATGAACTGTTGCTTTGAAAGTTGTCTCACTTTTAGGTTATGTCTTCAATCTTGAAATCTCAAAAGCTGAGATTTTTTTGATCAAGGTCTCTCTCTTAAAATTAGATGTAAGCTACATGGTCTCATCAAGGATATTGATCTTGCTTTCATATTCTGGAGTGAGAGTAGTCATCAACTTGTCCATAATATCTTCTTCTGAGATCTCTCCACCATTGTTCCTGATTCCAGCAACTACTTCATTGAGCCTTTGATTATAAGCTCTAATGTTTTCTTTAGGAAGCATCTCTAATGCATTGAATCTTTTCTTCCATGTCTTTCTATGTGCATCCTTTTCTTGCTTGTCTCCTTCAAATATGTCTGCAAGGTACTTCCATATCTTGTGGGCGGTGTCTACCTTCTTTATCTTTGAAAACTCACTATCAGATAGTGCACTGATAAGGGCTTCTTTAGCTATATCATTATGATGAAACAATTCCTTTTGAGTGTTAGTAGCATCATCCTATTCATGATCTTCTAAAGTAGGAATCTTGGCTGCTTTGATAGTTACATTGAAAACTTCATAAGCAATACATTGCAAATGGGTCATCATCTTGTTCTTCCAATCAAGATAATTTTCTCCATCAAACTTAGGACTCTCTTTCCTAAAGTATGCCATTTGATCAACCTCAAGCTGCTAAAATTCTCTCCGAGGCACTTGGCTCTGATACCAATTGTTAGGAATAGTCCTAAGAGATAATTGAGAGGGGCGGGGGGGGGGGGTGGGGGTGAATCAGTTATCTACAAGTTTCAATTCTTTATCCAATTAAGTATACTTAAACATAGAGCATAAACACAATGAAAAAACACTTTAACACAACACCAATATTTTGGTTACGGGGAAACCCAAATAGGTAAAAACCCTGGTGGGACTTGATACCCACTAATATTATGTACTAGTGTATAATGATCCTTGCTAGAAGATCCTTTACCCTGTTAGGATTAGCTTTACAATTTATTAAGTACAATAGACTTGGTTAAGGGTCAGACCCTATTAGGAGTCTTTTACAATTTTCCTTATTAGGAGAGAGGACATACTATCCAAGTGCTCACTCCTCAAATGGGGGAAGGCTACAACCTTCTGAATAACAAATACACACTATATCTGGATCTTGGTGAACTGCAATTTGACCTACTATTTGGATTAGTTCCAATGAATAGCACAAGTACTTTACTTGGTCACATAGACCTTATGGTTCCACCACTTCACACACTCTACTCTTCTCTACTTAATCAACCATGAACCACATTCAAACAATCACAAATGACTCCCTATAAATATCTTTCCTCCAAATGATATAATCAAGTCATCCTGTTAGAACTACCTTGAAATCATATTAGAGAAACCATAATAAACTCCAACAAACATTCTATCAGCTCTACTATGGGCGCAACACATTTTGGGACCTGTTCATATAATATAATTGTAGATGCATACTACACATTGTCAGCTCTACCAAAACAACTAGAACTTTCTCTACAAGCTAAATTAACTCATGCACTCTTAACCAAACATCAACAACTCATCTCTAAGCTTAACTCCAAGGGAACATACCATAAAGATAGGTGCAACTCAAGAACCAATAAAATATTTGTTGGTTCTACTTAACAAACACAGGAAATTGCTACTTGCAAATAGCAACTTCATAACTTCACTTGCATTCATCATCAGACCATGCATCCATGAACTTAATATTACTAACATGTTTGCAACATATATCCTAGGGTGCATGCCCATAAGAAAATGTACGAACAACCATACATAGAACATTTCTTGTAACTTTGTCAGGAACACTACTGACACAAGGTATTGTATAACTATCTGTACTCACATTCAACCTTTGTGCCCATGATATCATGCTGATATCATGTCCATGCAACATATACAGAAGGCTTACTACATAAGACTTCCATGCATACTACTTTCCATATTTTTTCATCAATGACAAACATACAGTCAGTACTGGCCTGCTGGAAAATCTCCAACAGTGTGAATGTTATTTGATGTGTTTTATAGATAAGAGTTTTATATTCTACAAGTTGATTACTTTTGGACAATGGACTACAATTTTATGTTACTAGATATATTCTATAGAGACCGAGTGGATAGTTGAATAGATCTAAGCTAGTTAAATTATTTAAAAATTCAATTAGTACATCTAGACCTAAGGATAACTGATTAACCCCCCTTCTAAGTTATTCTAAAATCATTCTACAAGAAAGGGGTTGAAGAATTAGAGACTTATTTATTCTACGTATTCATCTTTTGATAAAATCTATTTTTATTGAAATAAAGTAGGGCACAAAGTTAATCAATGCAGAAGGATGAAAATGAGTTATGCTTTTAATGGAAGATTATATCATTGCAATAAGTTAGGGCATAAGGAGATTTAGTCTAGAAATAGAGTAAATTTTAAGAATTTCAATAGAATGAATGTGAATATAAATGTTAAGAACTTTAATGGATATTTCTATGGTTACAATGGATATGGACACAAAAAGGTTGAATATAGTATAAATATCAATGTCATGAATAATTAAACTAGAAAATTGAAAAGGATGACCTAGTTTTCTATAAATGTAACATGCTAGGATATATTGCAAGGTTTTGCAAAAATATGGAAAAAGAAGATGATTTTTGGATGATTACAAAAGACTCAAAGAAAAGGAACAAGAAATATTTGTTGAACACAGAAGGATCTTTTGATGGTGGTCCAACATCCATTATAGATGTCATTTCCTCCTTTGTTAAATGAATCATACTAAGGGTCTAAGAGATATTTTTCATACAAATATGTTTCCCCCTTGAGACTATATATTGAGTTTCTTCTCAACATGGAAGTAAATTTTAAAGGAGTTTCTAGAGGTAAGTTTTGTGTTTTGTGGTATACAGAAAGATGAGTGTTTGGTTCTTAAAAAAATGTATTAATTGTTTGGTTATGTTTGAGATTGACTATACTAAGCTGTGTTCAAAAATGGATTGGAGAAATATCATGCATTTGGATAGATTAGATAATAATGTTTTTGATAGTAGAAGATTCTTTGATAAGTTAAAAGATAGGATGAGTCTGTGGAACTAGTTTTTTCCTATAGAAATTGACTATTTTAAGGATGATGTTCTCTTCTATGTTAATAAGAATTATTGCTACATAGAGGACATAGTTTTTGGCAATGTGGTAGTGTCCCTCACGGGATTCATGACATTTCTTAACCTCCTCCTATGAATTCTATGAGTCTATTGGCTATATCGGGTATTATCAGGTTGATATTTTGGTGCAACAACAACCATATATTGTAAAAAGTGGTATCCAATCTTGGTTATAGATTCAAATATATGCAGGATGTGGTGAGGGATGATGTGAGGGTGATTTTTGGAAGTTCACCAATATCTCTTGTATGATTCATGACATGGATTAACTAATTCTTTTGGATTCTATAAGTCTAGTTGTTATATCAGGCATTGACACATCAATATTTTGTTGCAACAAAAACCCTAGCTTCTAAAAATAATATCTAAAATTGTATAGGAAATTGAGTTGTCTACTAATATCACTATTGAGGAAGAATGTATGAACATTACTAAGGATACTAGTCCTACAAGGACTGAAGCTATGGAAAAAATATATGTTGCTACTAATGAAGGAAAAAAATATAAGAGAAAAAGAGATAGGAGTATCAAATTGATGTGTTTTGATTACTCCTTTACTCTGGTGATTATTTCAAATCACAGTTGAGAGGAAGAAAAAAAGATTATTTGAAAACATAAGGAAACTATAGGAATTGATATAAAGTTATTATTGGTGAGGAGCATATTGCTGAACTCCTATCTTATTAGATGAATATAATCTATCAGATGAAAAGATTCTTACCATACTAATTATGTATGAAGGACTAAAGATAGTTAGGGATATGTCCCATCATATGATCAAGATTATTTTTTAGTTTCTCTAGGAGAAGCTTAGGGTTGTGTCTATTGGAAAGTTGGCCATACTAATGTATATGACTTGATATAGTTTTTTCATTATGGAAACAAAGTCATATAGTAGTTTGGAGTCAGTGCACTTGATCAAAAGATCAAAAATCGATTAAGTATTGAAGACTAGATAGTGTACAGAGTTCCTGCAGCTCAGAGCATCAGTGCATGTGCGTATAGTAGAATTATGGTATGCACCCTGGAATTTAATTTAGTTAGACTATATTCATGCTTATTCTATGAGTGCATAATTAGATAGGCAAGGATGAGAAAGATACAATCAGTCAAAGTTGCACAGCTACTATGTGCCAGTGAAGAATAGAGCAAGCAACCGACAGTTATCATTTTGTGTTGTGACTATATTCTAATGTTGTAAAGGCTATGAACCTATTGTATTTAGATTTCTAACATATGTATATGTTTTTTTTAAAACACACTTAAGCCAATTCATTTGGAAGCGTTGTATGTAATAGGTCTAAGGGCCGACCTAGTTGTTTATTTTGTATGCGCATATAAATATGAGATGTGCCCATTGTATTTAGCATGGATGTTGATAGAGAGTTGTGTGAAGAAAAGAAGAAGTATGCGAAGAGCCATTAATATGTATTAGAGCTTTGCAAGAGGTCAAAGCATTAGCGCATCAAAGGAACTGATCTGACAAGCAGTGTCACAGTGACAGTTCACCCAACAGATATAGTGTGTATCTGAGATCAGAAGGTTGTAGCCTTCACCACTTGAGTAGTGAGCACTTGGATAGTGCATCCTCTCCCCTAATAGGGACTTTTGTAAAAGACTCCTAATAGGGTCTAACCCTTAACAAGTTCTACTATACTTAATACATTGTAAAGCAACTCCTAATAGCGTTAAGGATCTTCTAACAAGGATCACTAAACACTAGTATAGAATATTAGTGGGTTTCAATTCCCACTTGGTTTTTTACCTATTTGGGTTTCCCCATAACCATATTGGTTTCATGTGTTGATTCCATGTTTCATGTTTAATTCAGTACTTAAGCATTTAAGTTTAGTATAAAGATTAAAGTGAAAAGATAAAATTCAGTGAACACTAATTCACCCCCCCCTCTTAGTGTTCCCATTCCTAACAATTGGTATCAGATCTTTGGTCCTCAACAAAGGAGTTTAACCACTTGAGGAGATCATGGACAAAGAAGAAATGAAGCATCTAAAAAGAAATTTGGAAGTTTCTCTTGAAGACCTAGACAAGTCTGAAAGAGAAATTGAAGAACTAAAAGAAAAGGTCAGTGATGCTCAATTAGTTATCAAAACACTATGAAAGGATTTGAAAGAATGTTGTAACAGTGATCTAGGAGCAAAGGTCAATAATCTGAATGAAGATAATGCATCTTTGAAAGAAATACTTGAAGAATTTGATGATAAGATGATCAACAATCAGGAAGTCTATAACGAACAAATCAAAGAGAACCTTCAACTGAATGAAGAATTGAGGCAAGAAAACATGGAAATCATAGAACTAAGAAATAATAAGGAAATCTTGGAATCTCAATTGAAAGATGCTAAGAATCATATTGACAAATTACACACTAGTTTTGTTTTGATAGAATCTTAGTTGTATGCAAGAAGAACCAAAGGAGACACTAGCTGTATTAGATATAATGAAGCACAAAATCAGATTGACAACATTTGAGAAAGAAAGGATACACAAAAAGACTCTATTGATACTGAGAAGATTGAAGATCAAAACAAAGATAATGGTGGACCACCTATGAATGAGTGCAAGAAAGTAGAACACACTTGTTTTGCATGTAACAAGAATGGACACATTGCAAGGAATTGTACAGAGGTAAGAACCTTTAATGTTTACTATTATTCATGCAATAATTGGTCATAGAGCTATGAATTACAAGACTAGTAAGAAAAATAGGATTCAATATGATCAGAGAAATCAGAATCAGACAAATGTAAGAAATTCTCAAAATGTTACATGTTAGATATGTAACTATAATGGTCACTTAGTGAGCCAATGTAAAATGGTGACTCATGTCAATGTACCGAGGAATATAAGACCTCCAGTCATTTTTCACTCTTGTAATAAGGATGAACATATCTTAAAGTTCTGTAGATCAAGGATGCAAGGTGAGGAAAGCCCTAAAAAGGCCAAAGAACTAGTTTTGGATCCTGAAGGAGAAGTCAAGTTTGTGAAAGCCTTAGAGGATGGAAGCTTGATTTTGTCAGAAGGAAAGAAGGACAAAGTTGATGAGAATGTATTGGATGCATCCACAATGGACGCATTTTCTACATCTAGATAAATGGCCCTCGGGGGGAGCTAATTTATCTCTAGACCCCTATGTGGTTGGTATACTCACTCTCAGAGTATGCACCTTTGAGCTTAATCTTTTGGAGTATAAAGGAACCTTTGTGAAAGAGTGCACATATTGATTATTAGAAAAACTCAAGTTGGAAATTTTTAAGTGACATCCTGGTTTATGCGGCAAGCATTAGTGATGAAATTTTCACTTTAAGTACACTGAAAGTTGTTTGATTACTCATTGCATTCAAATTTAGAGTGATAGGAGAGTAGAAAGAGCCTTAGAAGTTATTGTGAAGACTTTCACATTGATCTATAAGTGATTTGTAGTACATCTGATCAGTTGCATAAACCCTAGTTCATCGTGTCGATTTAGAAGTGTTTGGATTATCTCAAAATACAGCTGGAAAGTAATAAAACAAGTAAGTGATGGTCACTCCCATAGTTTTTGATGTTGCAAAAAAGAAAAGATATGTCTTTAAGAAGCATCCATTAAAGTCTACCCTAGATGACTTAGAGGGAGCATTCTCCCACCCAGATATGGGTGTTATGCATGTGGAAGACATTAGGGCTTACATCTACTATAAGAAGGAACTAGTAGGATTAGATGGGTTAAGGGTGCACATGGAAACAAGTTTAAAACTAGACAAAACCTTTCTGGATGAATATGCAAAGTGGAATGATTACCCCATAGTAGAGTATGCTATGGCATATGAATTCTATGAGATAGAATGGATTAAAATTCTTTTGAGTAGAATTCATGATGACCTATTTTGGATAGGTGATGTACTGGTCAGAATTACCAGTGACTTGATATATGAGATGATAGGCCTATCAACAATAGGCACCATCCTTCCAGTAGGCAAGGATGTTAGGAAAATTATTGAGTAGACATGTAAGTCAAGGAGTGATAGGTGCGGGATGACAATTGAGCCTATTGAGCAAGCAGACATCAAATTGATGTCTATGCTACTTGGATAGAAGATTCATCACAACAATAGAGTGAACAGTGTGTCTACGGGCATAATTCTAGTAGACATTAGACTTGTGAAGGAAGATGGAGAGTTCAACTTGTGTGAGATCTTGCATGCATAGTTGATTGATAACATCAAGGCAATCAAGCATGACAAGACCAAGATATTCAGGTTTAGGTCTTTGATCATTTACATGTACCTTCATATAGTTGGGAGAGTATCAGATTTGTATTTGGACAAGTCCATTCCAACCATGCCATAGATATCTTACAAGGAAACCACTAAAAGTACTTTGAGAGATTATATAACATTGGAGCTGGAGACCTTCAGGGTCAAGATGCAAATGAGGTACAAAATTTTAGAAAACATTGTTGAAAAGTAAAAGGATATAATTTGTTTTATAGTTGAAACATATACAACATGCATGGAGGTATGTGAGGTCCACTTTCGGCCCACATAGTGATCCTGTGTTATTCATATTAGCTATCTTTTTGATTATGTTTCTTTCAGAGACACCTGGACTTTGTCAACTACTGTTATATTATGTTTGACTCGATGGACTGTTCTTTTGATGATTCTGCATATGGGATCCATGATGTGTAGATTTGGTTTATGTTTTTATATGATGTTTTGTGAACCTGATGGTCTAGATGATATTTAAATTACGTTATGTAATTTCATTTGAAATATGCAATCAAATCATGAATATTATATGCAATTGACGTATGAGTTGAATTATGCAATTTAATGTTTAAATTTCGCTATATCATATATGTTATTGTAATGGTTTTCTTCCTTGAATTACTGATGCTGCATTTAGGTATTGCAGGTGGAAGGACCATGGAAACACATTCGGGGAAAACACATTGAACATAGGGTAACCAGTTATACCAAGGCCCCGTCTATTTAGAGACCTGAGGCCTCGTTGTTAAGTAATTTATTTCGTAACAGTAATTTGAATGTTTGTATGTTATGTGTTGTTATTCTGGATGTACCTTTCATGAAATGTTATTTTGTTAAGTGTCGCTTGACACCTATGTTCAATGTTATTAAGGTACATCATGTGTTGTGTGAGAGCACTTGCTAGGAGTTATAGGGATATCTTAGCACACCTTTCTGCCATAGGAATCTTTATGCAGTCTCATTCCCCATTTCCGATGTTATTTCTCGACATAGGTTTAGAGGGTTAATAATGGCCTTAGGAGATAGTTTTATGCTTAAATTGTTAACCCATTCCATGTATCCATGGGTTAGGGGTATTTTCACCTCTTTAGAAGCCTAAAAGTGACTTTAGGACCCTTTTAAAAATTCATTTTCCTTCTTGAGCGAAAATTGCAACTTGCATGTTGGAACCTCATTTATGAGGTTAGGTGTAGAAGCCCTATTTAGAGGAAATTTTGGCTTAGGGTGATTCATTCACCCATTCTCTATTTTTAGAGAGCTTTCAGAAAGTTAGAGGAGAAAAGGCTTGAAGCTTGGATTAGGGCTCAACAACATTCTACCATAGCTTGGATTTGAGGTAGGAATTCATGTGCTCTCTCTGTTTGTTTGAGATGTTTGTTATTATGATCATGTTCTTGGCTCCCCATGGTTGGTCATGGTGGAGGTTTGTTTTGTTTAGTGTTGTGTTTTAGCTCCCCATGGTTGGTCATGGTGAGAGCAAGCTTGCATATGTGTTTATCATGTAATTGAATTTTTGGGTTGTTTACTCTTAGATTCTCTCACCCTTGGGAGGGAAGAGAAATCAAGAGGGGGTGTGGAAATGGAGGCAACTCCATGTGTAGAGTCTCCTCCATGTGTGGGGAAGGATGAACCTTGGGTGAGTGATTTTCCCCAAGAGACCTTGCATGTAGCCCTTGTGGCAATGGGGGGCATAAGGAGGGAAAATTGGCCATGTGTGCCTTGTATGTATTTGAGAAATATGGGTCCATGTGTGGCCTTGTATATTATGCAATGGTAATCTCCATGGTTTTGTCTACCACACCCTACAAAGGAAATTCATGGGAATTCCTTAGTTTACTTCTTGAGGGAATTTGGGAATTTTGTCCATGTTTGTTAAATCATGTTGTGATTGTGTGTATATGTTTGTAACCTGTTCAATGTGTTCTCCCCAAGCTCGGGGGTGGTCTCATGAGAGACCTTGGATGGGAGGTGAGCTCCCATGGTCTTTTCCTTGTTTTGTTTGCATTTGCAGATTTTGAAGTATGGAAGCATGATGCTAAAGAAGATAAAGACTTTTGCTTTGATGTGTTTGAATGAGGAATTCACTCTATGTTTGAAAGAGGAATTCACTCCATATTTGATTCATCCTTGTAAATTTGGAATGATGTATTCAATCTCCCTTTGGAGCTCTTGTATATTGTATTTAGAAAGAAAAAAACATGTTGCTATATTGATCTATCATTGCCAAATTTATGTTTTAGAAGATGCTTTCATTATGAAATTCATGTAAAGAAAAGCAAGTTTCATTTTGAATGTTGTTTTGAAACCTAGGATGAAGTAAGATTCAAATGGAAATATGGATAATGGAAAGTTTATGTAAATTCATATTAGGGAAAGTTGAATATTTGCTTGTCTCTTAAAAGACCTTAAATCTCTCTTTGCCACTGAATTTACTCTCTAAATTATTGCAATAAAATCACTAAGTTGATTGAATCTATATTGATATGTTATCAACACTTATTTGAATGAACTAAGAAGATTGTAGATGATTCAATTGACTAGATCAATGCTATAAACCTTGAATTTATGCTTTGAAACCACTCCTTAGATTTATGAAAATGTCTAGTAACAACTATGAAAACTATGAGCATTCTAGTCTTTTAGAAGAGACCTTATTTGATTATCATATAAACTATGACAATCTTTGTTGAAATATTATCAAATTGCCATATCTTAAACTCTTCATTTCAATCTAGGAATCATTAAATCTTCAATGCTATGCTCTAATGAGTTTCAAAAAAAATGAACTAGAAGAGTTAAAATGAAGAAATAATTCTACCCAGAAATTTTAAAGAGAGCAAATAGCTCTCTGGATTTTGTATGGGAACGAATTCCCATACAAAATCTCAACCACAGTCATATTTTAATATTAAAACTTGCCACCTTTTTACCAAGCAATAAAATATAAATAAAACATTCAAAATATCTTAAGCTCACCTTATTGAAAGCCTTTCCCCTAGGCGCAGGTGGATGAAGGCTAAGACTTAGTCTTTAATCCCAAACCTTTTCATGGATGGGATGTTGTACTAGGTGACACCTCAGCAAGCTTATTGATTAGCTTTTTAAAGCTTTGTCTTCAAGGACTCACGCAGCTTTTGGAGGAGTAAAACTTGTTTAAAAGTTTCTTTGTTATGTATCTTGCAAAGGGTAGGTGGGCTGTCAAGTCTTGGCATTGTTTAAACCTTCTTCCAAAATACACATCATCACTTCCTTGTTTTGCGCCCCCCTTGCTTTATGAAATTCAAACTTCTCATGGCACGTGGGTGAGGGAATATAGAAGGAAGAGATGGTAGTTATTAAGGAGGTTAGGGTAGTTGTTAGTTTTAGGATATTTTAGGAGATTGTTTTTGATAGGTTGTTTAGTAGGATAGATAGTTTAGCTAGTAGATATAGAAGATGGATAAATTTAGTTAGTTTGATAGAATGTTTTAGTTTTTTTGTTAAGGTATTTTAGAAAGTAGTTAGTTTAGTAGTTTAATAAGTTTGTTAGTTAAGGTGTTATTTTTTGTTATTTTTGCTTATAAGGGTTATTATTATTAATTTAAAAAGAAGTTAAGTTGCTTTGTAATTTTCATTTATTAATTTGTTAATATTTTATAATTATTAATTAATATTATATCTAAATAATAAATAAATATAATTAACGATAAAGACTTATAGATGTTTCTTTCTAATTTAATAATAAGTTGGATGGATCAAATCTTATATATTCTATATTTTATATCAAATCGATTAAACTCCATGAGCAGTTGGTCTTAACTTATACATTAGTATTTTGAGTGACCTTCTTATAGAATAACGTAAACAATAGACATCCATGTTCTCTTAGTCAACTTTATCACTTTTAAAAAAATTTGTTGGTTGTGTTTTGTCCCAACTTTTGGGCATCACATTTTGGTATCAGAGCGATGTTCAACCCTAGGAACCTTAACCACCACATTTGACATTTGAACTTCTTTGCTTGTGTAGGATGCCAGTAGTTACACGACAGGCCCGTGCACGCGGGCGAGGTCGGGGGAGGGGCCGTAGGCGTGCTCCCTCCGTTCAGGAAGAGGAGATTGAGATTCCGATAGGGAATCAAGATCCCCCTCCCGAACCACCACCAGATCCCAACCGGGAATTATTGACAGCTTTTCAGACCTTGGCCGGTATTATCCTAGACAGACTACCTCCGTTCGGTCACCAGCAGGATCATGGTTTAGAGAATGAGACTAGAGAACGGAGTAGGAGCCCTTCCAGAAGGGAAGAGGGTCAGGCTGAGTCAGTACATGGTCCAGAGCCACCACCTAGGATTGAGGGACGCACACGAGCTAGAGACACAGGAGATGCTATCAGAGAGTTGATGCGCCTTGGCCCACCCACTTTTGAGGGATCCACAGATGGTTTTGAGGCAGAGTCATGGCTCCATAGCTTAGATAGATGTTTTGGGTTGCGTGCCTATGACAGCAATGTCAAGGCCCGCTTTGCTATTCACTTATTGAGGGTTGGAGCCTCTTCATGGTGGGATCATGAGCAGTTTAAGGGACACTTGGACCTTAATACTTTGACTTGGGAGACTTTCTTAGAGCTCTTCAAGGCCAGGTACTTGTCAGAGCAGTTTAGACAGAAGCGTATTGATGAGTTCCACAGCCTTCAGCAGAGGGGACTTTCAGTGGCCCAGTATGAGGGCAAGTTCATTGATTTACTCCCGTATGTGGAGTACATGAGAGATGAGAAAGTGCAGGTCAACCGGTTTATCAGTGGTTTGAACCACAACATTGCAGGCATGGTACGTATATTACCTCCCGGAGATCTTCGGTATACAGTTGACAGGGCTAAGGTAGCCGAAGAGGTTGTTAGAGGATCATCTGATTCTCGGGATCGGTTTCAGTTCAACAATTCCACATCACAGGGTTCTGGTTTTCAGAGGAACAGATGGAAGAAGAATAATAGGTATTCTTCTGGGTCTTTCCAAACCCCTCAGCAGACACAGCAGGAGCAGCCTCAGCAGCAGGGTCGACAGGACCATAGGCAGAAAGGATCTCAGGGACATCAGGGCAATAAGCCCAAGCAGTCGCAGGGTCAGGGACAGAAGAGGGATCACAGGTCAGACACACCATTTACACCTTCTGTCGGGACTCAGCAGTCCTCTAGAGGTGGTTTTACCGGATCTACCAGAGGAGGTGGATCACAGTTCAGTAGGCCACAGGGGACACAGGTATTTGTGCGAGGACCTTGCTACAATTGTGGAGGCATGGGTCACATTGCTAGAGATTGTCCTCAGGGCAGCGGACAGAGAGCAGCCAGATCAGAGCCCACTGTGGGGGACTTAGGTAGGTCCCATAGAGTATTTGCAGCGGTAGATAACCGCCAGGCCGAGCACCAGGCCACTGTGATTGAGTCAGCAGGTATGATTCGAGGATGCAGTATTTCTATTTTGTTTGACTCAGGAGCCACCGACTCCTTTATATCTCCATTTGTAGTGGAGCGTTGCGGGCTAGTGGCATCTAGGCAGAAAGATAGCTGGGAAGTTGAGTTGGCTTCCGGTTCTAGAGTATCAGTCACCTCCTTGGTTAGAGATTGCCAGATTCAGATTGGGGAGTTGACCACTTCCACAGACCTTAGGATTACCCCTTTGGGATCATATGATGTAGTACTTGGCATGGATTGGCTATATGCCCACAGAGCCAAGCTAGATTGCCGCCAGAAGAAGATAGAATGTTTGGATGATGACGGCATGGCTATAGTTATTTCAGGGGTTCAGAGACCAGTATCTCTTCGCATGATATCCGCTATGCAACTTAAGCGGTGTATGCGGAAGGGTTGTCAGTTGTTTGCTATCTCTATCAATGATAGAGGGGATGAGGATGAGAGTGAGACTTCTCTTGATGACCATCCCATCCTCCAGGAATTTGCAGATGTTTTTCCATCAGAGTTACCTGGTATGCCTCCTCGCAGAGCAGTTGACTTTCACATAGACCTTGTGCCAGGAGCTGAGCCAGTATCTAGAGCGCCCTATAGGATGACCATGAATGAGCTTAATGAGCTCAAGATTCAGCTTGAGGAGTTGCTAGAGAAGGGACACATTCGTCCTAGTGTTTCTCCTTGGGGTGCGCCAGTGATCTTCGTTAAGAAGAAGGATGGGTCACTTAGGTTGTGCATGGATTACCGACAGTTGAACAAGGTTACCATTAAGAATCGGTATCCACTTCCTAGGATTGATGACTTGTTTGATCAGTTGCAGGGTGCCCGAGTATTCTCCAAGATAGATCTTAAGTCTGGGTACCATCAGTTGAGGATAGTTGATAGTGACATTCATAAGACCGCATTTCACACTAGGTACGGCCACTATGAATTTACAGTGGTACCTTTCGGTCTTACAAATGCCCCAGCTGTATTCATGAGCCTTATGAATGGTGTATTCCGCACCTTCTTAGATAAGTTTGTTATAATCTTCCTTGATGACATCCTGATTTATTCTAAGGATGAGAAGGAGCACGAAGAGCACCTGAGACAGGTTTTGCAGTGTTTGAGAGATAATCAGTTGTTTGGCAGCTTGTTGAAGTGTTCCTTCTTCAGAAGAGAGGTTAAGTATTTGGGGCATGTCATATCTGGTGATGGGATCTCAGTAGACCCATCAAAGATTGAGGCCATTATGAATTGGCCAGCACCTACCACAGTGACTGAGGTCAGAAGTTTCATGGGACTTGCCAGTTATTACAGACGTTTCGTTGAAGGATTTTCTAGAGTGGCACATCCTATCACTTCCCTTCAGCGAAAGGGGAAGAAGTTCGAGTGGACAGAGAAGTGTGAGAGGGCTTTTCAGGAGCTCAAGAGAGCGCTCACTAGTGCACCGATTCTTGCAGTGCCAGATCCTTCAGCGGAATTTGTGGTGTGCACAGATGCTTCTTTAGATGGTTTAGGGGCAGTCCTTATGCAGGGAGGGCGAGCCATTGCTTACGAGTCTAGGAAGCTTAAGACTCATGAGCTCAATTATCCCACGCATGATTTAGAGCTTGCAGTAGTGGTACATGCCTTAGTACGTTGGCGTCACTTCCTCTTAGGTCACCGTTTTGAGCTTCATTCAGACCATCAGAGTCTTCAGTATATATTCACTCAGCCGAACCTTAATGCTCGGTAGAGGCGATGGATGGAGTTCTTATGTGAATATGACTTTGATGTTCACTACATCAAGGGGAAGGAGAACGTGGTTGCAGATGCCTTGAGCAGGAGACGACATGATATCTATTCTATGACTACAGGCACAGATTTGAGAGGACGAATCCTCCATCATCTTCAGGATGATGAGTGGTATTCTGAGGTATGTGAGATGATTCAGTCTCAGAGACCCTTGGAAGGGAAGTATGTTGGTTATACCTTAGAGTCTGATGGACTTTTACGTCATCGAGACCGTATTTATGTACCTTCTACCGGAGATTTACGTGCATTCATTATACTAGAGGCTCACAGAGCACCTTATGCAGTACATCCCGGGGTTAAGAAGCTACATGCAGATTTGAGGCAGCTATATCATTGGCCAGGCATGAGAATGCAGATAGCTGAGATAGTGGCCAAGTGTCTTGAGTGTCAGCGAGTTAAGGCAGAGCACCGCCATCCTGGTGGACTCCTGCAGCCGCATGAGATTCCAGTATGGAAGTGGGAGGTTATATCCATGGATTTTATAGTTGGTCTTCCGATGTCTTCCTGACGCCATGATGCTATTATGGTGACGGTGGACCGGTTGACTAAGGTAGCCCACTTTTCTCCAGTTCGTACTACCTTCACAGCACCCGCAGTAGCCCAGGTGTTCTTACGAGATATTGTCAGACTTCATGGCATACCTCATAAGATCATCTCGGATAGAGATTCTCTTTTCACTTCTTCATTTTGGAGAGAGCTTCAGGCAGCATTGGGCACTAGGCTCAATTTCAGTACCGCCTATCACCCTGAGACAGATGGGCAGACCGAGAGGGTCAATCAGGTTTTAGAGGACATGCTTCGCATGTATGTTATGGATCATCAGACCCGGTGGGAGGAGTATCTTCATCTTGTGGAGTTTGCCTATAACAATGGGCATCATACATCATTGGGAATGCCACCTTTCCAGGCATTGTATGGTAGACCTTGCAGGACCCCACTGAGTTGGGATAGGATCGAGGACAGAGTTTCTATTGGTCCTGAGTTAGTTCGAGATATGGAGCAGCAGGTCACCCTGATTAGGCAGCGTCTCTTAGAGGCTCAGGATAGACAGAAGAAGTATGCAGATGCGAAGAGGATTGACCGAGCCTACCTTGTGGGAGACAGAGTTTTCTTGAGAGTGCGACCGCACAAGAGTCCAATCCGTTTTGGAAAGGGCTCTAAGCTCGCACCTCATTTTGTTGGTCCGTTTGAGATCCTAGAGAGGATAGGGCCCGTTGCTTATTGTCTAGCCTTGCCACCTAGCCTGTCACGCATCCACGATGTGTTCCATGTATCAGTTTTGCGAAAGTATATCTATGATGAGTCTCATATTATTGACTGGGATGCCTTGCAGGTGGAGTCAAATGGCCAGCTAGCACTAGAGCCCATTCGCATTTTGGCTCGTCGGACGTTGGTACTTCGAGGCAGAACGCTGGACCAGGTTAGGGTCCAGTGTGATTGCTATGATGAGGTTACAGCCTCATGGGAGGATGCAGCTCAGATGAGGGCCCAGTATCCGCACCTCTTTGATGAACTCCAGGAGGATGTTCATACCTAGAGGGGGTGGATGTGAGGTCCACTTTCGGCCCACATAGTGATCCTGTGTTATTCATATTAGCTATCTTTTTGATTATGTTTCTTTCAGAGACACTTGGACTTTGTCGACTACTGTTATATTATGTTTGACTCTTTGGACTGTTCTTTTGATGATTCTGCATATGGGATCCATGATGTGTAGATTTGGTTTATGTTTTTATATGATGTTTTGTGAACCTGATGGTCTAGATGATATTTATATTACGTTATGTAATTTCATTTGAAATATGCAATCAAATCATGAATATTATATGCAATTGACGTATGAGTTGAATTATGCAATTTAATGTTTAAATTTTGCTATATCATATATGTTATTGTAATGGTTTTCTTCCTTGAATTACTGATGCTGCATTTAGGTATTGCAGGTGGAAGGACCATGGAAACACATTCGGGGAAAACACATTGAACATAGGGTAACCAGTTATACCAAGGCCCCGTCTATTTAGAGACCTGAGGCCTCGTTGTTAAGTAATTTATTTCGTAACAGTAATTTGAATGTTTGTATGTTATGTGTTGTTATTCTGGATGTACCTTTCGTGAAATGTTATTTTGTTAAGTGTCGCTTGACACCTATGTTCAATGTTATTAAGGTACATCATGTGTTGTGTGAGAGCACTTGCTAGGAGTTATAGGGATATCTTAGCACACCTTTCTGCCATAGGAATCTTTATGCAGTCTCATTCCCCATTTCCGATGTTATTTCTCGACATAGGTTTAGAGGGTTAATAATGGCCTTAGGAGATAGTTTTATGCTTAAATTGTTAACCCATTCCATGTATCCATGGGTTAGGGGTATTTTCACCTCTTTAGAAGCCTAAAAGTGACTTTAGGACCCTTTTAAAAATTCATTTTCCTTCTTGAGCGAAAATTGCAACTTGCATGTTGGAACCTCATTTATGAGGTTAGGTGTAGAAGCCCTATTTAGAGGAAATTTTGGCTTAGGGTGATTCATTCACCCATTCTCTATTTTTAGAGAGCTTTCAGAAAGTTAGAGGAGAAAAGGCTTGAAGCTTGGATTAGGGCTCAACAACATTCTACCATAGCTTGGATTTGAGGTAGGAATTCATGTGCTCTCTCTGTTTGTTTGAGATGTTTGTTATTATGATCATGTTCTTGGCTCCCCATGGTTGGTCATGGTGGAGGTTTGTTTTGTTTAGTGTTGTGTTTTAGCTCCCCATGGTTGGTCATGGTGAGAGAAAGCTTGCATATGTGTTTATCATGTAATTGAATTTTTGGGTTGTTTACTCTTAGATTCTCTCACCCTTGGGAGGGAAGAGAAATCAAGAGGGGGTGTGGAAATGGAGGCAACTCCATGTGTAGAGTCTCCTCCATGTGTGGGGAAGGATGAACCTTGGGTGAGTGATTTTCCCCAAGAGACCTTGCATGTAGCCCTTGTGGCAATGGGGGGCATAAGGAGGGAAAATTGGCCATGTGTGCCTTGTATGTATTTGAGAAATATGGGTCCATGTGTGGCCTTGTATATTATGCAATGGTAATCTCCATGGTTTTGTCTACCACACCCTACAAAGGAAATTCATGGGAATTCCTTAGTTTACTTCTTGAGGGAATTTGGGAATTTTGTCCATGTTTGTTAAATCATGTTGTGATTGTGTGTATATGTTTGTAACCTGTTCAATGTGTTCTCCCCAAGCTCGGGGGTGGTCTCATGAGAGACCTTGGATGGGAGGTGAGCTCCCATGGTCTTTTCCTTGTTTTGTTTGCATTTGCAGATTTTGAAGTATGGAAGCATGATGCTAAAGAAGATAAAGACTTTTGCTTTGATGTGTTTGAATGAGGAATTCACTCTATGTTTGAAAGAGGAATTCACTCCATATTTGATTCATCCTTGTAAATTTGGAATGATGTATTCAATCTCCCTTTGGAGCTCTTGTATATTGTATTTAGAAAGAAAAAAACATGTTGCTATATTGATCTATCATTGCCAAATTTATGTTTTAGAAGATGCTTTCATTATGAAATTCATGTAAAGAAAAGCAAGTTTCATTTTGAATGTTGTTTTGAAACCTAGGATGAAGTAAGATTCAAATGGAAATATGGATAATGGAAAGTTTATGTAAATTCATATTAGGGAAAGTTGAATATTTGCTTGTCTCTTAAAAGACCTTAAATCTCTCTTTGCCATTGAATTTACTCTCTAAATTATTGCAATAAGATCACTAAGTTGATTGAATCTATATTGATATGTTATCAACACTTATTTGAATGAACTAAGAAGATTGTAGATGATTCAATTGACTAGATCAATACTATAAACCTTGAATTTATGCTTTGAAACCACTCCTTAGATTTATGAAAATGTCTAGTAACAACTATGAAAACTATGAGCATTCTAGTCTTTTAGAAGAGACCTTATTTGATTATCATATAAACTATGACAATCTTTGTTGAAATATTATCAAATTGCCATATCTTAAACTCTTCATTTCAATCTAGGAATCATTAAATCTTCAATGCTATGCTCTAATGAGTTTCAAAAAAAATGAACTAGAAGAGTTAAAATGAAGAAATAAGTCTACCCAGAAATTTTAAAGAGAGCAAATAGCTCTCTGGATTTTGTATGGGAACGAATTCCCATACAAAATCTCAACCACAGTCATATTTTAATATTAAAACTTGCCACCTTTTTACCAAGCAATAAAATATAAATAAAACATTCAAAATATCTTAAGCTCACCTTATTGAAAGCCTTTCCCCTAGGCGCAGGTGGATGAAGGCTAAGACTTAGTCTTTAATCCCAAACCTTTTCATGGATGGGATGTTGTACTAGGTGACACCTCAGAAAGCTTATTGATTAGCTTTTTAAAGCTTTGTCTTCAAGGACTCGCGCAGCTTTTGGAGGAGTAAAACTTGTTTAAAAGTTTCTTTGTTATGTATCTTGCAAAGGGTAGGTGGGCTGTCAAGTCTTGGCATTGTTTAAACCTTCTTCCAAAATACACATCATCACTTCCTTGTTTTGCGCCCCCCTTGCTTTATGAAATTCAAACTTCTCATGGCACGTGGGTGAGGGAATATAGAAGGAAGAGATGGTAGTTATTAAGGAGGTTAGGGTAGTTGTTAGTTTTAGGATATTTTAGGAGATTGTTTTTGATAGGTTGTTTAGTAGGATAGATAGTTTAGCTAGTAGATATAGAAGATGGATAAATTTAGTTAGTTTGATAGAATGTTTTAGTTTTTTTGTTAAGGTATTTTAGAAAGTAGTTAGTTTAGTAGTTTAATAAGTTTGTTAGTTAAGGTGTTATTTTTTGTTATTTTTGCTTATAAGGGTTATTATTATTAATTTAAAAAGAAGTTAAGTTGCTTTGTAATTTTCATTTATTAATTTGTTAATATTTTATAATTATTAATTAATATTATATCTAAATAATAAATAAATATAATTAACGATAAAGACTTATAGATGTTTCTTTCTAATTTAATAATAAGTTGGATGGATCAAATCTTATATATTCTATATTTTATATCAAACCGATTAAACTCCATGAGCAGTTGGTCTTAACTTATACATTAGTATTTTGAGTGACCTTCTTATAGAATAACGTAAACAATAGACATCCATGTTCTCTTAGTCAACTTTATCACTTTTAAAAAAATTTGTTGGTTGTGTTTTGTCCCAACTTTTGGGCATCACAAGGTAGTAGTCCCTAGAACAAAGTGGATTCATCCACTTGGATATGAAGTAGAGGAACAAGTTTTAGAAGCATATGCTCAAGTATTGCTTACAGCTCCTACTGACCCTAATGAACCTAGATTGGGAACTTATGAGGAGAAGACAAGAGAAGTAGATGCCATGCTAAATAACACATCAACAAAAATAAAGGTTGGTAAAGTCACATTAGATATCTTGAGAATACATGGTGTGTCTCAAGAAGATCTTGACAAAGCAAAAGAACAAAAGATTGAATTGGAAATAAAGAGCATAGATGTAGCAAAGCTAGAATCACAAGATCCCAAGTTGAAGAAGGTAAAGATAGAGAAATATGATGAATAGAAGGATATAACTGATGATACTCCTTCTACACCCAACGAAACCATTGACCTTACTGCTCCTCCTGAGTATAAGGCAATACCAAAGAGGAAGAAAGAGGTTGGCACCAATCATCCATCCTCGCGAGCAACAAGAAGCAGAAAGAACACTCAAGCACCTCCTAAAGTAAGTTTCAAACCTAGTCTCAGTGTGCTAAGTGCCAAAATAATTGATGAGGAAAGAATTGATCAAGTAAAGAAGTTTTATGATAAATATAGTGAAATAGAAAAATTAGAGATTCATAGCATGATCATAAAGCACATGATCAAGTTCAAAAGGATAGTCTTGGAACTAAAAACAATGATCCCTGACAATGTATAGAATATCCTAGAATTCCAAAAGAGACAAGCTATTGAAGAAGATTTGTGGATAAGGGAAAAGATCTTAGATGAAACTCTTCCTATCTATGAGCTAGAAGAAAAGAAGTTTCTATTAGATTTGGTGAAGCCTCACCTTAGAAACAAGACAAGAACCCTGAATATAATGGATAAAAACTATGAATTAGTTTCCAAAGAGATAGAGAAATACTTTGAGAAGGTTTTTATGAATAGAAACATGTATCTACATACTACACCAACAACACATGTACTCACAATGGTTACCAAAGGGTCAGAGACCATCAAGGTACAATCTATAGGTCCTCAAGATTTAGCGCTTATAGTGGAAGCACAAATAGAGTTAGATAAGTTTGGGCCCATGACAGAGTCACTCAAGGACAACACCATTATCATTGATAATGTAGAGATAGCCATGGAGGCCACTAAAACTAAGTTGGACAAGTTTGAGGAAGCTTTTGTGAGCATATAAGAAGCTAAAATGTTATGCAGAACACACCTCCCACTCATCAAGAAGAAGAAAAGATGGAAGAAAAAGAAATAGAAAAAATAGAAAAAGAAAAAAAAGAAAAAGAAGAAGAAAAGAAAGAAATAGAAAAAGAAAAGAATAATGAACCATCAGTTGAACTAGCCAAGGTAAAACAAGAAGTGATGGATAACACTCCCATCACTCCCTCTATAGTATTGTTGTCAAGTTTGACACCTGACACATCCAATTTGGACTCATGGAGAGAAGAATACCTGATTAAGTTCAACATCTTAGCTATGGAAAAAGCCAAAGAAAAGAAAGTGATGAGGAATCCCCTCCTAGTAGAATCAGTAAACATTCTAAAAAATTTATTACCAGAGGACAAGAAAGTGCCAAAGATACACTCGGTTGATGATGTGAGTACAATCATCTCACATTTCAAAAGCAATTTCTCAAGCCTTGAAGAATCTACATCCCTAGTTGTAGAAGAAAAGTATCTAAAGAAGAGATTGAATGAATTAGTGAACAAATTTTCACTTGACCTTAGATCACTCAAGACTGGTCAAGCATTCTTGAAAGAATTTGTAGATCGAGGAAGAAAAATCATTGCAAAATGCATGGATCAAGATAAGCTTACTGATGCTCATTTCAAGAAAATAAAAGAGGCAAAAGCTATGATTGAGAAAGTGATGAGTTCATTGAAAGACACATCCACATATGTGAACATGTGCTATAATGTCTACCAAGGTCAGATAGAAAAAATTGAGAAGGCAGAAAAAGAGATGACAAAGTTAAGGGCTAGACAGACTTAGTTGAGGAATGCTCTTGCACCCTCATTAAACATTCTAATTCAGAACATCAAAGAGATTGATGCCACCATGAGAACCTATGATCAAGGTCCTTCCAAAGATTTGAAGAAGATGGAGAAGCTTCAGTATGCATTATGCACCCATCTCTAGATAGTAAACTCTTTGATCACATTTTGGAAGAATGAGATCCTGAACCTAAAGATTGCATATCTAGATGTTTTCCCTCAGTGAGTATATGTAAATACAGTTTTTGTAACACATTTTTCATTAATTTAAAAGGGGGAGTTGTCTATATAATATGGATGATAATATGTATAGGGAGATATAAGTATATGTATAGAAGACACAAGTTTTTTGTATTAAGGATAGTTAGCAACTTGGCCATATTCCTTTGTTGCCATCAATGACAAAGGGGGAGATTATTGGAAAGTTGGATATACTGATGTATATGACTTGATATAGTGTTTTTATTATAGAAACAAATTCATATAGTAGTTTGGAGTTAGCGCACTTGATGAGAAGATCAGAAATTAGTTAAGTATTGAAGACTAGATAGTGTACAAAGTTCCTGCAGCTCAGAGCATCAATGCACATGCATACAGTAGAATTATGGCATGTGCCCTAGAAGTTAAGTTAGTTAGACTATATTCATGCTTAGTCTATGAGCACATAATCAGATATGCAAGGATGCGAAAGATACAGTCAGTTGAAGTTGCACACCCAGTATGTGCCAGTGAAGAACAGAGCAAGCAACCGACAGTTATCATTTTGTGTTGTGACTATATTATAATGTTGTAAAGGCTATGAGCCTATTGTATTTAGATTTTTGACATCTTTATATATTTTTTTGTAAACACGCTCAAGCCAATTCATTTGGAAGCATTGTATGTAATAGGTCTAAGGGCCGACCTTGTTGTTTATTTTGTATGTGCATATAAATATGAGATGCACCCATTGTATTTAGCATGGATGTTGATAGAGTTGTGTAAAGTAGAGTAGAAGTATGCAAAGAGCCATTAAGATGTATTAGAGATTTACAAGAGGTCAAAGCATCAGCGCATCAAAGGAACTGATCTGACAAGCAGTGTCACAGTGATAGTTCATCTAGTAGATATAGTGTGTATCTGAGATTAGAAGGTTGTAGCCTTCACCACTCAAGCAGTGAGCTCTTGGATAGTGCATCCTCTCCCCTAACATGGACTATTGTAAAAGACTCCTAATAGGGTTTGACCCTTAACAAGGTCTAATATATATAATACATTGTAAAGAAACTCCTAATAGGGTTGTTAAGGATCTTCTACCAAGGATCACTAAACACTAGTACAGAATATTAGGGGGTGTCAATTCCCACCAGGGTTTTTACCTTTTTGGGTTTCCCCATAACCATATTGGTGTCATGTGTTGATTTCATGTTTTATGTTTATGTGAATTTTTAATTCAGTACTTAAGCATTTAAGTTCAGCATAAAGATTAAAGTGAATAGATAATATTTAGTGAACACTGATTCAAATCCCCCCCCCCCCCTCTCAATGTTCCCATTCCTAATAGTGTCCCCTCCCTGTTCTAGATTAGTACATTAGAGTGGTGCATATTTCTAGTGGAGTCTAATGGTAGTGTATATTATTAGTTTTGTGTAGGGTTTAGTATATTTTTGGCCTTTTTCCTTGATGGAAATATGGAAGAAAGATAAGGAAAATAATGTGTTTAGGATTGTTTTTATAATTTAGCTAGTAAGGGGGAGTTGATAGAGATTCATATCTTAGAAAAAAAAATTGGTGGCTATTTTCCAACACTAAAAAAGTGGAGATTATTGAAAATATATGTTTGGTTTTTTTGTTATCATTTATGTCAAACATTATGTGGTTCAAAGGTGTTGGAGCTATTTTATCTTACACTTGTATCTAAAAATGTTTATCATTGACATGTTTAGGTATGTTGTTAGGAAAGAAGAAGGGTTGTGTGTTGAGAATGTTAGTGCTATGGAATAGTGGAGAGAAAAGTGTGTATTCAAAATAGTGGTAGATAGGTATAGGTATGTATTTAGTGCTATAAAATAGTGGAAGAAAACTATGTATTTAAAACAATGGAAGACAAGTATGTATTCTAGAGATTGTGACAATGATGTTTGTCAGTACTTTAGAATTATTTTCTTAGGCCTTGAAGTCAGTAGTTCTATACAAATGTTAGTAGTTCAATAATAGATATATGTTGTTGAAGGTGATAGTTATCTATTTATGTTTTTTGAAAGGTCTTTTCTTTGGAAATCAAATATTGAGGTCTGGGTCTTGGTTGTGGCATTTTCTAGTGATCCAAAAACTATGTCATCATGTTTGTAGTTTTGATCACTTTTTGTTCTAGTCTAGAAATGTGTTGTGTTGGATTTTGACATGGAATTTTGGCATGCGGTATTATTATTGATGCAACATGTGGATCTGACCATAGCGTATGGAGGTCCAAATATAATTGGTGAGTTATGTGGTTCTTTTGCTAGTGTGTTCCTACATTTTATAAATGGATATGGAATGTGTTCTAGTAATTATGGATCTGGAATGAGGTTATTTGTAGTGTGTTTGTAGTCCTCTCTCTCCCTTGTAGTTGATCATGCTTATTGATTTAGGTTTGGGTACTATATTTTAAGTTTATCTCTTATCTAAATGGGTTCATGTTATGTTTGACCTATGTATTTAATATTTATCTCTTATCTAGTTGGGTCCATTCTATGGTTTGGTCTATATGGTTCTAGCATGGGACCTAATTATAGTTTGTTCTTGTCATGGTCAAGTTATAACTTAATTTCAATATCCTTTTGGCATGGCCAACCTTTAATAAGAGTGAAAGTGAGAGTGCAGTGGGTGAATCAATGAAAATCTAATTGCAAATTTTAAGAAGAAAAGAGTTCAATTTATAAGGCTCCTATTTTGTGATATTGGCAGAGAAGAAAAGGGAGTAAAAATGTGTTGCTAACTTTGATAGTGTAGTGTAGATCAACTACATTATTAGGAGAATTTTTATTTATCTATTATAAAGAGTTGTATGTACCTTGTCCCTAGGACAGTGAGTCTTGGGTGCACAATTTCTTTGTAGTATCTTGCTACTTTGGTAGTGATTCTTTGTTTGAAAGTTTGAAGTAGCAACCTCCTTCTTTCATTGTAATTAATAAATATATATATTATTGAATTATCTTTTTTGGAAAGTTCTCATTTTAGTTTTTCCTAGTTTCGTTGTTCCACCTTGTTAGGAATAAGGTGTCTCAACCTTGGATAATTCCTATTCTTATTATTTGTTTTGTAAAATATATTTCTTGCAAATAATGTTGATGTGTCAGCATCTTGAATTGTGTGTAAGGAGATCATGGCTAAAATGGTAATGACGGATTCCTACAAAACGTAAGAGCTATGTCAGGAAGATTCAATGATAGATGAAGACATGTGGCAACTGATAAATTTGAGCACTGTACACTCTTCCCCAATCGTGGGGTTCAGGGCATCACCCCCCAAAAAATTTTGGGGTTCCTATTTTCTCAGAGAATGGTAAAACCCTAATACGGTTATCTTTGGGAGTAGCCCTAAAAAGTGAAGCGCATGATATAAGCTTTTTTATGGTTACAAAGAGAGATGATGCGAGTGTATTGTTGGAACATTTTATGCTGCCATGATTTTTCTTCAAGGGTTGAGAAATCTTCTGAAAGAACTTGCATTGCAAGTGTATTGTAAGCTGTAATAGTTTTGATCAATACATTGTGCAGGTTTTGGAGTGCTAGGGTTTTAACCGAAAGGTTTCCCTAGGGTATATCATTGTGTCATTCTCTATTTTTCTGTATGTATGGTATGTGGTTGCAATATCTTTGTTAAAGTAGTTAACGAATCTGAAATTGTAAGGATTTAAAAGAATTTTCACAATACTCTCCTATCAGAGATTAGCGTAGGAAGCTGTTTCCACACCTGAGTTTCCTTACACACCTATCAAATATTGGTGTTCATATTTTTTTTGGTTTTGTTCATTAATGGTGTAGGAGAACCTAGGAAATTGGCTAAGTGTCCTACCCTACATTTTTCCTTAACTAATCCTAGCTAGATCAAAGAGTTGATAAGGACCCCAAGAGGGTCTAGGTGTTATGGTGAAGTTAGTTAGATATGTTAGTTTTGGTCTGAGTTAGTAAATTTTGGGATGAGAGTCAAATGGCTAGTATAGTCCTAGGAAGTGGAAATGGGCCTAAGGGTTAATTTGTTGGAATCATTTTCTATTGCACCAAAAGATTGAACTATCAATGCTTGATACAAATGCTAGATTTAACCTGATCCATGGGAGGCAGTTAAGCCATGTCATGAATCTCCAAGGAGGTGTTGACCACCAAGTCAACTATCTCCCCCTTAGCACCAATTGAGCCTTCAACACCCACTGAAGGGAGACTCAAACCTATGACCTAAGGTTTTGATACCAATTTTTGGAATCATTTGTCATTGGACCAAAAGATTGAACTATCAATGCCTGATACGAATGCCAGATTTAACCCGATCCATGGGAGGTGGTTAAGCCATGTCACGAATCTCCAAGGAGTTGCTAACCACAAAGTCAACATAATTAGACCCCAAAATTATTATAAATGACTAAAATAATCCTAAATGAGCCTTAGTTTTGTTTTTATAACATCCTAGGGAGTTATTAGTGGATTGGAAGTGAGTAAGAGAACTTAGGACAAAGTTGCTCAAAAGTTGTCATGACAACTTTTGCAACTTTGTAAAGTTGCATGAAAATTTTTGTCCTAAAGAGACCAAAGGATAGAATTAGGTATTACCTAGGTTCTAAACACCCAAACACATGGGAAAAATATATTTAAACTCCAAAAGGATTGAATCCTAAGGTTGGAGAACTTTTTCAATTACTAGCATTAAGCAGTCAAACACTGTCATTAACAGTTAAGCCAACGTTACACTATTTCATTGCCTCAATAGGTTTTAATGGATTAATTTCTACCTTTATTGAATAAATTTATTAGAAATAAGATTTTTTTCAGTTATGTATATATTTGTACATTTTTTATATTTTAGTAGCTCTGGTGTAATCTTTTTGTTTTAGCCAGTTCACTAGCCTATATATAGCAATCAGAGGAAAAATGGCTCCCCCATAAAATACCATCATGTGTTCACCATGACCTATTGGGACATGGTAATGGAGTCCATTTGAAATGTACATAATAAATTAGGGGTTATAAATATTATTCTAGTTATATTTGTGACCTTTCCGTAGGTGAGCACCATTATTGACCGACTAGGAACATGGAGGGGATTTGTAAGTTTTCTTGCAGGGGTGACTTTAAAGACTAAATACAAGACATTGGATATGTGTAACAAGATGAGGCTGAGCCCTGATGAAGAGATAAAGGCTTGGAAAATACATTTGTAAATAATTTCCTTCCTAGGAATAGAGAGCTCCTAGAAGCCACTAAAACCCTCATTAAACCCTCACAGTTGATATACGGTACTGTATGTAGGATTAGGAACCCAAGACCTAAAAAATTTCTTAGGGTTTCCTAATTGATGGAAGAATCCATTATTTTTTTGGTATGTTCTTAAGGAGCATTTTTCTAGAAATCCTAAAAACTTAGAATAGGAGACCTAATTGGGGCTCAAGGGCTACAAGGCCAAAACAAAGACTTTGAAGAGATTGGTAAGGAAGAGTTGAAAAGATCTTGGTAAAATGTATCAAGGAATTAGGGAGTTGGTAAGTTAGGAAATTAGGTTGGTCCTAACAAGAGAGTGAAATCTAGTGTGACCCTACTAGATTGGTATCAAAGGCTAAAGGATTGGGATAGATGAAAATTGATGTTGTATTCAGCTGAATTAGTAGATTCTTCAAATATGGTGACAATTGGAAAGTTGTCCAAGAAGGTAGAAGACCAAGAGGAGGAGAATAGAATCCTAAGAGAACAAATAGTTGAAATGGAAACTAAGATTGATGAAGTGCAAGCTAAGACAAAAAAAGTAAGTGAGAAGGTGCAAGAGTCAAAATAAAAAGGAAAGTCAGTGGCAGAGGAAGAAAAAGTCCTTGAACCAAACCCTGTGCTAGAAAAAGAACCTTTCTTGAGAGTATTGAAGGCCATGAGTGACAAGTCTTTGGAAGTAACACCACTTTTTAATGGAAAGATGGAAGTAGAGTTAGTTATGGAATGGATAGAAGGCATGGAGAACCATTTTGAGTTTGAAGGAATTAGTGAATCCCAAAGAGTTAGGGTGGCTAAGTCAAGGGTGAGGGGAGATACCATCACATGGTGGAAGTTTGTGCAGGATGAGAGGGTAAAAGAGGGAAAGAACCCTATTAAAAATTGGAAAGGTATGGTGGAAAATATTAGAGTGACCTACCTATGAGATGATTATGAGGTTCAAATACACAAGAAAAGACAAAAATTGATGCAAAAGAACCTTTAAGTGAGTGCCTATACAGATGAATTCCATAAACTATGTCCTAGATCACATGTGATGGAGGAAGAAATCCTAAAGGTGGCTAGAAATATAAATGGCCTAAGGTGGAACATAAAAGAGGAGATAATCCTCTTGAGCCCAAGAATAATCCACCAATATTATCATCTTTCTCTCAAGGTAGAGGAGAAGTTCAAGAAAAGAGGTGACTCAAGTAGCCAAGGTAGAGGAAGAGGAAGAGTTAGTAGAGGTCATAGAGGAAGTTTTGGAGGAAGAAATTTAGAACAAAGGAACCAAGTTGATACTAAGCTCAGAGAAAAAAGGAGAAGTAACTAGCAACATAGGTGGTTAAAATAGGGGTAGAGGGTCAAGAAACAACTATAAAGGTTGAATAAGTGGATGAGGAAGAGGATCTTAATTCTCTTCCATGAAGTGCTATAATTTCCATTAGTATGGGCATCCTACATATAGGTTTCCTAAGAAGGGTTCATCATCCCAAGGTCGAGAGGAGGGTGAGTTATGTGAAAGATGATTCCTCAAGTAGAAAGACTATTGAAGTCACATTAGATTTAGAGGTGGGAGATAACCTCATGATTAGAATAACTCTCATCAAGGAGCCGATCAAAGAGGAGCCAAGAAAAAGAAGGTCACTATTCAGAATCAAGTGCAAAATACTAGGAAAAGTTTGCAAGATCATCATAGACTCTGGATCCATTGATAACCTAGTCTCAAATAAAGAAGTCAACAAGTTGAATTTTCAAAGGATCTCACCTACTAACCCCTATAGGGTCACTTGGTTGAACAAGGGTCAACATGTGAATAAGCTTGGGTAGACTTCAACTTAGGGAGGTATAAGGATAAAGTTTTGTGTGATGACTTACCCATGGACTCTTTCCATCTCTTATTGGGAAGACCTGGGTAGTTTGATAGGGAGGCCATTCATGATGGATCCAAGACCTCATACTCATTCAAGAAGGATGGAGTCACATTTAAATTTCATTTAATCCTAGAAGAAGGGTAAGTGAAACTAGTAGGTTCTAATGTACTCTTAGTTGGAGAGAAGGAGTTCCTAAACACACTAGAAGAACGTGAATGAGTGGACTATGTGTTAGTGGTGAACCCTGAGGAGGAGAAATAGGAGAAGAAGCTAAATATACCCATACAAGCTTGAGAGGTATTGGGACAATATAAGGATATACTTAGTGATGGAAAACATGCCACCCTACCACCTAAAAGAGACATAAGCCATCAAAGAAGCATCCCTACCGAAGAAATCTTCCTACAAAATGACTTGACTAAGGCACAATTAGAAAAAGAATAAGTCCTTGTGTAGTCCCCACTATCCTAGTCCCAAAGAAAGGAGGTACTTGGAGGTTGTGTATAGAAACTAGGGCCATTAATAGGATTCCCATAAGGTATAGGTTCCCAATCCCAAGAATAGAAGACTTGATGGATTGCCTAGGAGGAGAAAAGTATTTCTCAAAGATTGACTTTAAAAGTGGATACCACCAAATAGGAATCAAGGAGGGGGATGAGTGGAAAATGGATTCGAAGACCACAAAAGGCCTATATTGTTGTAAATTTATCTATACTAATGTATATAACTTGATATGGTCTTGTCATTATGGAAACAAAGTCATATAATAGTTTAGAGTCAGCACACTTGAAGAGAAGATCAGAAATTAGTTAAGTGTTGAAGACTAGACAGTGTACAGAGTTCCTACAGCTCAGAGAATCAATGAATGTGTGTACAGATGAATTATGGTATGTGCCCTAGAAGTTAAGTTTGTTAGACTATATTCATGCTTATTCTATGAGTGCATGATTAGATGTGCAAGTATGAGAAAGTTATTGTTAGTTGAAGTTATAGAGCCAGTGTGTGCTAGAGAAGAATAGAGCATGAAGCCGACAGTTAGTATTTTGGTTTGTGATTATAATATAATGTTGTAAAGGCTATGTGCCCATTTTATTTAGGTTTCCAACATATATACTTTTGTTTTTTAAGCATGCTTAAACCAATTCATTTGGAAGCATTGTATGTAATAGGTCTAAGGGCTGACCTAGTCGTTTATTTTGTATAAGCATATAAATATAAGGTGTACCCATTGTATTTAGTATGGTAGTTGATAGAGAGTTATAATAAGCATAGAAAAAGTGTGAAAAGACACTAGGAGATGTATTAAATCTTTTCTAGGGGTCAAAGCATCAGTGCATCAAAGGAACTGATCTAACAAGTAGTGTCACAGTGACAGTTCATCTAGCAGAGATAGTGTGTATCTGAGATCAGAAGGTTGTAGCCTTCACCACTTGAGCAATGAGCTCTTGGATAGTGCATCCTCTCCCCTAACAAGGACTATTGTAAAAGACTCCTAATAGGGTCCAACCCTTAACAAGGTCTACTATACTAAAAGCATTGTAAAGCAACTCCTAACAGGGTTAAGGATCTTCTAACAAGAATCATAAAACACTAGTGCATAATATTAGTGGGTGTCAATTCCCACTGGGGATTTTACCTATTTGGGTTTCCCCATAATCATATTGGTTTCATGTGTTGATTTCACGTTTCATGTTTATGTCAATGTTTAAATTCAGTACTTAAGCATTTAAGTTCAGTATAAAAGTGAAAAGTTAAAATACAGTGAACACTGATTCACACTCCCCCCCTTTCAGTGTTCCCATTCCTAACAATTGGTATTAGAGCTCTAGTCCTCATCATAAAAGTTTAACCACTTGAGGAGATCATGGAAAAGCATAAATGAAACATCTAAAAATAAATCTTGAAGCTTCTCTTGAAGACCTGGACAAATCAGAAAGAGAAATTGAAGAACTAAAAGAAAAAGTCAGTGATGCACAATTGGTTATCAAGAGGCTAAGAAAGGATTTGAAAGAATGCTCTACTAGTGATCTAGGAGCAAAGGTGAAGAAGCTAAATGAAGAAAATGCATCTATGAAAGAACTACTTGAAGAATTTGATGATAAGCTTATCAACAATCAAGAAGTCTACAATGAACAAGTCAAAGAGAACCTTCAACTCAATGAGGAGTTAAGGGAAGCCAATTTGGAAATCTTGGAGCTAAGGAATTGCAAAGAAAGATTAGAGTCTAAATTAAAAGAAGCAAAGAATCATATTGAAAAATTACACACCAGTTCTAATTTGATAGAATCTTAGTTGTATGCAAGGAGAGCCAAAGGAGACACTAGCTGTATTGGATACAATGAAGCACAAAATCAGATTGACAACATGTGAGCAAGAAAGGATTTACAAAAGGACTCTACTGATGCTAAAAAGACTGAAGATCAATCCAAAGATAATGATGGACCACCTAAGAATGAGGGCAAGCAAGTAGAATGCAATTTTTTTGCATGTAACAAGCATGTACACATTGCAATGAACTATACAGAGGTAAGACCTTTTAATGGTTACTATTATTCATGCAATAAGTTTGGTGATAGAGCTATAAATTGCAAGAATAGTAAGAAGAATAGGATTCAGCATGATCAGAGAAATCAAAATCAGACAAACATAAGAAGTTTTTAGAATGTTACATGTAAGATATGTAACTACAATGGTCACTCAACAAGAGAATGTAGATTGGTGACTCATGTCAATGTGCTGAGGAATGTAAGACCTATCATTTGTCACTCTTGTAACAAGGCTAGACATATCTCAAGGTTTTGTAGATCAAGGACACAAGGTCAGGAAAGCCCTAAAAAGGTTGAAGAACCTGTTTTGGATCCCAAAGGAGAAGTCAAGTTTGAGAAAGCCTCAGAGGATGCGAGCTTGATTTGGAAAAAAGAAAAGAAGGACAAAGTTGATGAGAATGTATTTGATGCATCTATAGTGGACACACCCTCTACATCTGGATGAATGGCCCTCAGGGTCTAATTTAGCTCTAGAACCCTTCATGGCTGGTATACTCATCATCAGAGTATGCACCTTTGGACTTAAGCTTTTGGAGAATAAAGGTACCTTTGTGAAAAAGCACACATGTTGATTGTGAAAAGAACTTGAGTTGGAAATTTTGAAGTGACAACCTGGTTTATGTGACTTGCATTAATGGTAGAATTCTCACTTTAAGTACATAGAAATTTTTTTAATTACTCATTGCATTCAAACTCAAAGTGATTGAAGAGTAGAAAGAGCCTTGTAAGTTGTTGTGAAGACTTGGAGATTGATCTATCAGTGATTTGCAATGAATTCAGTCATTTGCAAAAACCCTAGTTCATTGTGCCTGTTAGCACCCTGAAATATTTTCATGGTTCTAGCCCTTTTCTTCTAGTCCCTGCAGTCATTTTTGTGTCTTTGGCATAAACCCTTAGTGCAAAAATTAAAAAACTAGCCGTTGGTGTGAAAAGCCCTATTTTAAACCCTGGCCTTGTTCTATTTTAATGTTACTTTATTTAGGCCACTTAATAGTCCTTTAACGCATATGTTTATTTGTTATCCCTTTGTCACATGATCGCATGAACCTTTTTCATGTTATGCGATCTTGTGACTAATGTTTGTCAGGCTCCTTTAATATTTCCTAACCAAGGCCTAGGTCTATCGGCGTTAATTTTTCCTAAGTCAATGCTTAATGTTTCCTAAAATTTTTGGCCTTTATCCTTTCTCTGGGCCCAGCTCTCTGACACCATCTTCATCTGACGGTTGTCACAAAAGCACAAGGGATGTGTCAGAGGCTTGTGCTTTTGTGATGGTAGTTGATTCCTTTTCATGACGTAGCTCTTCTAAATGGGTGAGTCCACTGTCTGAGGGTGCTGAAATGGTGACATCTTATTGGTCCATGGGTGAATGACTTAGCAGTTGTTAGTGGGACCTGGTTTTCCAAAGACTCAGAGGTTTTTGACATCCGTAGTTGATCAATGGGTGGCATAAGTTCTCATGAGATGTGCCAGAGCTTTGAGATCTTACGCTAGCCATCGATGTTATTTTATTCTTAGGCAATGAGTCTTTAGTGGGTCTAGTGTCAGGTCAGGCTGCTGTGGTGCCTTCTCATTGGTCACGTCAATGATTAGTTGGACTTTTTTTTAGGTGGGCCTGATATCTTTGTCACCCTTTGATCCTGTGGTTGTCATGTGATCACATGGAATCTTTCTAGGCCATTCGATCATGTGATAGTCGTCAATTTGGAATAATTGTGAAGAAAGGGAAGTGGTCCCAGTGTCAGACGTAGCAAATTTGGTAGTGTCTCATTTGCTGAGGTGGATGATGATAGGGATTTTTTAGATGGGTCCAAGGTGGGTCATATTTATATGGATAGTGGGGCCACTGTCAGAGAGGTCAATGATGAGGACAAGATCCACGATCAGTGTAAGTTCTCATGGGTTGTGTCAAAGCCATGAGATCTTACACTTGTCGTTTGATTTATAGGCTTATATAGAGTGGGTCCTGTTAGAGGTGACTGGGTGGAAGTAGTGTATGGTATAGTGACATGTGGTAGTTTGCAGGTGGGCCCAGGTGGGGTCTAAGATTTGGCAGTCCTGATAAATTTGTTTAGCGGCCTGATAGTTTTTTATGGTCTTCACTCATTTGCACAATAAAGTGATGAAGTTCTAAAGGGTTTAGTGAATTAGTGAACAAGCGTTCATGTTGTCGCTAAACAAAATGGTAGAGAGATAAGGTATCCCGTGAACTGGCAAAACCTTTCAGTCACCAGTTCGCTAATTGTGGCCGAGGTATTATTAAAAGGTTAAAACATAAAGACTGTGAAAAGGAGGGATCAAATGGTCATGACTTAAAGATAGCTCAGATTTAAATATTGACTACTGATTCACTGCTGGCACCTTGGAAATGACCGTTATAATTTGAATTCAAATTTTTGAGGGTTTCTTGTGACTAGAAGGACTAAAATTCAATGCAAAAGCAACTGGAGCTGGTAAGAGATGATTTGTTTTCCATTTCAGTGTGGTCCAAGGTGTTAAGTGACCATTTTCAGGGGTTTGTGCCATGAAGATATGGGTTTTCTTTCTCAAGGCATGTTGTAGACGTACAATTAGACTGATATGCATGATAAATTCATGGTCTTTGAAGATCAATCTAGTGTCTAATTGTTCTATGTTTCTTGGTTTCCATCCCTGTAATAAATTTTTGATTGATTTGTTTGGTTTGGTGGCTAAAACCCTAGCCCTAGCTATTCGAAGCTTGTTGCATCCTGAATTCTTTTGGGATTCCAAGATGGCTAGTGGTATAAATGGCTATATTTTTGACTTTGTAGGGGTTCCAATTTTTGTTTTTCAGATCTTGGCTCCATGAAGGGTCCTTTTCCTGTAGATGTTCTCTACTTCTCTACATATAGAGTCTTCTTTCTTCCTTTGTTGGTTTAGAGAATATGATACATATTGTGATTGATTTGTCTTATGTATGAGGACTCAATTTATTTTTACTGTTACCAAGCTATCTCCATTTGAATTCTGAATTCATTAATCATACATCAATGGTGTTTGATTTTTCTATTTGCATTTCCTATGTGTTTGCAAGTGGAGTTGTCTTCATAGAAATAACTGGTTCAGGATTAGTTTTCATGTATGTATGAGCTGAGGTGTCAAAGATATGTCATGCTTATCTTCCAGTGAATGCTGGTTAATGTATTATCTATTTATAGGTCTCTTCTAAGGGAAGGGTTAAAAGCCTTTGGATGGATAATAACATACTTGAATACATAGGTGGGTTGTTGAAGTGAGGTTTAGTCATGGTGTGTGATTGATGTTAGGCATCAACACATTGAATTTATTGCTTTCTTGTTTCATAACTATCTTTTTCAATAGGGTATTTGACTCTGTGACCCATTGGACAAGGCACTGGTCGATGAGGGACTTAGGGTATCTCAGGGGTCCTTTCAAACCCATCACAAAATCATTTACATTCATTTCTACCCTTTCCCTTTCATGTTGTTAGGATAGGTCTCTGGTTTTCATACTCACTTTATGCAAGTAGGGCTATTGCATGAGATCTTGGTTTCATTGAGGTACAGGATACCTACAAGGGTTTGAAGACTATTCCATAAGAATGTATCTGTAGGCCTATTGTTTATCATGAGGTGTCTTGAGTGTGCAGATAAGGCAATGCCTGCCTGAGTGATGTGGAGCTCAAAGAAGAAGGAGGATTCCTTTCAATCCTCATCAATTAGACTATTTTCTTGTCAAACTTGAGTGCCTACCTTGAGAATCAATCCCATCTATTGATTCAAGTTTGGTCCTGTAAGGAAAATCTCCAATAGTGCTGATCCAGAAGTCTTTAGATTGTCTCAGAGATCAGTTGGAAAATGATTAAACAAGTAAGTCATGGCCACTCCCATAGTTTATGATGTCACTAAGAAGAAGAAATATTTATTCAATAAGCATCTATTTAAGTAAACCCAAATGATTTAGAGGGAGCTTTCTCCCACATGCCTATGGGTGTCATGCATGTCGAGGCTATTAGGGAATATATCTACTACAAGAAAGAACTAGTAGGGTTGGATAGGTTAAGGGCACACATGCATACCATGTTGAAACTAGACAAAATATTCATGGATGAATATGTTAAATGGAATGATCACCCTATTGTTGAATATGCTATGTCATATGAATTCTATGAGACATAATGTATAAATATTTTATTGAGAAGAATTCATGATGATTTGTTTTGGATAGGTGATGTGCCAGTAAGAATCACCAGTGACTTGATATATAAGATGACAGGCCTTTCTAGGACAGGCGTCATCCTTCCTATGGGAAAGGATGTCAGAAAGATTTTTGAGAAAACTTGTAAGTTAAGGAGTGATAGGCACGGGATGACTATTGAGCCTATTGAACAAGCAGATATAAAATTGATGTCAATGATACTAGGATACAAGTTTCATCACACTAGAAGGGTGAATAGTGTGTTTGCAAGCACAATTCTAGTAGTCATCAGACTTATGAAGGAAGATGGGGATTTCAACTTGTGTGAGATCTTGTGTGCACAGTTGATTGATAACATCAAGGCCATCAAGCATGATAAGACCAAAATTTTTAGGTTTAGGTCTTTAATCATTTACATGGACCTTCATATTATTGGGAGAGTATTAGATTTGTATTTGGACAAGTCCATTCCAACCATGCCACAAATATCTAAAAAATCATCCACCAAGAGTACATTGAGAGATTATATAACATTGGAGTTGAAGACCTTCAAGTTCAAGATGCAAATGAGGTACAGGATTCCATAGAGCATTGTGGAAAAGTGCAAGGATACAATTTGTTTTATGGTGGAGATAGACACAACTTGCATGGAAGCTGTTGAGCCAAGAAATAAGTGGATTCATCCACTTGGTTATGAGGTAGAGGAATAGGTCCTTGAAGCATATGTGAAAGTACTACTATCAGCCCCAAAAGATCCTAATGAACCTAGGTGGGGAACATATGGGGAAAAAACAAGAGAAGTAGATGCTAAACTTAACAGTGGAGAAAAAAAAAGAAAGTTTGCTAAAGTCACATCAGAGATCTTAAGGATTCATGGTGTATCTCAAGAAGACCTTGATAAAGCAAGGGATGAAAACATTGCTTTGGAAATTAAGAGCGCATCCACATTGAAAGCTAAGTCTGATGATCCCAAGATAAAGAAGGTAAAAATTGAAAAAGATGATAGTCAAAAGGGTAAAGAAGATGATACTCCTTATGTGCCCAAGGTAACCATTTACCTTACTACTCCTCCCAAGTACAAGGAAATGCCTAAGAGGAAGAAAGAGGTTAGCACTAGTCATCCATCCTTACGAGTCACAAGAAATAGAAGGAACACTCAAGCACCTCCTGAAGTAAGCTTCAAACCCAATCTCAGTGTGCTAAGTGCTAGAATAGTTGATGAAGGAAGAATTGATCAAGTAGGGAAGTTTTATGATAAGTATAGTGAAATTGACAAGTCAAAGATTCATAGCATGATCATAAAGCACATGATCAAGTTCAAAAGGATAGTTTTGGAACTAAAAACAATGATTCTTGATAGTGTATGGAACATCCTTGAATTCCAAAAGAGACAAGCTATTGAGGAAGATCTACGGATAAGGGAAAAGATTCTTGATGATACCCTTCCTATGTGTGAACTAGAAGAAAAGAAATTGCTGTTAGATCTAGTGAAACCTCACCTTAGAACTAAGACAAGGACTCTGAACATAATGGATAAAAATTATGAGCTAATTGTAAAAGAGATAGAGAAATCCTTTGAGAAGGTATTTATGAATAGAAATAGGTATCCACCTACTGCGCCACAACTAATGCACCCATAATAGTTACCAAAGGGTCAGAGACCATCAAAGTACATTCTACAAGTCCTCAAGATTCACCACCTATAGTGGAAGTACAATTAGAGGTAGACAAGTCTATGCCCATGTCATAATCACTCAAGGACAACACCATTATCATTGATAATGTGGAGATAGCCATGGTAGCCATTGACATAGAATTGGACAAGTTTGAGGAAGCTTTTGTGAGCACACAAGAAGCTAAGATTTTATGTAGTAGAACACCTCCCACTCATCAAGAAGAGGTATTGATTGAAAATATAATAGATGAGAAAGAAGAAGAGAAAATGGAAGAGGAAGAAAAGAAAGAAGAAGAAGGAAAATAACAAGAGAAAGATGAAACTTCTATTGAACTAGCCAAGGTAAAACTAGAAGTGATGGATAGCACTCCCATCACTCCCTCCTCAGCATTGTTGTCAAGTTTGACACCTGACACATCTAGTTTGGACTCATGGAGAGAAGAAGACCTGATTAAGTTTAGTGTCCTAGCTATGGAAAAGGCAAAGGAGAAACAAATAATGAGAAATCCTCTCCTTATGGAATCAGTGAACATAATGAACAGTTTGTTTCTTGCAGACAAGAAAGTGTCTATGGTACACTCTATTGATGATGTAAGTACAATAATTTCTCAGTTCAAAAGTGATTTCTCAAACCTTGAAGAATCTACATCCCAAGTTGCAAAAGAAAATTATCTGAAGAAGAGATTGAATGAGTTGATGAGAAACTTTACACTAGATTTGAATTCACTCAAGACTAGTCAAGCATCTTTAAAAGAATTTGTTGATCAAGGAAGGAAATTCATTGCAGACTGCATGGATAAAGATAAGCTTACTGATGCCCATCTTAAGAAAATACAAGACGTAGAATCTATGATTGACTAGGTGAAGAGTTTAGTGAAAGACACATCCATTGATGTGAACATGTGCAACAATGTCTACTAAGGTCAGTTGGATAAAATTGAGAAGGCAAAGAAAGAGATGGCAAAGATAAGGTCTAGACAGACTCACTTGAGGAATGCTCTTGCACCCTTATTATACATCCTCAATCAAAACATCAAGGAAATTGATGCCACAATGGTAACATATGATCAAGGTCCTTCAATAGATTTGAAGAAGATGGAGAAGCTTCAATATGCCTTATGTGCCCATCTCCAGATAGTAAACTCTTTGATCACTTTTTGGAAGAAGGAGATCCAGAACCTAAAGATTGCATATCTGGATGTTTTCCCTCAATAAGTATGTATAGATAAAGTTTTTGGCACACATTTGTCATTAATGTTAAAGGGGGAGTTGTGTATAGAATATGGATTATAATATGTATAGGGAGATATTAGTATATGTATAGATGACAAAAGTTTTTGTATTAAAGACAGTTAGCAACTGGGCCATATTCCTTTTTTGTCATCAATGACAAAGGTAGAGATTGTTGGAAAGTTGTCTATACTGATGTATATGACTTGATATAGTGTTGTCATAATGGAAACAATGTCATATAGCAGTTTGGAGTCAGCACACTTGAAGAGAAGATTAGAAATTAGTTAAGTGTTGAAGACTGGACAGTGTACAAAGTTCCTGCAACTCAGAGCATCAGGGCACATGTGTATAGATGAACTATGGTATGCTCCCTATAAGTTAAGTTGGTTAGAATATATTCATTCTTAGTCTATGAGCATATGATCAGATGTTCAAGTATGAGAAAGTTACAGTTAGTTGAAGTTACACAGTCAGTGTGTGCTAGAGAAGAACAAAGCATGAAGCCGACAGTTAGTATTTTGGTTTGTGATTATAATATAACATTGTAAATGCTATGCACCCATTGTATTTAGGTTTTTGACATATATACTTGTTTGTTTGTAAGCACGCTTAAGCCAATTCATTTGGAAGCATTGTATGTAGTAGGTCTAAGGGCCGACCTAGTTGTTTATTTTGTATGAGTGTATAAATATAAGGTGCGCCCATTGTATTTAGTATGGTAGTTGATAGAGAGTTATAATGAGTAGAGAAGAAGTGTGTGAAGACACTAGGAGATGTATTAAATCTTTTCTAGAGGTCAAAGCATTAGTGCATCAAAGGAATTGATCTGACAAGAAGTGTCATAGTGACAGTTCATCTAGCAAATATAGTGTGTATCTAAGATCAGAAGGTTGTAGCCTTCACCACTTGAGTAGTGAGCTCTTGGATAGTGCATCCTCTCCCCTAACAGGGACTATATAAAAGACTCCTAACAAGGTCTGACCCTTAACAAGGTCTACTATACTAAAAGCATTATAAAGAAACTCCTAACAGGGTTAAGGATCTTCTAACAAGGATCACAAAACACTAGTGTAGAATATTAGTGGGTGTCAATTCCCACCAGGGTTTTTACCTATTTGGGTTTCCACATAATCATATTGGTGTCATTTTTTGATTTCATGTTTCATGTTTATGTGAATGTTTAAATTTAGTACTTAAGCATTTAAGTTTAGTATAAAAGTGAAAATTTAAAATATAGTGAACACTGATTCACCCTGCCCCCCTCTCAGTGTTCCCATTGCTAACATATATGAATGGTTAGTCATGCTCTTTGGGTTGTCTAATTTCCCTAGCACCTTCATGAGGCTAATGAATTAATTTTTGAAGGACTTCATAGGTAAGTGGGTTGTGGTATACCTAGATGACATTCTAATTTTTAGTAAATCCAAGGTAGATCATTTTATGCATCTTCAAGTTTTATTGCAAAGGTTGCATGAAGAAAAGCTAACCATCAACTTAGACAAGTGTGATTTTATGAAAGAGGAGCTGGTGTACCTAGGCTTTGTGGTATCACAAGGGAACTTTAAAATGGATACTAGGAAGGTGGGTGTAATCATAAACTTTCCTACAACTAAGTCTACTATAGAGGTAAGAAGCTTCCATGGTTTCACACAATTTAATAGGAAGTTCATTAGTAAATTCAGTGAGATATGTGCACCAGTCCTAGAAACCATCAAAGGGGGTATGAAATCCAAATTTTAGTGGAATGATAAATCTAACAAGGGTTTGAGACCTTGAAGAAGAAAATAGCTACCCAACCAATCTTGGTACTCCCTAGCTTTGAGAAATTATTTATCATTGAATGTGATGCCAACAATATTGCTATAGGAGCAGTCCTAAGTCAAGAGGACAAACTATTGGCTTTCCATAGTGAAAAATTAAGTGAGGCAAAGAATAAGTACTCTTCATAGGATTTAGAGTTATATGCATTGGTTTAAGCCCTAAGAAAGTGGAGACACTACCTCCTCCCAAAATAATTTGTAGTGTATATAGGTAACTAGACTTTAAGTTTCCTCAAATCACAAGAAAAGACAAGCCACAAACATATTAAGTGGGTGGAGTACATTCAAGTGTACACATTCACAATTAAACATAAGAAGGGACAAAGAAAAAGAAGTGTCAGATTCTTTGAGAATAAGACTCTTAACAGTCCAACAAATATAATTGAGGAGCGTTGGCATAGATAGCTTCAAGAAAATGTACTTGGAGGATGAAGACTTCTCAGCTTCTTTCAAGGTATGCAAAGAGTTTCAAAATAATTTCCATAGTGAGTATTCTGATTACATTATCCAAGAAGGTCTTTTTTTAGGGAATGGAAACTTTATGTTCCTAGAGGTTCAATGAGAGAGAACCTAATCCAAGATAAACATAATGAATCACTTAGTGGGCATTTTGGTGTTCATAAGACCCTAGAACTAGTTCAAAGATACTATTATTGGCCTAAGATGAAAAAAGACATCAAGAGGTATGTAGAGACTTGTACTCTCTATCAAAAAGCTAAGGGAACTTCATCAAATGTAGGGTTGTATCAACCCCTCCCAATCTCTAATAGACCTTGGGAGTGTCTTAGCATGTATTTTCTTGTAGGGTCTCCCAAGACAAAACAAGGTTTTGATAGCATATTTCTTATTGTAGATAGATTTAGCAAGATGGCCCATTTTTCACCATGTAAAAACACTCATGATGCATGCCATATTGATAAATTGTTTTTTAGAGAAGAATTCTGGATACATGTTCTACCTTTGATTATTGTGTGTGACAAAGACTCCAAATTCTTGAGTCACTTTTTGAAGACCTTATCAAAAGATCTTGGCACCGACCTTTATTTTGGGTTTGGATACCATCCATAATTATATGGATAGATCATGGTGGGTAACTTAAGTTTGGGAAATATTCTAAGGTGTCTTACTATAGAATATGGTCAAACATGGGGCCAATTCATTGCACAAGTAGAATTTTTCTATATTGACACCATAAATAGAACCATTGGTAGAAGTCCCTTTGAGGTGGTCTATGAGATTCATTCAAGGGGTATCGATGAGATTAGAGATCTTGTAGATAAATAAACTAGGAGTGGTTATGCAAAGAACTTTTCTCAATCCATGAAGGAGGTACATGATTAAGTCAAACAAGCCCTTATGGACTACACCACAAAGACCAAACACAAAGTTGATGAGAGAAAGAGAGATATTGAATTCCAAGTTGGGGAAATAGTGATGGTTCAATTGAAAAAGGAGATTTTACAGAAGGGGGTCCTTAATAAGGTCTAGATGACAAGGATTGGCCCTTGTGCAATCCTAGAAAAAGTATGGGAATAATGGCTATAAGGTGGAGTTTCTATTAGACTTAGGACTCTCTCTGGTGTTTAATGTTGCAGATTTGGTGCCTTACAAAGGACCAATCCTAGTATAAGGACATGAGAAATCTGAGGTTGTAGAAGATGTAGAGACTTTGCAACTACAAATTCAACCAAAACCACAAACAAAGAAGATCCTCAGCTCTTGGGTTGCTAAGAAGATAAGGTATAAGAAATACATGGAATACCGTATCAAATGGAAAGGAAAGGAAGATGTAGAGGCTACATGGGTCTCTAAGACAATTTTTCACAACTTTCACATTGATCCTAACATTATCCCTTCCAATGGGACTTGATCTCTTTTGTTTAGAGGAGAATGGTATAGGAGCACCTAGGAAATTGTTAAGTGTCCTACCCTAAGTTTTTCTTTTACTGATCCTAGCTAGATTAGAGGGTTAATAAGGACCCCACAAGGGTCTAGGTGTTGTAGTGAAGTTAGTTAGATAGGTTATTTTTGGTTTGAGTTAGTAAATTTTGGGATGAGAGTCAAATGGCTAGTATAGTCCTAGGAAGTGGAAATGGGTCTAAGGGTGAATTAGACCCAAAAATGATTATAAATGGCTATAATAAGCCTAAATGAGCCTTATTAGTATTTTTATAACATTTATGGTCCAACATCCACGCATGACAAAATAGATCTTTGGAACAGGATATCACAAATTATTCTTTTGCATGCTGAAACTAATGTTATCCTAGGAGGGGATTTCAATGCAATTACTTCATATGAGAAGAATGAGAGAATTTTTCCACCAATTAGGGTCATGGAGGATTTTATAACTTTCATCAATGATAATGATCTTTTAGACATCATGCCATCTAATGGAAAGTTCACATGGATAAAAAGAAGATCAGGTTATCTACAAATTGCAAAACTGTTGGATAGATTCTTGCTAACACATTGTTGGAAATTGACTAATATCACTTTTACTTCTAAAATTTTGCCTTATGTTGGGTCAAATCATTTCCCTATGCTTTTAGACTTTCAATTTGTTTCTTGATAGATTAAGGGAAAATCGAGCTTCAAATTTCAAAGTATGTGGTTCAGGCATCCATTGTTCCTTCCACTTATTAAGCAATGGTGGGTTAGTGCCCCTTTTGAAGGTGGATCTAAAATGTTTCAATTCCATAAAAAATTAAAATATCTTAAAAGGAAGATTAAGGTTTGGAATAAGAGTGTTTTCAAAAATATTTTTTCTTAAAAAGATATAGTTATTAAGGAATTGGAGGAGATTAATGGAAAGATCATCCTGTATGGTTTAGACCAATTGATTTTTGTTAAACAAAAATTATTACAGGCAGAATGGGAAGAATTATGTGTAGGAGAAGAAGTATTCTGGAGGCAGAAGTCTAGGGAGCTGTGGCTTAAAGAGGGTGATAGGAATACAAAATTTTTTCATATGTCAGTGAAGCATAGACGTGTGAGTAACTCTATTTTTCAAATTCAGGATGCTGAATCGGGGATTCTGATTAATGACGTTCAAGGTATTCAATAGGTTGGTGTTAATTTTTTTGAGAAATTACTCTCTCTTCCACAATCACAATTCTCTCCCCATGATAGATAAGATGAGCTTCTTTTTTCCATTCCTCAAATATTAATGAGGCAAGATAATGATTTTTTAATGGCACCATTTACATTGCAAGAAATTCATCATGTGGTTTCATCCCTACATCTAGATAAGGCACCAGGCCTAGATAGATTCACCACAATTTTTTTCCAAAAGTGTTGGGATGTTATTGGTTTTGAGATGATCTCTTTCATTGAAGAATAAAGGAACCATGGGGCAATGTTGAAATTTTTTAATACCACAAACATTACACTGATACCTAAATGTAAATCTCCAAAGACATTTGCTAAATTCAGGCCCATATCCTTATCCAACGCAGTGTACAAGATTATCACTAAGGCCATTTATCTAAGGCTTTAGAGATTTATTACTAATATTATCTCTCAAGAATAGGGTGGGTTTGTTCCTAGTAAGGAGACTATTGAGGGTGCACTGGTAGCTCATGAGGTTTTGCATTCAGTTTATTCACATAATCTATCAGTCTTTGTGGTCAACCTGGATACGATGAAAGTGTATGATAAACTCAAATGGGACTTTTTATTTAAAGTTCTTAGTAAGTTTGGCTTCTCAGTGAAATGGTGTAAATGGATTAGAGCATGCATCTTTGGTGCTATTTTCTCAGTTATTATTAATAGGACACCATTTGGTTTTTCCTCTTCCACTCAAGGTTTTAGGCAGAGGGATCCCTTGTCTCCTTCTCTTTTTATTATTATGGCAAAGGCTCTTAGTCATATGATAAATATGAAGTCTTCTCAAGGATAAAAGTACAAACTTGTGTCACATTTTTATAAAGGAAAAGGTCAACAACATGCAAATTTTTCAACTTTAACGACATAAAAGTGGCATTTGTGTTTAGAATTTGAAGATGACGTAAACTGATGAAATGTGTAAAATTTGATGAAGTTTATGCTTATAATTTTTTTTTTTAAATTTGAAAAAATATTGACATAGTTTTTTAATTTTTGAAGTCCATTTATTTATTGCTGAAATATGTTGAAAATCTAGGTTCTAGTTCCCACCAATAAACTATATGCAAATAATCTTTTTTTCCTTTGATTTCAGAATATGTTTTAGTTGACATGTATAGCTAGTGCATAAAAAAGGAAAGATTGGATTTTAGCATATATTTTGTCTATTATAACTATCCAATGTCAGTGTTATCCGAAATCAACAATTTTTTGTTCCCACCAAATTTTCCCTATCAAATCTACACCATTAAAAAAAAATTATATATTCTTGAAGAGGACTCTCTCCTCTAGTGTTAAATATAACTTTTAAATTTTTCTAACATGATTTGTTTTTTTTTTTGAATGAGCATGTTCTTAAATGTTAAAATACCTACTTAAGTATTTTCAACTTATAATATATTACATGAAATTGAAAAATAATAAAAATTACATGACCATAATCTTGACACCGAGCTCTATAAAATGGTAATTTTAGATTTTACAGAAAGTTAAATTTTGTTAGAGAATTCAGATCCAGAAGTGAGAACTTTTGAGACTAACCTATTTTTTTTGCTTATTTGGCTGTCACATGGGATGCCACTTAGTTAGGTTCAGCTAGAATCAGTTTGACCGGAACTAACGGCTACCAAACACGGTCCCATGGATGACCATGCCCCTCAAATCTCATATTTTTAAAAACTATTTTTTGAATTAAAATAATTGCCAAATTTATAAAATCTGGCCAAGAATAAATGATTTTTTAAATAAAATCATTTTTTATAGAGTTTTAATAGTATTTTGCAAATTTATTAATTATTTTAATTTTTGTTTTATTTTTAATTAAAACATTGTTTAATTAGTAAGTTTGAATTATGAACTTATTAATATTTTTTTTAAAAAAATTTTGTGAAGAATTATTTTTTTGATTTAAAAAAATTGACAAATTGATAAAATCCATCAGGAATAAATGATTTTTTAAATAAAATCATTTTTTATAGTTTTAATGGTTTTTTGTAAATTTATTAATAACTTTTTTTGTGTGTGTTTTTAATTAAAGAATTGTTCAATTAGTACTTGAATTGAAGCTAAAGTAGTACTTGAATATATGGTTTTGTGTTTGCAGGTGAATTGAAGCTCTCAATTTGAACAGTTTTTGCAATGGGGAATAAAAGGAATAGAACCAAAAAATATGATCGAATAAGGGATGAAAAAATGAAAGGTCATACAAAATGTAATCAAGATCAACCTGTTGAAGTTCAGGAATAACCTATTGATATTCAAGAAGATGCAATTCAAGAAGGATAACAAATTGGTAGTTCTGAAGGTGGAAATATATCTTTTGGCATCGACAATTTGTGTTAGAATAATTGAGACAGAGGTGAATCAATTATCCACAGTCCCAATCACAAAATGTATATCCAAAAACAATTTACTAAAACTTCTGCAACTGAGTAAACTAAAATAGTATTATGTCTATGCTTTTACAGATTACCAGTTAATAAAATATAATTCTTACTGATCAAATCCAATACGCAACATGAAAAGTATGATAACAAACAATCATCACAATTAACACATAACACAAGATTTAACGTGGAAACCCTGTGAAGGGAAAAACCACCTGGGACTGGACACCCAAAAATTGTTCACTCTTCTGAAGTGAGGTCAGTGATGCAGGAGCATCCTGGGTGTAAGAGCAATCTTGCATCACCCAAAAATATTTTTATTTTTGTATTCAATAAGGGCTATCTTGTACAGGGCCTCTATTCATGGAAACTTGCTATTTTTAGTAAGTTGGTCATAAATCTTAGAATGTTATGATTTTACATGTGGAGGTTCATCATATCAGCTTGCCAGTAAAGTTTCATGGCTAGATCAAGTCTAGTTTTGAAGATATTGAAGACTTTCGGTATTGGCAGCAGGGTACAAAAATTTTGGACTTAGTTTTGAAGGCTTTAGAGGCCTTGGATGAGGTCAAAAATTTGAGTGACAAGCCTATAGAGGGCTTCATGGCCTTTCTAAAATGGGGTTATAATAGTCAATCAGGTCAACTGGTGATCACTTATGGTCTCTGGAAGTCGGGTCACCTGAATTGGCAGAAAATAAATTTCTTTCAAAATTTTTGTTCGGGTTTCAAAAGTTATTTTGAGCTGAGTTCGATGTAATGAATTGAAAAATAAAATACTTCTAATTTTGGTCAGCCCTAAGGGCTAAATTTTTGGAACCTTCTCATGTGGTGGAAAAATGCCTATATAAAGAAGGCCCGTAGTGTTGTCTAGGACAGTTTTGGGTATAGATCTGGGTATTGATTCAAGGCTTTGTCCTACAGAATATTGTAAGGGAATGCCCATGTGGCTTTGCATATTGTAATTATGAAAGTTTGTAATTCCACATTTGTGGAGATAATAAGAAGCCAATTAATAATATCAGATTTCCACAATCCATTTTAACTACATGTGCATTTTTGGATTTGATTGTGTGTGTTTTTTAGCATCAACATTTTGGATCACACTCTGTGATCCATCATCAGGATGAGAGGAGAGAGTGTAAGAAGGAAATTTTTTGTTCTTGTATATTGTTCTTGTTTTTTTGTTTTTGTTATGTGTTTGTGGTATTAAGGGGAGCACCCTTCATCAAGTGGTATCAGAGCAATTCTTGAGTGTGTAAACAGATCACCGACTATGAGGTAGTTTGCACTAGGACCGTGGTTAGGGTGTCAGTGCACATCATGAAAATGCCTCCATAAAGGGAACATGGTGGAAGAGTTAGTGTTGTAACACCTAAGGTTAGAGCACTCCAGAGACAAGTGTGAGCATTGCAAGAGGAGATTCACAGAGGAATGAATCTTAATGTCAGAGATGAAAGCGAGGATGAAGCTAAAGAAGAAGATCAAGAAGGAGAAGTTGAAGTTGTGAACCAGGAGGAAGAAAGACTTTTTCAGGCCATTTTCAAGAATAGAAAAAGACCTAAGATTGAGGTTCTTGCATTTTTAAAAAATCTTAACCTAGAGGAGTTGATTGACTAGATCAATGAATGTGAAGAATATTTTGAGTATGAAGATATTGAGGATCATGATAGGGTCAAATTCACAAAGGCCAGACTAAAAGGTCATGCAAAGATTTGGTGGCAAGAGATTCAATTAGAATGAAATAGAAGAGGGAAAGATAAAATCACAAGATGAGATCAAATGGTAGATAAATTGAAGTGGTAGTTCATTCCTATTGATTATGAGCTTGACCTACTGAAGAAGATGCAAAGTTTGAAGCAAGCAGGAAGATCTGTTCAGGAGTATACATAGGAGTTCTATCGAATCCTCATCTAAAAAAGCCATGTAGAAGCTGACAAGGAGAAAGTTGCCCATTACCTTAATGGGTTAAGGTTGAGCATTCAAGAGGAGCTGAATTTGGTTCAAAAGAATAGTATTGAAGAGGCGTAGGTCAGTTTTCCCTAAAAGTAGAGGAAAAGCTAAACAAGAAGTTTGAGAGTAGACAAAATGGAATGGGTTGCGGTGGATGATCTAGTGGATGGTCATATGGAGGCCAAAATGAAGATCCAAAAAAGAAGGATGAGGCCAGTAGTAGTCAAAATTAGAGAGGAAATAATTCCAATCATTTCCAAGATTAGAACAATAGAGATCAGAGAGGAAGAGGAAGAGGACAAGGTTCAGGAAGAGGAGGCTTCCATGGAACATGCTTTCACTATGGAGAAGAAGGTCATAGGGAATTTGAATGTACTCAATGCCAAGGAAGGATAGATAGGAGGAATGAAGGCTAGACCAGAGTGACACATGTAGATGAAGATGCTAGATCCTCAAATTTTGAAGATGCTAAAAGATGAGAAACACTGATTAATAGAAGAGTCATGTTGAGTGGTGAGAATGAACTTGAGCAAAGGAGGAGCCTGTTTCACACTAGATACAAGTGTGAGGGTAAATATTGTGATGTGATTATTGATAGTGGAAGCACTAAAAATTTAGTGTCAGAAGAGATGGTGACAAAGTTGAAGCTCAAGAGATAGAAACACCCACATCCATATCGGATTGCTTGGGTGCGGGATGACCACAAGGTCATGGTCAGTGAATAGTGCCTAGCAAAGTTCAATATTGGCAGGTACCATGATGAGGTACTATGTGATATCATACCTATGGATGCATGTCACATGTTGTTGGGTAGGCTATGGCAGTTTGACAAATGTGTTGTACACAATGGTCGTGTGAATACCTATTCCCTGACAAAGGATGGAGTGTGACATAAGCTAAAGCCATTAAAGGAGACTGAAGAAAAGGTATGTGGTAATGCAAGAATAACTTTTGTTGATGGAAGGAAATTCCTAAATGGTATGAAGCATGAGCATGTGTGTTTTTCTTTAAATCCAAAAGTTGGTAAAGAGGAAGTAGAGGATGTACCTGTAGAGGTTGAAGATTTGTTGAATGAGTTTCAAGATATTGTATCTGATAATGTAACTGATGGATTACCATTGGTAAGGAAGATCAGTCATTAGATGGATTTGATTTCAAGAACCAGTTTTCCAAACAAGGTAGCACATAGAATGAGACCAACAGAAAGTGAAGAGTTGAATAGACAAGTGCATGAGTTATTGCAAAAGGGGTTGATTTAGGAGAGCCTACGTCCATGTGTTGTACCAGCAGTACTAGCACCAAAAAAGAATGGAGAATGGAGGATGTGTACAAACTCTAGGGAAATAAACAAGATCACAATCAAGTACAGGTTTCCATTTTCATGAATGGATGATATTATGGATTGTTTGAGTGGAGCTGTGTATTTCTCAAAGATAGATCTGAAAAGTGGATATCACCAGATTCAGATTAGAGAAGGAGATGAATGGAAGATTACCTTCAAGACAAAGGAAGGACTGTATGAGTGGTTAGTCATGCCTTTTGGGCTAACCAATGCACTGAGCACTTTCATACGGCTCATGAACAAGGTTTTGAAATAATTTATGGGTAAGTTTGTCATTGTTTACCTAGATGATATTTTTATCTTTAACAAGACATTGGAGGAACATATGCTGCATATTCGTATGGTGTTTGAGAAGATGAGAGATGAGAAATTGGTGATTAATTTGAAGAAGTGTAGTTTTGTGAAGAAGGAATTAGTGTATTTGGGATTTGTAGTTTCAGCAGAAGGTCTGAAAATGGATCCAGAGAAAGTACAAGCTATCCTTGAATGGCCTAATCCAAGGAGTGCTACTAAGGTAAAGTTTTTTCATGGTTTGGCTAGCTTTTATAGAAAGTTTATCAGAAATTTTGGCATTATTTGTGGACCCTTGACTGAAACAATGAGGGGGGATAGAAAAGAGTTTAAGTGGACTAATGGGGCAGATAAGAGTTTTAAAATGTTGAAACAGAAAGTTACAGAACAACCTATTTTAGCACTTCTAGATTTTAATAAGGTGTTTCAAGTAGATTGTGATGCTAGTGGTACTGCAATAGAAGCTGTTATGAGTCAAGAAGGTAAACCTATTGCTTATTTCAGTGAGAAATTGAATGATACCAAGAGGAAATATTTTGTTTATGATCAGGAGTTTTATGTTATAGCTCAGGCATTGAAGAAGTGGAGACACTATATGCTTCTTAAGGAGTTTGTTTTGTATACTGATCATCAAGCTTTGCAATATTTGAATAGTCAAGGAAAGTTGAATCAAAGGCATTTTAAATGGGTTGAGTTTTTGCAGAGTTATACATTTGTTTTGAAACATAGGAGTGGAAAGTCTAACAAGGTTGTAGATGCTCTTAGCAGAAGGCAACTATTGCTGATAGAGATGCAGATTGAGGTGGTTGGGTTCAAGGAACTCAAGAATTTGTATCCAGAGGATCTTGATTTTGGTGAAGCTTGGAAAGCTTGTAAAGAACCTGTTACTCTAGACAAAATGAAGTGGCTGGATTTCATCTTTCAAGATGATATGCTATTCAGAGGGAATCAGTTGTGCATTCCAAGAGGTTCTATGAGGGAGAATCTCATCAAGGAGAAGCATAGTAGAGGATTGGCTGGACATTTTGGTCATGATAAAACCCTTGCTTTGGTTAGTGATAATTATTATTGGCCATAGTTGTAGCAAGATGTCAAAAATTTTGTACAAAGTTACAGAGTATGTCAAATGGTGAAAGGAGTGAAGCAGAATATAGGGCTGTATCAGCCATTACCTGTACCAAAGAAGCCTTGGGAGGATATCAGTATGGACTTTGTTCTTGGTTTACCAAGGACACAATGGGGACATGATTTAATTTTTGTGGTAGTTGACAAATTTTCAAAGATGGCACATTTTATTCCCTACAAGAAGAATAATGACGTTGTTCATGTAGCGGAATTATTTTTCAGTGAAGTGGTGAGACTGCATGCTTTGCCAAAGAGTATAGTTTCAGATAGGGACACTAAGTTCATTGGATATTTTTGGCATACATTATGGAAGAAGTTGAAGACAAATTTAAAGTTCAGTTCATCACATCATCCATAAACTGATGGACAGACAGAGGTGGTGAATAGGAGTTTGGGAAATTTGCTGAGATGTTTGGTTGGAGATAAGCCAACAAGATGGGATTTGATTTTACCATAGACAGAATTTGCATATAATAATTCTGTCAATAGGAGCATTGGTAAATCACCATTCTAGATTGTATATGGGAGTAGTCCTAGAAATGCATCTGACTTGAGAAAGATAGATAAAGGAGAAATAAGTAGTGTTGAAGCTAAGGATTTTGTAGAACACTTGAAGAACATCCATGAGGAGGTGAGGAAGCATATTACCAAGATGAATGTGTAGTATAAGGCTAAGGAAGATGTGAAAAAGAGGCATAAGAAATTTTAGGTTGGAGATGAAGTCATGGTTCATTTGTGAAAGGAGCGATTTCCAGTTGGTACATATAAAAAATTGAAAATGAAGAAGTTTGGGCCATGTAAAATACTGAAGAAGCATGATTCAGGAAATGCATATGAAGTAGAATTGTCTACTGAGCTGAATATTCCACCAGTGTTTAACATTTTAGATCTGACAGAGTATCATGAGGGAGGTGTTGAAGATGATATCACAATAGCACAGTGGAGTATTCTAGTAACTAGTTCAGATACCAAAGAGTTTATGGATATGCTGGATAGTCATGTTGGCAGAAGCATAAGGAACATGACATATGAAGAGTATTTGATCAAGTGGAAAGGATGACCTGTTGAAGATTCATCATGGATGACAAAGGAGGAGGTTAGCCATCTTGGTTTTCCTCTACACACCTGAGTCATGATGGGGCCACTTCTCAAATTACCTTAGGTGTCTGATGCAGGAGCATCTTGGGTGTAAGAGCAATCTTGCATCACCCAAAAATATTTTTATTTTTGTATTCAATAAGGGCTATCTTGTGCAGGGATTCTATTCATGGAAACATTCTATTTTTAGTAAGTTGGTCATAAATCTTATAATGTTTTGATTTTACATGTGGAGGTTCATCTCAGTCATATCAGCCTACCAGTAAAGTTTCATGGCCAGATCAGGTCTAGTTTTGAAGATATTGAAGACTTTCGGTATTGGCAGCAGGGTACAAAAACTTTGAACTTAGTTTTGAAGGCTTTAGAGGCCCTAGATGAGGTCAAAAATTTGGGTGATAGGCCTATAGAGTGCTTCGTGGCCTTTCCAAAATGGGGGTATAATAGTCAATCAGGTCAACTAGTGATGACTTATGGTCTCCAAAAGTCAAGTCACCTGAATTGGTGGAAAATAATTTTCCTTCAAAATTTTTGTTTAGGTTTCAAAAGTTATTTTGAGTTGACTTTGATGTAATGAATTGAAAAATAAAATACTGGTATGCTTGGTCGGCCCTAAGGGCTAAATTTCTGGAACCTTCTCAGGCGGTGGAAAAATACCTATATAAAGAAGGCCCGTAGTGTTGTCTAGGATAGTTCTAGGTATATATCTAGGTATTGATTCGAGGCTTTGTCCTACAGAATATTGTAAGGGAATGCCCATGTGGCTTTGCATATTGTAATTCTAAAAGTTTGTAATTCCACATTTGTGGAGATAATAAGAAGCCAATTTTTTGTTCTTGCATATTGTTGTTGTTTCTTTGTTTCTGTTATGTGTTTGTGGTATTAAGGGGAGCACCCTTCATCAGTCGGTGAAGACCCAGCCCTATTAAAGGTTACAAACACAATATGAGGTGTGACCTTGTTAGAGGATTTTAGACCAACTGTTATTGTCTAACCAGTATTCACTATGGGGTTGATAGGATAGCAAATGTACACTCTATGAATGGCATTACAAGACTTTCTAGTCCACTCTGTTAAGAGATTTCTTTGTTTACAATGGTTAAAATGTAACAACAGTTGATCTGATTACAACATAACTTCAATTGCAAATTATCAGATCTATGTTAAGCTCATTCAAATCCTTTGATCAATATATCAATTATGTTTCAATCAATATTCAGTAACTTACTGTCGCTCGGTAATAGCTTTTTGGCACTCAGTAATCTCTACAGTTCAGTTCTCCTTAACCAATCTAATCAAGCATGCATGAAGCTTGTTCACGTGATATCTTCTATAGTCTCCTTCTTCCAGCATGATTTCATCGTGAAATCCCAGTCTCTTAAATAGATGAGTAAATCATTTTAATTCCATTCATCAAATTTTGCCACTTAATCTCCTTTGTTGATTTTGTTGCTTAAACCTTCCTCAACTAATGTTTTAGTAACATGTTTTATTTCAATCCCTTAGATCTTCTTCAAATTATGTTAGCCATCAATCTTCATAACAAACATTATCTTCATCTCTGATTTCGATGTACTTTACAGCTCATCAACTTCCATTGGCTAAACTAGTCATTTAGTTCTTTTCTTCTACTCGGTTAACAAAGAAATGTGTCAGTGAACACAAGCTTGATTTGTACTATGATTGGTATACACTACACTACATCAGTGTATACTAAAATGGTTCTTTAATCGACAACACTGCTTTGTGTATTTTTCTCTATCCTTCATTATAGATGAATGCAACATAATCAAGTCAATAACATAAGGTCATAGACTCATCCATAAGTTACCCAAATTATTCCTTATCATTATTTGTCATCTCCATCTTCCTCATGTAGATATATTCTATTCTTCATCTCTTTTCTTCTTCTTTCTACAGAAGTTTGGGTATAGGAACTTACAAGATAAGTACTATCAAAACTAGTTGACATCAATGACAATATATTATTGATTTAACCATCTTACATATCTAATCAGTGATTCAATGATCTTAAATCATAGATCTTCAAGTTATACAATGTATTTAAATTAGTTGTAGTTCATCAATTTGATCGAGATGAATGAGGATTCACTTTTCAATCAAATATCATCTGAACAAATGTTATTTGAAAGTACAATTAAAATGCATTGCAAAAAACTTTGGGATGAATATTTTAAAAATAAAAGTATGGTTGGAAGAGCTCAATTATTTGCTAGGTTACTTAGGAAAAAATAAATGACTCATGTTTTGGAGTTGTTGGGTGTTGATAATGAAAAAAACATATGAGATAGTGTAAATCGAACAATAGTTGAAAATTTGCAATATGCATTGAATGACATTAACAACTCAAGTCAAGGAGCTGATTTAAGTGCTACACGTAGAGCATTGATGACTACTTTATCTAGTGGGAGGTTGACATAGAGAAAACAATTATATGAAATTTATGATTTACTGAATGTATCTAGAAGAACTGTTCAAAGATATATCAGGAAGATAAATATGTTAGATGAAAACATTGAAAAGAATTGGGTAAATATTTGTAGGCCTCCTCAAAAAGACAAAATTTTTGAAGATGCAAAAAAACTGGTCATTGAATATTGGACCGCTCACTCTCATGTTTCTTCTAATAGAAGGGATACAATACATATGAAAGATGAAGAGATTCGTATGAAAACTACACATCTAAAACATTTTATAGATACAACACAAAGTGAATTATTTGAAGCATTCAAGAAATAATTTTCAGATGTGAAAATATGTCAAAGAATGTTTGAAAGGTTGCATCCTTGCTTTGTACACATAAATAAGGTTTGTAAAACTTGTTATCAAAATCATGTTGATTTTCATCTATACTTGCAATCATATAAAAAAGTTATGGCAGTTCTTGATTCAAATATGGTCATCCATAGAAGTATGACATAGTTTGTGAAGTCTATTTTATGTGATAAATTAGAAGATTCAAATGAGTTCAAAGTATAATGTATAAAGAATGCATGCAATGATTATGGAGTTTTGCATAAATTTCTATTGCAAATTGAGAATATTAATGTTTCCACACCAATTTTGTGGAAAAGATTTGAATATGAGACATATCAAACAAAGACCAGAGATGAATCCCAAAAAAATATATTGAAGGAGAGTGAATTTCCCTACCTTGAGTTTGCGACCAAATTTTGTACTCTAATTTATCCACATATCCAGCATTGTCATGGTGCATGATGGTAAGATAAACAGTTTCATGATTCCAAATATTGTTTTCCACCTGGTTGTATTCTTTCAATTGTAGATTTCTCTAAGAACTATACATTTTCCCCTCAAACATAATTCCAAGCTCAATATTATCATTTTGAGTAGGTTGCAATATTTATGCAAGTGACCTATATACATGCACAATTTGATTTGGATGAGGTAGAAAGTACCAATCCAAATGAATGCATTATCAACAAGGAGGTTCATTTCTATATCAGTGATGATAAGGTTCATGATAGGAGCTATGTGGCTCATTATTTTGCAATGTATTTTGAAGATATTGTGAATCGCAAGATAAATGCTTCACAACACTAGATTTGGTTTGATGGTTGTGCAGGTAAGTGTATCTACTTCAATTCATTTTCATTATCATTTAATTACTTGTTAAATTATTAAATTATTACATGTATGTATGCATGTACAACTTAATTTTGTAGGATAATTTAAATCTGCAAAAGCCTTTAACTGGCTTGCCATGCAACATGCTAGATGCAATGTTAAGTTTCTATGGCACTTCTTTGAAAGTGGACATGGAAAAGGAGAGCATGATGGAGTAGGAGCGTGTGTGAAGCATGCACTTCACCAACATGAACTTGGAAGTAC